>CM060957.1:99527680-99532680 GCA_030765055.1 Mantis religiosa
TGTTACCTCCATTGCAGCGGTAGGCGATACTGAACATGTCTAAACTTTCCTGGTTCTTACAGGCAGAAATCAGGAGTACCAACAATGACACTACTACGGCGTGTTTGTTTCACATTAAGCTAAAAGAATATAATAAGGTTGAATTCTAGTGCGAAAAAATATGTCCGTAAAAAAATTGTGATCATTTTTTATTGAACAGCTCTCGTATTTATGACTGATTATTTAGAACATAAAAGTTCATCATTTTATATGACGTTTGTATTGTGATTTTCGAAACTGAAAGTAGATTACTGCTTGTTACTAAACGAAATAGATCACTTAATTTAATTATGACCAAGACTGCGTTTCTTTAGCTTGAACCCAGAGGTGGCTTTTGATAACAAAATTTGATGATTCACTAATTCAATTCTATAAAGAACAAGTGCAGTGGCTAATAAAACACTTAAGTATGAATCAAGCCAACAAGGTGAAATATTGTTTTGTAGAGTTTAGTTAATAAGTTAATAAATTCCATTCTGTTTTCCTTTAAGGTCCTTTCCCCTCTACAACTTTCGCCATAATCTCTGTCTAGCTCATATAGACGAAAGAGTTTTATTTAACAAAAAATGATCTTTTAAGATATGTAGGATACACTTTCAAAGTATATTGTGGAAGTTCTCGTCAACTAAATCAAATATCTAGCAATCTAAACATGCGAACTACAAGGAAATGTTTGAAACTGAGGTTGGAACCAGACAAGCCATCTTTTCTGTCCAACATAAACTTCCGCTTAAAACAAAAGCAGGGCGTGTCGCGGTAATGATGGGATTGGCGATTCACACAACAGCTCAGCCAGAGATTACTGCCTTAAATCTCCACTGGCAGATGTAGCGGAACATTATTTGCTGTTATATTCAAGCGACTGGAAGAACAAGTGCTGCCCTGATAATTCCATTCAACATTTCTTTGCCATTTTTATTCAACCGTTACCTGAACTGATATTATAAAACCCTAATTTAAAGTATCTGGTATAGCTGGTTACCCTGAAGTTACAATACGTACTATGAACATTTTTGCTCTTGTTTGAAAAGTTTACACATTAATTTTGCGTCGTAAGTATCCTTTATAAATATTAAAACTTTTCACTAGTGCAATTAAGATTACAAATAAATATTATAACACTATTTCTAATACGGTTGTATTTATAGTCGCCAAACTGCAAGGTCTTTTAGCAACTTTTACAATTACAATTACAGTTTACAGAATAAACTTATAAAGGAGCACAATAATTACAGCAGAATTAACAATTAGAATGACACAACATAAGATTAAGGTGTGAATAATAAACTTGATAGCTGAATCACAGTTACAGAAGAATAAATTATAAGAAGAATCTACGAAGATTAGAACTGAAAACCATGACAAACACAATAATACAACAATTATTACAGCAGATTTAATAACACTTATCAATCAAAGATGATATTTGATGGACAAAACCTCCCAGAAGGCGTTTCTTCAAGTTAGGGAATCGAAAAAAGCTCACATGGGGCTAAATCCGGACTATAGGAAGGGTGAGGATGTACTTCACGTTGACTTTTGCAAGATATTCAGCAATAACATTGGCAATATGCGGCCGCGCATTATCCTGGTGCACCATCCAGCCTGTTTCATGGAAATGTGGTCTTTTCCTCCTGATATGGAGTTGCAATGTTCTCAGGACATCCCTGTAGTATTTGTCCAGTTACGTTTTATATATTCAAACGGTTCCAAAATATGTATTTCTGGTGGAGTTTCGATATACACTAAAATGGAGAATTACCGCTGCCATTTCTCAGTGAAACGGCAATACTACCGATGACATTTCTCACTTTTGCTTTCCATAGTCGTTAGCGCGGGAAAACGGTGCCGGTATGTTTTGGTCACAAGCGTTTGTCACCAGTTCTGTAGTGATAAGTCACCTGTTGCTTGCGTTCGATTTACCTTGACCCAAACTGGTTCTATGGGATTCGGATCACACACATTTGGAGACAAGAGACCGACTTTGTGGACTCCTAAAAACAAAATATGTTAAAGGCCTCTTTAGGTTTGTCTATTACTGTCAGCTTGGAGAATGTGCAATATTTTTTTTTTTTTTTCAATTATTTCGTTTAAACATCTACCTTTATCTTTTGTAGTCGCACTTTGACCTGAGAAATAATTTACTGATGCTGTTTTTACTCTTTGAAACTCCACGAGGGCTGTTCAATAAAGATTGATCTTTTTTTTTTTTTTTTTGACAACGTACCTTTACTCATCCTCATAATTTTGATGGTCCTTCTCAAAATAGTCTCCCCTGAATGCGATGCACTTGTCCCAGCGTTTCTGCCCAGTCTTCAAAGACAGGCTGTAAACTACTTTTTGAGAGATACTTCAAAATCGCCTCCGCAGCCCTCACCACTGCTTCTGATGGTGGATAATGTCTCCCACGAAGGCGTTTTTTTTTTCAAGTTAGTGAATAGAAAAAAGTCACATGGGGCTAAATCCGGACTATAGGGAGGGTGAGGGATGCACTTGATGTTGATTTTTGCGAGATATTCAGCAACAACATTGGCAATATGCGGCCGCGCATTAATCGTGGTGCAGCATCCAGCCAGCTTCATGGAAATGTGGCCTTTTGCGCCTGATTTGGACTTGCAATGTTTTCAGGACATTCCTGTAGTATTGTCCAGTTACTGATGTGTGTGCAGGTACAACATACTGATAAACCATTCCACGAATATCAAAGAATGAGATCACTATAACTTTCCCAGCAGAAGCAACCACTTTTGCTTTTTGGGGGATTGGTGATGAAGGAGATTTGCACACTGAGCTTTGCTGTTTTCTCTTAGGATCAAAATGATGTAGCCAAGTTTCATCCGCAGTGATTACGTTTGAAAGAAACTCCGGATCTTCCTCTAACATCAGCTTTAACTGTATGTTACCTCCATTGCAGCGGTAGGCGATACTGAACATGTCTGTACTTACCTCGTTCCCCCAGGCGGGAAACAGGAGTACCAACAATGAAACAACTAGTGTGTGTTTGGTTCACATTAAGCTAACAGAATATAATAAAATAAGACCTGAATATAATAAATATTCATATAAATATTAAATATAAATATAAATTAAATCTTAATTATAATAAGATTGAATTTTATTGCGAAAAATCGTGACCGTAAAAAATTATGTTCATTCTTTATTGAATAGTCCTCGTAGATTTTTATTTACGCACTCTGTGAGATTCTACGAAAATTAGGAAATGATTGTGGGTGAAGCAAAATATTTTATCCCAGCCGGGAATGAACACCGCAGTATGCAATAAGCAGCCAGAATCCTAAACACTCAACCACAGAGGCAATATGTTGGTATTGTTATTGTCGTTGATGTCGGTGTAGAACTGACAGTGTAAATCTCCTTTGTTTAGAAACAATAATGATACAGCACACCTTCATGGATTGTTAAGAGCAGACTGTCTAATATTACAATGTGATAAGAGCATTATATTTTAAGATTATAACGAAAAAATAGAACAAGTAAGCAACTTACAATTCCCCCACCCCCACAAATCAACTTTTCAAAATTTTCATGTTTCTTGTTTCACTATCCGTACAAACTGCCTCCTGCATTAGTGTTGACACAAATGTCAAATTTGTCCTCATTTTACCGGCACCTGGCAAATACTTGGATTCCTGCACTAACTTGTACTAAATATGAATATGTAAAAATATCCTACTTTAACAAATCATAGACTTCAAAATACCTTCTCCACGCGAAGTTAATCACATAAAAGGAATTGGTTTCATTTTCCTACTGTGAATACCGTAATGCAATGTCACTCTACTTATAACTTGCGATAATTCGGTATTGCTTTTCTAATGAAAATCTCCTGTAAGAACATAGAAAGTCATTGTACAAGTCCGAACATTTTACTTTTACACAAACAATGAAAAGATTACATTTACTATTGCATTTGTAATTGTTTAAATACAAAAATTCAAATACTTTACAGTTTCTTTTTTTTATTTATTTTATTTTATTTTATTTATTTATTTATTTTTTTTTTTTTTTTTTTTTTGTAATTTAAGTCCTCCAACATTTAGTCATACCAGAGGATGAATGAAATGGGTGAAATAGTTCTCCAATGAGTCCGGAGTCAATGGAGCTTAGAGTTACCGACATTCGTCTTTTAGGATAAGGGAAAACCCCGGATAAAACCTTATCCAGATAACTCACCCTGACCGACATTCGAACTCGGAACCTCTTGAACGTGAGGCAGACACGCAGCCTTCTACGCTACCGAGCGTGCTACCTTACAGAGATAACTAAAATCTCGTAGCCCCTAGTGGTTTACCGGGGAAATATACGAGTCAAATGGAGAATTTAATGTGAGGACGGAACGTTGGCTATGGTAGCTCAATGGGTTAGAGCGACTGAACGGGAACCAGGAGATCTGTGGTCCAAATCCGGGCCATGGCATTGGGTTTTTTTAAGTTGACTCTATCTATCAAAAACCTTAGCCTATATACGGCTAGTGTGACGAAATAATTAATTTTCATCAATTAACTAGAACAATATATTATTATTATTATTATTATTATTATTATTATTATTATTATTATTATTATTATTATTATTATTATTATTATTATTATTATTATTATTATTATTATTATTATTATTATTATTATTATTATTATTATTATTATTATTATTATTATTATTATTATTATTATTATTATTATTATTATTATTATTATTATTATTATTATTATTATTATTATTATTATTATTATTATTATTATTATTATTATTATTATTATTATTATTATTATTATTATTATTACTATTATTATTACTATTATTATTATTATTACTATTACTATTACTATTACTATTATTATTATTATTATTATTATTATTATTATTATTATTATTATTATTATTATTATTATTATTATTATTATTATTATTATTATTATTATTATTATTATTATTATTAT
>CM060957.1:99537680-99957680 GCA_030765055.1 Mantis religiosa
TTAGCAATCAAAGTTTACGGAAACAGTTTACTTTGTACCCATACTTGTTTCAGTTTTTTGTACTTAAGTCACAGCGAGAATATAAAATAATAACAATAATAATTATAACAATAATAGTAACTTATTAGTATTTAGTACGAAAGCTGGTACTAAATTCTTTGGTTTCTAATTGTCGCCAGGAGTTAATAAAACAGAGTGATATAATTAATTGTTTATTAATAAAATTATAAAAGTAAAATACAAAAAACTCGAGAAATGTGTTTTAAGAATTAATCTGTCCAGTGCACGCAATATCTTAAGTAAACTACATTTAAAAGAAAAATTCCATAACCTAAACAGATTTCGTGTCTCAGTTTGTTTCTTGTTACAGAATATGTTGATATGTTAATTTGAGGAATGCAGCATTTTGCTCTTTAACTTTGAGCATAGACAAAAGACTAGAATGTGTTTAAGAGGAACATATTTTAAGTTTCCTGAACTTTTCAAAAACAGAACGTGCTTGCCTTTTTCTGGTCTTGAGTCTACGAGAGCCTTACAAACAAATGAAAACTCAAAATTTCGTCCATAAGCCAGGCACATTTGAGAATGCGGATTTTAAGGTAATTCTCACACTCAAATCGTAACATAGTCCACGTTTCTGTTTTTCTCCCTGTCAAACATTATTTTAATGATTATGATTAAAATTCCGTATCTATACTTGAAACAAATAAGTAATGTTGATAATAACGGTTGAGGCTTGAATATTTTGTAAACATTCGTTAAACCCCTTTCACTATCACTTACTTTTAAATGGCTGCAAAAACT
The DNA here is from genome assembly GCA_030765055.1 of Mantis religiosa. Classification (NCBI taxonomy): domain Eukaryota; kingdom Metazoa; phylum Arthropoda; class Insecta; order Mantodea; family Mantidae; genus Mantis; species Mantis religiosa. The sequence goes on from CM060957.1 coordinate 99,538,485, forward strand.
TAGAAGATACGAACAGAAAATACTACAGGAACAAATGCAGATCCCAAGTTCTGTGTGTTTAAACTTTTATTAAATAATCGCCTTTATTCGTTTTAAATTCACGGTTTAAGCAACACTCTTAGAAAGGTTAGACGAGCTTCTTTTGTTTCTCAATGCTGCTAGCATAGAGTATGAAATATCATGGCTAGTATGTAATTACTAGTAATTATCACCTCCTTTAACATTTGAATATCAGCCTTCAACACGTTTGCAACAGTGGTATTGCATAATTTATGCCATTTCCGGCAATCATTTGTATCATTAAAACCAAGTAGGTATAAATATACATAAATCCCTCTGATGGTTTCCTAGCAGGTTATATTTTAATTATATAAAAGTAAATAATGAATTATCACATTAATTCAACACGTGAGAGATAAATACTAAATCTATGAATAACGGGAACTATTTTAGTTATATTTTTTCGTTACGAAAATTGTATTATATGATATTTAAATCAAAGTAAATTAGTTTATTTAGCGATTTTATTATTATAGTTCACACTTGTACTTTCTTTACTTTTAACCAAGGTAGATAAGTTACTCCATTAAACACGACTGTTTAAACGTCTCCTCAGACAATTTAAAAATCAAAATATAAATAATGAGGTTGTCTTCTAAGGATACATGCAAACATTTTCCGGACGTTTCCTTTAACCAAACTAAATAATTGATTATATCTTCACCAAATGTGGTGCACATTTTGATTAAAATATGAACCTTATATAGCGAATAAGAAAGATAATAATTAATATATTCAAGAACAATTTAAATATCTCTGACAGTTTAAATAACTGATGAAACCATGAAGTCTGGGCTAGATTTTACTGCAGAAAACCTCGATATCTTTGGAACATAAATTCAGGTTAAACACGCACGTGCGTGCACTCTCTCTCTCTCTCTCTCTCTCTCTCTCTCTCTCTCTCTCTCTCTCTCTCTCTCTCTCTCTCTCTCTCTCTCTCTCTCTCTCTCTCTCTCTCTCTCTCTCTCTCTCTCTCTCTCTCTCTCTCTCTCTCTCTCTCTCTCTCTCTCTCTCTCTCTCTCTCTCTCTGTATCTATACACTTATCATAGGAAAAACAGTTATTTTTGAACGTAAGTCCTTGTAACCTTTCTCTCTCCGTATTCAGTCGGCGAATCTTTTTTTCTCAGATTTTTAAAAACATGTTTTGAAATGTTAAACGCTATCTTTTCCGTTTCTAACATCACCTCTTTATTATTATAATGAATTTTCTGCTCGCCCTCTTACGTATAAACTATGTAAGTAGTTTTTAAATGATTTCTACTCGAAATCATTTCTAAGTGATATTTTTCGTAATTTTCATAACGCGCATAGAAATCTAACATTTAGTTTTAGCAACTATTGAATATACGTAAAATGTTAATGAATATAGTAACTCTTGCTATTTTTAAACAACAAATATTTATTGAATAAAAATATTATGCAAATACTTATTATAATCCGTGCATCAAGTTGTTGTATTTTCAAATTCTTTCTGCTAGCCTACAGTTTTTAAGTTTGCGTCTTCAGTAACGGATACATCTAAAAGTAAAGTAAATTTAAAATAAAAAAATCTGTTGCCTTCAAAAAAATTAAATGTGAATGTCACTTTTGTTCAATATCTTTAAATAATTGTGTTGTCATTAGGCGTAGAACGTTCAATTAGTTCATTGCATTCAGCCTAAAGGTACTTACATTTCAGTATTGAATACAAACAGCGGTAATTCTGAATTCACTGGAAAGTTCAGAGTTATACTGATAATACTGCATTTGTAAGACGTGATTGCGATAATTGGCATAATCGCATTCGACTAAGTAGGAGTTTGTGAAGATAACCATAAGTAGCGAAGAGTGTTTTTTGCAATTCTAGCATTATAAACAGGTTATGATGATAAAAATGATGCATAATTGGCAGTTATTCCATACATGTCATAATGGCCGCACGTAAACGGATCTTTTGCAAAGAATATATTTATACTCGATGCCATTCTAATTTCCTTTAACCTAGAAACTCTAAAGCGTTCTATGAAATAGTCCTCTTGATTGCTTCAGATTTGTGAAGCAATTAAAACGATGACATGCAAATATGAGAAGTAAAATATTTCACCTTTTACTAATTCAATTTTACTAATTCAATTCAATTTACAGGTGTAATTATAGCAAATATCCGACTGAATGTATCTAAAGGTTATTCATAATTTTCTCTTATGCAGTCGTTTTGTTCTTCAAAACAATGAAAGTTAATGGAGCATTGACACCTAGTGGGAAAGTTGATTATAATTAGTAGCTCTTTAGCCTTTTTAGCTTCTTCTTCTTCTTCTTCACTTCAGGGATTAGGCATTTCTCCCTGTTCCATCTTCGCATTCTATCAGCCTTTTCTAGGGCGTCCTACATATCTTCTTCCACGAGGATAAAAAAAAATCTTCTTATTAAAACCGGTATTCTTCCTTCGTCCATTCTATTCATATGTTCTTTCCAATTCTGCATATTTTCTTCTATTTTGTCCCGTAAATTATATATGCCTAGTTCTCGAATAGTTTCATTTCTTATTAAATTTAGTTTTTAACTTTAACTCACCCACTTGCAGCCGTCGTCCTCGTCACGTCATATTGCTTGTATAGGTATACCCCGATATAAGGAAGCTAACTAAAACAACCCAGGAAAAATTTGACAAACTCGAGATCAAATCTCGTCCTTCAGTAATTAGTTGCTTAGTCCTGCGCCGTGGCGTAGTGGGCTAGACCGTTGTGCTTTGGTTTCCTGCCACGGAATGCGCTTGGGATCGATTCCACTCCTGGTGGGTGCGGATTTTAAGTCTCAGGTGTAGGACTGCTGCCCAGGAAAAAAAAAATATTTTTAACTGCAGAGCTTTATGCAATATACCGGGCCATTTTACACTACGTCGACGAAAGTTGGGGGACTGCTTAATCCTAAGTGATTCCCTCAGTGCACTTCAAAGCCTACGGCAGCTGTACAACTACCACCCTATTGTGCAGCGTATACAGGATGCCCTCCACGTTTTACATGCTTCTGGCGTTAGCGTGATGTGTGCATGGATCCCTGGTCACGTAGGCTTGCGGGGGAATGAAATGGTGGATTCGGCAGCCAAGACGGCTACCATGAAGCCCAAGGTTCGAGTGCCATCTGTGACATCGGAAGATTTTAGGGCCGTATTGCGGAGAGCTGTGCAAACCTGCTGGTAGGAAGAGTGGTCCGCTCTCCGCAACAATAAACTTAGATCTGTGAAAGAACTTCCGATTCCCTGGGTTACGTCCTGTTGGTCATCTCCTCGCGGGGAGGTGAGTTTGGCTCGGTTGTGTATTGGGCACTTCTATTTTACTCATAGTTTTCTTTTTAAAAAGGAGCCTGCTTCCACTGTGTCCGTTTTGCAATGAAGCGTTATCTGTACGACACGTGCTGCTAGAGTTTTTCCCTAGCACACTTTAGGACGTCTCTGCAGCTGCCGCACAACTTTGCAGAAATGCTAGCGGTAGTGGAGAATGTTTTTAGATCATATTCTAGTTTAGACTTTACGACTTAGTGAACGAAATTTTTAGTAGGTTTTGATTGATTTTTTTCTATGTATGTGTAGTTTAATAGGTTTACACTTGTATAGTTTTTAGAAATTTTTATATCTGGCTTTTGCCATGACGAGTTTTTAAAGGGCGCTGATGACCGCCGTAGTTGAGCGCCCTTATATACATCATCATCATCATCAGGTAACTCACCCTAACCGAGATTCGAACTCGGGACCTCTTGAACGTGAGGCAGACTCGCTACCACCTACGCTACCGAGGTGGGCACCGAGATGCTGACCACATCTCCTCCCGTATCGATTGGATGATCGCCCATCTCTACCTTGTGTAAGTGAGCGTGAGGACGGCAGTCGGTTTGGCAGTTTCCGTTCCGCTTGCAGGCTGTTTCCTCCAAATATGTGAAGTTAGGATGTCATAAATTTTTGTAAAAGACTATCTTTTCCAGTATAACTATTAACACAAACTGCAAACGAGAGGACATTGTTGCTGATGGCTAATTGTTCCATAGCAATAGTCCCTGATATAGACGCAATATGTATAACAATCTGATCATATATAAAAATTCTAGACATGTTTAAAAATTAATTAATAAATGGTTAATTGCATACAACTTTTAGGAATAAGTTAATTAATAAAATTCTATCAGTATAAAGAGAGCTTTGCAGCTCTTTCACAGAAAATTCAGGATGTACATTTAATTTTTAACATTTATGTCTCAATTATATTACACTTTTATCAAAATCGTGAAAACCGTTTGTTAGAACATGAAAATAACAAAAACTTTTCAATGTAAAGGTAGTTTGAGATTAAAAAAAGAACAATTTTTAAAAATATTCATCTGACACGTGTGAAACGTATCTAACTAAATATGAAATATGGTATTTATTATTATTATTATTATTATTATTATTATTATTATTATTATTATTATTATTATTATTATTATTATTATTATTATTATTATTATTATTATTATTATTATTATTATTATTATTATTATTATTATTATTATTATTATTATTATTATTATTATTATTATTATTATTATTATTATTATTATTATTATTATTATTATTATTATTATTATTATTATTATTATTATTATTATTATTATTATTATTATTATTATTATTATTATTATTATTATTATTATTATTATTATTATTATTATTATTATTATTATTATTATTATTATTATTATTATTATTATTTTATTCAGGAGAACTAAAACGTATTGCAGAGAACACGAATTGGTGGGGAATGCTATACCTTCTCTGCCTTTTATGCAATTGATAGGGAAAGGATAAAACAAAAGAAAATTGCTGTGCAATGTGTAATATTATATTTTGCGAAATATGCTGCTGTAATGTGAAGGACTAGGATATCAAGTTTCAGCTGTTATAAATAATCTTGCTAATTCTAGATTAATTGTCCGATTCTATGTATCGCTTAGAAGGCGTGCCCTTGGCAATCCTGATAAGTGACTGTAATTTTTTTTTTTTTTTTTTTTTTTTGTAATTTACGTCCGCCCCAACGTTAAGTTATATCGGACGGTGAATGAATTGGGTGAAATGGTGCTCAAATGAGTCCAGGGTCCATGGACCTTAGAGTTACCCGACATTTGTCTTGAAGGATAAGGGAAAACCCCGGGAAAAACTTATCCAGGTAACTCACCCTGACCGAGATTCGAACTCGGGACCTCTTGAACGTGAGGCGGACATGCTACCATCTACGCTACCGAGGCGGGATAAGTGGCTGTATGTGTTAAATAGAGGTACACACATACACTCACATAGAGGTAGTCTTACTGGCTTTCTTCCATCCTAAAACATAACACCCCATCCTTAAGCCATCCTAATAAAAGAAAATCCTTCCTGCGGTTAAACCCAATCCTGAGTGGGCACGCAGTAAATATCTTCGGGCTGAACACAGCCTGCCAGTGCGTCGTCGTCGTCACTCACATACGAAGATAACTTCTTAGTTAAAGGAATACTTCTTGAACTCGGCCAAGAATTTAACACGGAGCCCTTCGCAAAGCATGCTAGTGTTCCACCAGATGTGTTATTTTCCACACTAGAGCAAAGAACTTTGAAAGCAAAGATGCCAAATGAAAATAATTATAAACTTTTCTACTACTGTTGAAGTAGGTAATACCTTAACTTTCTTTTTTTAATTGACGTTCTCAAACGTTAAGTCATATCGGTCGATGATTGAAATGATGTTCAAATGAGCCTAGGGTCCATAGAGCTTAGAAGTACCCGACGTTCATCTTTCAGGATAAGGGAAAACCATGGAAGAAACCTTATCCATATAACTCATGCAGACCGAGATTCGAACTGCGGAACTCTTGAACTTGAGGCAGAAACGCTACCAATCTACATTACCGAGACGGACTAACTGTCAATGGTACCACTAATTGAGCTTTATTACGTCGATTGAGGGATTCTGTATCTCTGTGGAACTATGTCGATAATGTGTTTGTTACTTTTCTAGAAATTGCTTTATATGTCTAGATTTGTTAATCTTAACTTTTATAATGAACGCGAACTTCACACAACCGTAGAAAATGATTGTGATTGCAGAAAAATTGCCGGCTACAGCTTGGAAGCGCTGGATTCAGAAGCCAGGACACTATGGCAACCCATGCCTTTCTTTTAAAATTTCCATGCAGTTTAGCTAACGCATCATCTGAGATATCTCATAATTTTGTTCGTACATTAGTAAGAAATGCAATCCTGAGATGATCTCAGGTTTTTCTCAAGAACTTGACTAAACATGTCAATTCCACGGGAATTTCTTACGACAAGGTCACGATCACCCTCAAATTTTCATTGAAATAGATTTACGCATGATTCGAGTAATTTAATACTCTGTGTTTATGTTAAGCATGAATAAGGAGAGCTTTTGCTGTTATTAGGGCTAGAAACACATCTTTATTTCGCTATATGGTATATTTGTTGACGTTATATAAATTTCCTTGACGATTGCCATAAATGTTGCAACAATGGAATTAGCGGTAAAACATGACAAGGGCAGTAAGGAATCATGCCACTACATCACTTATTGGGCAGAATTAATGGCCATGTCTCCCTCCTACCTCCGGTGTAAGCCCCCTCTCAAGGCAATCATTTGCAGAAGCTACGCCTTCAATTATTCTATCCCCTCCCTCCCCTAGAATGCGTGGGTTGCGGCACCTTACAGAAGGCATTATTAATATATTACTCCACTGTTATTTTGGGTTTTAGCACAGCGCGTGCGTTCAAATCGATGTTAGTAGATGGCAGCAGAATACCGAAGCGTCTTAAGCAATAGAAAACGACCCCGGGACCATTGAAAATAATTTCACTCATTTCATTCATAGTCCGACATGACTTTCCGCTTGAAGGTTAAACAAAAACAAAATAAAGAGGAGAAAAAACTGTAATTTGAAGGAAATATTTAAATGGATATGATTTACTTCCTGAGGGCGAATTTTCAATTTTTAGCATGTTGTTTCCATCACTGAATTTGCACATATGTACGCTTTACACAGTGGAATCTGCCTATACAAGAAACATAGGTTTATACTGGAAATATAATATTAAATCGCCTCCAGCTCGTTCTTATATACTTTCCTTGTAATAATTGGCACTCATTCTTGTTCCGGGTAGATGGATACAAGGGGATTTGGATTATAATGCTAAGAAAACTGAAAGATCAAATTTTAAAAGTAAGAACTACTAAAAACAAAAATAAATATTGTATTATTACATCGATACCTACAATTCTGTGATTTCCTTCAAAAGACGTCCATTTACTAAATTTGATTTGATGATTCCAAAACTATTATATTTTTTCTACCACGTACCATTGTTTTTACAATTAGCAGTTACACCTAAAATGGTTTAATGTACTTCTATGCATAAATATTCTACGGAACTAAAAGACTAATAATTTATTCTTTGAAATTAATGTTTCACAACAATGACACCAATATAACAAACAACAATGTAACAGTGTAACAGACAGCAATACATAGCGTATTCTAAGTTCAATCCTATCAAATTTAATTCATTTCTTAATTTATTTTCAAATACTGAGGATCTATTTATGTAAGTGGTCATACATTTTTGGCATTTAAAGCAACATTTCTTCTAGACCGTGTAAAAATAACCCTGATATATTTTGCCATATCTGTGGTGATTTTGTTATTCGAAAGAGAAGACAAAATGTTATACTTTGTTAAAAAGGCCTACAATGCCTGATCATGATAAAAATGGGAACCAAAATAAGGAGAACAGCTGTGAAAATATAGTCAAGACAGTATGCTCTTTTCTACTCCTATGACCTGGCACGAAACTCAAAACCACGTGGATGATTGATATTTTTGTGTATGTGATGCTAAAGGCTACAACACTGACAATATGAAAGGAATCGCTTATCTAAATTTACTATCAGCAAAAAGGCCCATATCACTGGTGCAGGTCTTACTGTGCCTTCTCCATTAGAAGCATTTGGAAAGGAATCCTTATCAGATTCTGAAGAAAATTCTAGAGATGACATCAGTGATTTTTATATAGTCCAAAAATAGGATTTTTATCAACCTTAATCACACCAATTCACACAATCAAAATTTAATGATTTGGTTAGAGACTTAAATCTTCCCAAAGATGCTGATTAAAGGGATCCAGACTAAAAGAAAAGTATCTCCTCCCTCCAGAACGCCATTGGTACAGACACTATTAAAAGGAATGTGTTCTAAATTTCCCCTGGGAAGGGAATCTTATATATGTCACAATATTCCTCGTTTAGTGATTGGCTTAAATGCTACGGAATATCTTCCAGGTGAATTATAGATTCCTCTAAAATTAGTCTAAAAGGTGTACTGCTGTGCAATGTTTATAAATATGCATCAATTCCATTAACATATTCCGTTCACCTCAAGGAGACATATAACCTAAAATTACTTCATCACTACTAAGCAAATTTCTGTAGAATTACAGAGTATGCGAATAACATCAATAAAATGTGGAAAATCTATCACTACAATATTAGATCTCATAAATTTACTTATATTTAGTTAAATATAAGTATATCTACAACAGTACACCCAGTTTTACAGTCCATGTGACTTTTTCTCAACCCAAAGAAGAAAAGGGAATTTTAGTGATAGTAAAATCCAAGGTGGCTGTCCTGAAGTAGCTCTCAAATATGGTCTGGTACATCATCTAAAAATAGCAACATAGAAGAGTTGGGTGTATTTTATTGGACAGTAAATACGAGGGCTGTTCAATAAAGAATGATCATAATTTTTACGGTCATTATTTTTCCCACTAAAAATCAATCGTATTATATTTTGTTAGTTTAATGTGAAACAAACACGTTTCCCGTCTGTGACACCTGGTTCCCCTCTGTGAGAACCAGGCAAGTTCAGACATGTTCAGTATCGCCTACCGCTGCAGTGGAGGTAACATGCAGTTAAAGTTGATGTTAGAGGAAGATCCGGAGTTTCTTTCAAACGTATTCTCTGCTGATGAAACTTGGCTACATCATTTTGATCCTGAGAGCAAACAGCAAAGCTCACTGTGAAAATCTCCTTCATCACCAACCCCCCAAAAAGCAAAAGTGGTTGCTTCTGCTGGCAAAGTTATGGTCTTCTCATTCTTTAATATTCATGGAATGGTTTATCAGCATGTTGTACCTGCACACACATCAGTAACTGGACAATACTACAGGTATTCCTGAAAACACACATCCATATCAGGCGCAAAAGACCACATGCCCATGAAGCAGGCTGTATGCTGCTTGCGATAAAGTGCGGCCGCATATTGCCAATGTTGTTGCTGAATATCTTGCAAATAGCAACATTAAATACATCCCTCACCCTCCCTATAGTCCGGATTTAGCCGAATGTGACCTTTTCTGTTCCCTAACTTGAAGAAGCGCTTTCGTGGGAGGCATTATCCATCATCAGAAGCTGTGGTGAAGCCTGCGGAGGCGATTTTGAAGGATCTCTCAAAAATGGCTTCCAGCATGTCTTTGAAGACTGGTAGAAATGCTGGGAAAAGTTCATCGCATTCAGGGGAGAGCATTTTGAAAAGGACCATCAAAATTATGAGGATGAGTAAAGGTACGTTGTCAAAAAAATTGTGACCATTCTTTATTGAACAGCTCTCGTGCATTGAAGAGTAGGAATGTTCCTATCTGTAAGCTTTTATATAGTAAACTGATAAAATTATTGCTGCTACTTATATGTATAACAGGCCTCATTTATCGACCTAATCGACATTGTTTTCAGAATTATAAGGACATAAAACTGCATGGGTCATGCATAGTATGCTCTGCCATCACTATGTTTTTGTAATTAATCAAAATATGGCTTATCATTTCATTCACTAATCTGTCGTTTTACTTTATTCAGATAAATCACTCAGTATATCTTCGAAATATCTGCTTTGATCTCTTCGAGGTTAGTTATTGAACCTGTCATTTCAGCAATTACTTACACTTCCCAACTTTCCAATAGCAAAATCATATATTTCATAATTTATGAAATCTTCAGTCATGATAAGCATGCCTTTTAATGAAGGAAATTTAAGTGATTGTTTAAAAAAACTGGTCCAATGTGTCACTAATGTAGCGGTCAAGTTAATTATGCCAGGCAAAAAATAATACTAATAAAAACTGGTCCAGTTGTTCTTCAAACACACCACACCCCTTTGCAAAGTGTCTTAAGAGGAGTTGATAAATTGAAGCGGAGATTTCAATGCTGTCAGCCTTTTATCTTGTGCGATAGGTTCTGATTTTTCTGTTGTAAAGGTCATAATGAAATATTAAGCGTGATATATTTACACCGTATTTCCGTTTTATTCACAGAAATATTTCCTTATACGGTTTGAGATACTCCAAGATGTAACCTTATGATACATTACTCGTTGATATATGCGGTGTGAATTCTTAAGAAAAATAAGTTCAATTTTTGTTTATTATATAGTGTGATCCATATAAACCTGAACCATTTCAATAGGCCATAACCTTTGTACAAATAATTTGACACACGTACAACTTTTGGAGAATATAATACACAATTTGGAGATTACATTACACTATTTACATCTCAGAGAAAATGTTGGAAGTGTCCTCCACCAGCATCTATACATGTTTGCACTCATCTCAACATATTCCATGAAGTTTTACGGAGATGTTATCGAATTGAGAGAAGGTTATCTCCAGCAAGATGGAGCAATGTGTCATACATCTAATGACACCGTGGAACTTGTAACCAGTTCCTTTAGTAATCGAATAATCTCCAAAGTTCTGTGGCCCCCCAAATGACCTAACCTAACCTCACGGGATTCTTTCCTGTGGGACTATCTAAAAAATAAAGTGTACAAGAATAGACCACGAACAATGATGATCTCGTGTAATCTATTCGAACCGAAATAAGTAACATTGGTGAGGATACTCTCCGCAAAACTTCAGAGAATATGGTGAGACGAGTGCAAACATGTATAGATGCTGGTGGAAGACGCCTCCAACATTTTCTCTGAAATATAAATAGTATATAGTAATCTACCAATTGTGTATTATATTCTTTCAAAGTTGCACGCGTGTCCTATTGAAGTGGTTCAGATTTATATGGATCACACCATAGTTGTCCCTGCAATATGGCATTACCAAAATCAGAATGCAAAGTGAAAATATCCCCAAAAATGGGCGCAAGTTGTTAATTATAATAAAATGTATTTACTAACTCAAATATGGTACCTCTCCATATAAAAGTAAAACTTTAGAAAGAAACTTTTATACTATAAATGCACTACTCTTTCTGGTTTACCAGCAACACCAGATGGTTTCTCAATATTCATTATATTTGAAGAATTTGAGGCACATTTTACAGTCTCTACTGAGTACTTACGGCAAAAGAGAAAACTTACATTTCGCTAAATTAATTCTCTCGTAATATTTTAGTGAACCCTAACGTTTGGGACCTCAATTGAAAAAAACTTACTTTTAGTAAACATGTCTGTAAATAAAACAAATGAAAAGAAAAAGTTCAGACGAATACTAAAGTATGCATGTATGTATATGTTGTGTATTTATTTCTATGTACATATGTACGTATATATGCAAGTGTGTGTATATATGCATGTGTATGCAATTACGTATTATGTATGATATACATATATGTGTATATGTATGTAGTATGTATATGTAAGGTAATCTTAAAAACCACTCGACCGAATTTGATTTTTCCTTCATCATTATTCTTGCTAATGCAATGGACCTATAAACCGCTTCCTTTTCTTGTTTCCCCCATTCTGTACTACGAGGGCTGTTCAATAAAGAATGGTCCTAATTTTTTTACCGTCATACTTTTTCGCACTAAAATTCAACCTTATCATATTCTGTTAGCTTAATGAAAAACAAACACGCCATAGTAGTTTCATTGTTGGTACTCCTGGTTCCCACCTGTGATAACCAGGCAAGTTCAGACATGTTCAGTATCGCCTACCACTACAAAAGAGGTAACATTCAGTTAAAGTTGATGTTAGAGGAAGATCCGGGTTTCTTTCAAACTAAATCACTGCTGATGACACTTGGCTACATCATTTTGATCCTGAGAGCAAACAGCAAAGCTCAGTGTGGAAATCTCCTTCCTCACCAACCCCCCCAAAAGCAAAAGTGGTTGCTTCTGCTGGGAAAGTTATGGTCATCTCATTCTTTGATATTCATGGAATGGTTTATCAGCATGTTGTACCTGCACACACATCAGTAACTGGACAATACTACAGGGATGTCCTGAAAACATTGCAAGTGCCTATCAGGCGCAAAAGACCACATTTCTGTAAAGCAGGCTGGATGCTGCACCACGATAATGCACGGCCACATATTGCCAATGTTGCTGAATATCTTGCAAAAATCAACGTGAAGTGCATCCCTCACCCTCCTTATAGTCCGAATTTGGCTCCATATGCTTCTTATCTAATCTTTAACTTGAAGAAACGCCTTCGTGGGAGGCATTATCCAACATCAGAAGCAGTTGTGGAGGCTGCGGAGGCGATTTTGAAGGATCCCTCAAAAAATGGTTTCCAGCATGTCATTGAAAACAGGCAGAAACATTGGGAAAAGTGCATCGCATTCAGGGGAGACTATTTTGAGAAGGACCATCAAAATTATGAGGATGAGTAAAGGTACGTTGTCAGAAAAAAAATTGTGATCATTCTTTATTGAACAGTTCTCGTATTTAGATTATCCTGAAACTTCAAATCAAACTGAACAAAAATTGTAATGAACAATTTGAATCGTCAAAACTATAGAACAACAGGTTTTAAGTTTTTAAAGAGCTGGGTGTCCATGTGCACTGCAAGTACAAAGTTTTAAAATTAACGTAATATATATTACCCAAAAACTATTCGGTCATTCCGACCCATGATTATTCCACCAAGGAAAAAATCGCGCTAAGGGTTTTTATACCCGGAAAAACAACTCGGACATTCTCTGCCAAGTTTGAATCTGTAACTATGCGATCCAAAGCAAGCAAGAAAGATCCGCAGTAATGTATGACATTCGTATTTAGGAATTATCTTTTTGGATTTCCATTGTTTCGACGCTCTGGCCTTGGTATTTGTCCGCGGTTTTCTCTGTTTCCTTCCTTTTTATTTGGTTACGTTTCAGAGTCTAAGGAAATCTGCCAGCATGGGTGGCTCATATGCAATCTCATACACTCATTTCGTAGTAAACAGATCCACTAACAGAGCAGATGCTTTCCCCTTCATTCACCGCTTGCCTTCTTGTGGTGGGCAGACAGTAATATGCAGAGAGACATTAGGCCTCCGGTGTGTCCGAGCCTGCCGCCCGTGTTCTTCGATTCACCTGTGGCTAGTAAGCCTCCAAGATTGGAGGTTGGCTATCCTGAACTTTTATATTGTTACCGCTTATGTTTTGTTTCTGTATAAAATAACTTCACATAAAACCGATTTGATAGCACACAAGTGTTTATTTGAACTCATTAAGATTAACCTAAACGTTAAACATGTACTCAACTGTCAACTTAAGGGAACCAAATGAAACAAACCTTCCAAGTGGTGCAACAGACGCTATTTCAAGAGTAGCAATCAAACTGCCGGCGTTTTGGAGAAAAAATGTCAAGGTATGGTTTTTACAAGTAGAATCGTAATTCTTAACTGCTGGAATTAATACAGAAAAACACAACATTTTATTATGTTCTTGGTTCATTAGATAGTGAAATACCAATGTCTGATATATCCCACTCAGATCTTAAAAAAAAAAGTCTAATCAAAGAATTCGAAGAATTGGAAGAACGAAAGGAAAAGAAACTCCATACAGAAGTAGAACTAGGTGACAAAACGCATTTTGCACTACTCCGAGAGTTAAAATCTCTTGCCGGAGATAAGCTATCTACCGAATTTTTAGGTACATCTTTCCTGCAGAGATTACCTGATACACAAACCTTCATATACAAACTGCGTGAGTATGTGAGGAATATTAAACCTGTTAAATCAGAACACCACTCTTCATGCAAGCCTTTTCAGTTCAAAGAGTCATGCACTCATGTTTTCGTGAGACTTTATGTTATAAGAAAACCACTACAACCAATATATGATGGGCCTTTTCTGGTGATGCAACGTTTTGAGAAGCATTTCAAAATCAGTACTCCACGAGGACCACAAACAGTGTCAGTGGATAGATTAAAGCCTGCATTTTTGTTCTGCTCCACTGATGCAACACCTGCTATGAATGTTCCCACTGATACAACACCTAATGAGTCCTCTCAACAGGGAAACTCTCCTTAAATGACAGTCCAGTCCTGCATAAAAAAATGAAAAAAAATCGATCATGAAGAACCGTCACCTTTCCACAGCTATTTCAAGAGGCTGTTTGTTATTTTAGGGGGGAAATAATCTGTAGCTAGTAAGCCTCCGAAGATGTTGGTTATGCTGAACTTTTCTTTTATATTGTTACCGCTTATGTTTTGTTTCTGTATAATATAACTTCAAATACAATAGATTTGATAGTACACAAGTCTTTACTTGAACCCATCAAGATTTACCCAAATAACCATACACTCTTACGTCCTAGACGTTACCAGAAGCTCAACGGACGCTAATGTTCCAAAATTCTCCTCCACTTCCTCATAACTACGTGTGAACCTGGCATAGTCGTCACTCCACGGTTAACATCAATGGCATTCTGTATCGAGTTCACGTACTATTAGATAGCTATAATAAAGGATAGCCTTAGAGTAGCTGATAGCTTGCACTGAGCCAACAATGGAGCTTTTTTGTAGTATCCATCAGTTTTGTTACATATTTACTGATTCCTGGAATCTGGAGATGAGAGTATTCTTACTTATTACTACTACTACTACTACGACTACCACTACTACTACTAGAAGCTTGCGGAAGTCCTTGAAGATAGCCTTTTCTATAATGTCAATTAAGGCTATAAGTAGGTATACAACTTGATTTCTTTGATCTAAATTGCGGCAATTTGTTAATCGATTCCCAGGTCGAGATCAAACTGTCACGATAACTTCTTGTTAAGTGCGGAACGTCATCACAGCTGTTCACTGTTTCTGCAGAAATAGTTAATGAGGGGGCTGACTCAATTCTTGCCTTTTTCTACTTGTGTAATAAAAGCGTTAATGGCCGTGACTATTTTTCCAGACAACCAAATAAAGTCAATTTACAAAGTTATCTCTAATGCGATCTTTTAAACTTCGTTTGTCGCATTAGTGGCCGTAATTAATGAAGTTGACAAATGATTCACGTACTCCTCGCATCGTGAACAGAAACAGTCAGGGCGGCCGGTTGTGGAGGGGAGATAAATACCTGCTCACGTCTGGTTTGCCTTTTACTCGTTCACTTTTTATTTCGACATATTATCCTTTGAAAATCCGCAAGTATACCGATCAAGCGCATGCCCAGTAAGTCAAATATAGTTTAATTGGAATACAAACTGTAAAACTTTCAGCCTTAAGAAATAAATAATCAAAATTGTGTGTTACTAAAGGACAAAAGCCTAGAAATATCTGATAATCTGTAAATATTACATAAACACTTATACGAAGGCTTTTCAATAAAGAATGATCATAATATTTTACGGTCATAATTTTTCGCACTAAAACTCAATCTTATTATATTCTGTTAGCTTAATGTGAAACAAATACGTCGTAGTAGTTTCATTGTTGGTACTCCTGGTTCCCACCTTTGAGAACCAGGCAAGCTCAGAAATGTTCAGTATCGCCTACCGCTGCAATGGAGGTAACATGAAGTTAAATTTGATGTTGGAGAAAGATCCGGAGTTTCTTTCCAACGTAATCACTGCTGATGGAACTTGGCTACATCATTTTGATCCTGAGAGCAAACAGTAAAGCTCTGTGTGAAAATTTCCTTCATCACCAACCCCCCAAAAAGCAAAATTGGTTAGTTTTGCTGGGAAAGTTATGGCTCTTTCATTCTTTGATATTCGTGGAATGGTTTATCAACATGTTGTAACTGCAAACACATCAGTAACTGGACAATATTACAGGGATGTCCTGAAAACATTGCAAGTTCATATCAGGCTCAAAAGACCACATTTCCGTGAAGCAGGGTTGGATGCTGCACCAC
This sequence comes from Mantis religiosa, assembly GCA_030765055.1. Taxonomy (NCBI): domain Eukaryota; kingdom Metazoa; phylum Arthropoda; class Insecta; order Mantodea; family Mantidae; genus Mantis; species Mantis religiosa. Next base: position 99,554,672 of record CM060957.1, read on the forward strand.
GATAGTGCGCGGCCGCATATTGCCAATGTTGTTGCTGAATATCTTGCAAAAATCAACGTGAAGTGCATCCCTTACCCTCCCTATAGTCCGGATTTAGCCCCATGTGAATTTTTTCTATTCCCTAACCTGAAGATACGCCTTCGTGGGAGGCATTATCCATCATCAGAAGCAGGATGAAGGCTGCGGAGGAAGGATCTCTCAAAAAATAGTTTCCAGCATGCCTTTGAAGACTGGCGGGAACGCTGGGACAAGTGCATTGCATTCAGGGGAGACTATTTTGAGAAGAACCATCAAAATTATGAGGATGAGCAAAGTTACGTTGTCAAAAAATAAATACGATCTTTCTTTATTGAACAGCCCTCGTATAAAGCGGAGTGACATTTGTGGATCTGGAAAAATTATTTTACAAGAGATTATAAAGAAAATTGGTATGGACTAAACAGAGGATACTTTCTACATGAATTAACATAGTAAGGATAGAAACACTGAGGAGGATGGCTCAGGTGGTTTCGTCCCTGCCCTGCATTGGGGAGATCCGGGTTCCATTCCCGTGGCCAACCTATCTGACCCATGGGCTTTTTCAGTGGTTTCCCCGGTTCGCCAGGCGAATGCTGGGTAAGTTAATTGCACCCCTCCCAAATTTTCTGTTGCTCCATTTCATCTCCATTACCATTTTATATCATCTCTTATCTGGTGGTCTTTTGCAGAGTAGAAGTGTCAGTGAATGTCTCGGCTGCATGGCAGGATGATATGCTCCTGCTAAATACTTCCTCCTCCGGTCTCCAAACCCGGTATGGTGGGACCACAGTAAAGTGAGATGTCGGTTTCTGGCATGGCGGGAAATTTCCGACTGGTAAAGTGTAGGGACCTGTCCTTTGCACTGCCATGGCTCCTCGAGATATCCGTTCTGTCTCCTCTCACCTCATCCCTTCTCCCGGGGGTGCCCCACTTGGGGGTATAGATAGTTTGAACCTCCGTGCCGAATCCCCTCCTAGCGTAGTCCAGTCCAGTCTAGTCCAGGATATATACAATAGAGGAGTGGAAGTAGAAGGCGTATAAACTGATACGACTTAATGAACAACAGAAGGAGCCTTCTGATGCAACTAAAATAATCTCAGCAGAGACGAGTATGTGATGAGGCTTTATGTAAAGAAAGTCCAGGACTATGATTATCTGTAGAAACCCATAAAGTGTCTACCTATGAATCGAGATGGGATAGAAGAACAAAGTGACAACTGCAGGTAGGTACTAAGGTAAATCACAAGCAGTATGCGATACACGACGTCGGGGGAAACCACGTGCATTACAACGTACAAAACTATCTATTGCGGCTTCTATATCCCAAGGAGAAAGGAGTAAGTGAAGGAAGCGCAGGAGGCTACAGGTCACAGGTAGACGGCGAATACTGACACGTGGCCCCTAATATTTCCTAGCCCAACCGACTACTGGATACATTCATACAGCGCGATGAAGAGTCATGTACTAGGTAACCCTCTGTTGCTTACGGGGAATGTTCTACCTTTGAACTAAGTATCTGCGACATATAGAAACATAGAAGCATCTGCAGCATGAGAAAGATATGGACAAAATGTGGAAAATGTAATAGTGGTTTATGGGAAACCACCCTAGAATTTGCCTATTAACCAGATGAACGCATCAGATGAACCCCTTTCCAAGGGGTTCGAACCTGGAATATCCCGAATGAGAACCTTATACAGTTAACTCGCTTAGTACCATATTTAATTAACAACATAAGTTTATCTCAGGAAAACCAAGATAATTCGGATTTCCTTTGCACTGTAAAGAAGGGAACCTGTGAAATGGAGACAGCAAAAATGTAATGAATTCATTATTAATAGAGGCACGAAAGAGGAATAACACTGAAATTGAAATTGATTAAGAAGAGGTGAAGAAGCTCTCTTGGTTTATGAATTTTTTTTTTTTTATTTATTTTATCCATCGATCAGCAATTATGCTTTACAGATGTTTGGTATAAGATATATAGGAACAGGACACATAACAATGGAGGTAGCCATGAACGACTCCTCTAACTAAATATGGAGGATAACTGTAACACAATTGAGAACTTAAAGTCTGATGGTATTAATCACGTGTCTGAGTCATCTGTGCTGGAGACGTCACTCAGGAGAAGATCTTGGGGCAGTCTGCGCTTCAGGCGAGTTGGCTGGCGAGTGCGACAGCCGAGACGGTAGGTAACAGCTCCAGGGACCTCCTGGAGATTGTAAAAGAATGGACGTGCCAGGCGTCGGATGTATTGGTGAACGGGTAGAAGACCAAACTCATGGTGCAGCTGCTGGTTTCGGATGAACCATGGAGCGTTTGTAACTGTGCGAAGCACCCTGTTTTGTAGTACCTGCAGTCGGCGGAGATTAGTCTTACTGGTGCCACCCCAGACTGGAGCTGCATAGGTAAAAATGGGACGGACTAGAGATGTGTAAAGAAGCAGTTGGTTTATGAATGAAAACAAACTGCTTGGTAGGAGGTGCACTGGAGGGTGGCGAACAGAAGATAACAGGTAATAGACAGTATTAAGACAAAGGGTTCAAGTATGAAGACAAAGAAGAAAGAATGGAAGAAAGCGTGGAAGATTAAGAACTCAATGAAGAATCCACCATTCAGCAAAAAGATAACCAACTTCCGAGGCATATACGTCATTGCAAAAGAAATTGTAAATGTCCAAGGAACTGTTTTATACGTAAACTGCAGATACCAGTTAAACATAAATAATTAGGTGGAACAGGTTAATAAATGAAAAAGAAACAAAGAAAACTACATAAAGCATACGCTACTGTTCGACACCATTGCGAAGTTCATTAAGCCGGATAACAAGTGGTTGAGACTGAATAAAAACTTTACAGCATAATTAAAATTCTGAAATTGGTAATGGGTCGTAAAGGCAGCCATAAATTTATAAATATACGTATTAGGAAGGACTTTACCAAATCAAACGAAGGGGTGGTACGGACTCCTGAACGGAAAGTCATTGGTTAAAATTCCACCAGGACTACCCTGTGTTTTATTTATTTATTTATTGTTTATTTATTTATTTATTTATTTATTTATTTATTTATTTATTTATTTATTTATTTATTTATTTATTTATTTATTTATTTATTTATTTATTTATTTATTTATTTATTTATTTATTTATTTATTTATTTATTTATTTATTTATTTATTTATTTATTTATTTATTTATTTATTTATTTATTTATTTATTTATTTATTTATTTATTTATTTATTTATTTATTTATTTATTTATTTATTTATTTATTTATTTATTTATTTATTTATTTATTTATTTATTTATTTATTTATTTATTTATTTATTTATTTATTTATTTATTTATTTATTTATTTATTTATTTATTTATTTATTTATTTATTTATTTATTTATTTATTTATTCACTTATTTACTTATTCAGATATTTATTTATTTATTTACTTATTCAGATATTTATTTTATTATTTATTTATTAATTTATTTATTTACTATTTTATTTATTTAGATTTTGCTCACTGGAAAACCAACTCGTAACTGGAAGATTGAGTTTGAACCTGGAAAATTCGTTTCTCTAATTTCATTCCAAGTTTAGTTTCATATATTATCTCTGTCCATCCTCCTTATTGCCATATATTGTGCAAACAGTTTTTAAACAATAGTCAAATTAATAAATCAAATAGGAGTACACTGAGAGGAATGCAAAATATGTGTAGCTCAGGTATCCAAATCTACTTTTACACTAGACAAGAAAACATAAACCTTTTGGGGGCAAGGATTATTTATGTGATGATTCTCTTTTGGACATATTAAACCAACATTCTCTGCTACCAGGCTGATATATTAATTTTACATGTTTCATATTTCATCAACATCAATCATAATTATTTTACCCAATCCATTTTCTGCCTAATAACGTACCATAATTTCACGATATGGAAATGCACTCACCCCATAATGTACACAGATATTTTTGAGTATATAAATAGAACACATTTTTTCATTTCTCTGTAGCTTGACTTGGTAACTTCCTATAAACTAATCTATTTAAAATTTCTGTTCGCATAGATAAAATATAAGGCTTAAAATTGCGACACATGTGCTCCTGATTTAAAAAGAAAAGTCTTCTTCTCCTTCTTCTTCTCTAACTGCCCTCTACGTGGTGTCAGGGTATTCTTGTTCCTCTTAATTCTTAAGTAGTTTGAGGAACGGAATCTCTGGGTCACTGAGAGAGAGAGATAAGAAAGATAATAGAGCAATTGGTGGGGAAACCAGTGGACCCAGAGAAAACCCGCCCCAGCACTGCGTTGTCCGCTACAAATCTCACTTTGCGGTCGCCTGGGATCGAACCCGAGCCACCTTGATGAGAAGTGTGTGTAGTGTTTAACAACCGCTTTTACTACATATGGCACCGCAGGCGGTGACACTGATGGTGCATGAGATGAAGATGGAGCACCGCTGGAATGAGATGGCAGGGGAAACCGGAGGTCCCGGAGAAAACCCGCCCTAGCGCCGTGTTGTCCATCACAAATCTCACTTTTCGGTCGCCTGGTATCGAACCCGGGTCGTCTTGGTGAGAGCTAAGCGGTCTAACCACTGAGCCACGGCGCGGCCACCTTGATGAGAGCCAAGTGGTCTAACTGCTCGACCATGCGTGGACGGCCTTGCCCGCCTCGGTAGCGTAGATGGCAGCGTGTCTGCCTCAAGCTCAAGAGGTCCTGAGTTCGACTCTCAGTCAGGGTTAGTTATCTGGATAAGGTTTTTAGGGGTTTTCCCTTATCCTGAAAGATAAATGTCAGGCAACTCTAAGCTCTATGACCCTGGACTTATTTGAGCATCATTTCACCAATTTCATTCATCGTCCGACATGACGTTGGAGGACCTAAATTAAAAAAAAAACCGCGGCCGAAAAAATAGTAAATTAATTAAATTACTTTTACGAATTGATGTTTTACTTCGTACTTGTATAATGCTTTAACATATGTTGTAAACTAGATGTTAAATGATTCGTTAACTTTAGTATAATTTACATTCTCAGAACTTATAACAATCGCAGGACCTGTAAGCAAAACTATGAGAGAAAACTGCTTCTTTACAAGTTAATAATCACTTTTGTGATCATTATTTGAAAAAAGCCAATGCAAAATATTGTTGGACTAAATATATGTTATACCGAACTACAATATACAAATATAATGCTTCGATAAGTCCATTTGTCCGAAAAATGAATTTTAACTCATCCGGTCTATGACTGCCACAAGCTATGCACAGAAATCGCATGCAAATTTCGAAGAGCCGAAAGGCTGCCCTGAAATGTAGAGCAGTGTTCTCTTCTTAGGCAAGGTGTAAGCATAATATGCTTTCTTCAACTAAGTAAATCGCAGATACGATCCCCATCCCTAAGTTTGAGCAGCTTCTCATGCTAAATAAAAAAATACATACACAGTACTTTCTGTATCAAAATAGAATATTGCTACTTTCTCTACCCAAAAATTAATTTAGAGGAAGATATGTTTAATGTATACGTATTAATAGTGAACGTTTGTGTGGGAGACAAACCACAGTATAACTCAAAACACAAAATGTCGGATAGATACAAAACTTGATATTTAATTTGAGTATCTTCTAAAGAAGACGTTCCAGTACATGTTCATGTGTCATTTTTTCATGTCGAAGTTGTTCATTTCATATCATACCACCCTTGTGCGAACAACTTTTACAACTTATTTCAAATATTTTTATTTATGTCATTAGCCATTTCTGAATTATGCGTAGTTAAATAGTACTTTATAACTTTGGAAATACGGTCAACAGTCACTTATTCTCTTAACGCCGTGGAATTTTATGACCAGCGTATAGTGACTCGCCTTTAAATATTTCTTCATAGATGCGCTTTCCTCTATCCTTTCCCTTCCCCGAAAAGTTTAATGAAACTACGAGGGCTGTTGAATAAAGAATGATCACAATTTTTTTTGACAACATACCTTTACGAATCCTCATAATTTTGATGGTCCTTCTCAAAATAGTCCCCCCTGAATATGATGCACTTGTCCCAGCGTTTCTGAAAGTCCTCAAAGACATGCTGGAAATAATTTTAAGAGATCCTTCAAAATCGCCTCCGCAGCCTTCACTACTGCTTCTGATTATGGATAATGCCTCCCACGAAGGCGTTTCTTCAAGTTAGGGAATAGAAAAAAGTCACATGGAGCTAAATTCGGACTATAGGGAGGGTGATGGATGCACTTCACATTGATTTTTGCAAGATATTCAGCAACAATATTGGCAATATGCGGCCGCACACTATCGTGGTGCAGCATCCAGCCTGCTTCAAGTAAATGTGGTCTTTTGCGCCTGATATGGACTTGCAATGTTTTCAGAACATCCATGCAGTATTGTCCAGTTTTCTGTGCAGCTACAGCATGCTGATAAACCATTCCATGAATATCAAAGAATGAGATGACCATAACTTTCCCAGCAGAAGCAACCACTTTTGCATTTTTGGGGTTTGGTGATGAAGGAGATTTCCACACTGACCTTTGCTGTTTGCTCTCAATATCAAAATGATGTAGCCAAGTTTCATCAGCAGTGATTACGTTTGAAAGAAACTCCGGATCTTCCTCTAACATCAACTTTAACTGAATGTTACCTCCATTGCAGCGGTAGGCGATACTGATCATGTCTGAAGTTGCCTGGTTGTCACAGTCGGGAACCAGAAATACGACCAATGTAACTACTATGCCGTGTTTGTTTCACATTAAGCTAATAGAATATAATAAGATTGAATTTTAGTGCGAAAAATTATGAGCGTAAAAAATTATGATCATTCTTTATTGAACAGCCCTCATATTTTTGCAAACTATTATCTGGATTAACATGAAGTAGACAAAAAATAGGGTTTTCCTATAATATTTTGTAGAAGTTATATAAAAATAAATGACAGTGAAAAGATAACGTTGAGTGAATGCAAATCAGAATTTTTAAAATATAAAACTGATATTATTCTGTTCATAGCATTCTAAGCATTTCTTGACCTCCAACATGTCGGCAATTGGTGCAGCACTGTCGTATCTGTTTAAAGTTGTATTATTACAGTGATGTTTAGGTCAGTGCCACAAATGACCTGTTTAACAATTCCAGAAGCGCAGCAAGTGGATAACGTAAGCAGCTTTGTATGTAGCGCATATGTCCAACATAGGTGATGGCCTTAAAACATTTTAGGCCATGCTACTGTCACAAGTATGCAACCTTACACTTCGACTTTTTATTTTTGTCGCCTTTAATATCTAAGGTAATATTGGAGAATTTGAAACAATTTTCAAAACAACATTTTTGTTCCATTTATATCCCGCCTTCAATTGCAGTGGTCATATCCGCGGCCGTTCTCCTTTGGAACATATCGATCGTGCTAACTAGTATTCGTTGGATTACTTGTACTTTGTATTTTAATCATTAGATCACACACATTCACATTCTCATCCACACTTCCAGACTCTGGAGAAGATGGGGAATCATCTTGGGTGGAGAAAAATCCTCACCCACGGCCGGGAACCAAACCCGGGACCCCTCGTAAGGTAGGCAGGTGCTCTACCGACTGAGCTACGGAGCCAGCCAACTCAACAATTGTTTACTCGCTTACAGTTGGTATCACTTTTGGTTATTATATTAAATTCTCAGACACACACACACACACACACACACACACACACACACACACACACACACACACACAGTTAAGTGCAGAGGTTTTACTCCCATTAGTCCTGGACCCGTAGGACCAAGGACCCTGCCCTCCTTCTACCCGGGAGCGATGAATACTCCGGGGCTCTTCCCATAGGGCAATATCTGGAGTTTAAAAAGCCCCCCCCCCCGCTGAGCACAACGTCAAGACGGGATGGAAGTGGATACGCTACTTACGCGCGTCAACCCCGCAGGGAAGACTACCGAAAACCTCGGTGGGGGCACCTGGTGATGTAGCACACTTCTACTAGCTCTGCAGGCTTGTACCCGGGACTTATTAGGCAACCCTCTACCTCTACGCGACCGTAGCCTGGCCGGAGGTATCCAATCCTCCGTGGGTGTCGGGACCACACGAGTCCAACCCAATCCGAACAACTCCCCGACGGGAGGGGCTCGGCAGTTCGGCCAGAGGTTCCTCTGGTAACGTCAGAGGTACCACGAGTGCTAAGGGTCCGCAGCGTCCGCATCTTGGCAGCTGAAGGGGACGGATTCCCTCCTCTACGGGAACACACACACCCAAACACAAACACACTGACACTTTAGTTCATACGAGCTTCGAGACTATAGAGAGAGAATAGCAAATAATTATGTCCAAAGAAAAGTTGCCACACTTTAGCCGGGAATCGAATCCAGGACCTATGGACTTCAAGTTTAGCGTGCTAACTACCAGAACACGGAGGAAATGCATAAAATTTGTTTCTTAACGGTCAAGCTTATACCTATATTTCTATATTGTGCTATAGGAGTAAATGAAAGGTGGATGAATCTTTACTACCTTTCCCCCCATATCGGACGATGAATGAAATTGTGAAGTGATGCTCAAATGAGCATCCATATTATAGTAGATTACAGTTACCAGATATTTATCTTTCAGGATAAGAGAAAACCGCTTAAAACCCCTTAACGGGGGGGGGGGGGCAGGAACTTATCCAGATAACTTAACCTGTATGAAATTGAAACCCATAATCTCTTGAACGTGAGGCAGATACGCTACCACCTACGCTACAGAAGCGGGCAGTCGGTTTCACGAGTTAAGTAAATATTTGGAGACTGGTGTTGCGGAAGGAAGGAAGGAAGGAAGGAAGGAAGGAAGGAAGGAAGGAAGGAAGGAAGGAAGGAAGGAAGGAAGGAAGGAAGGAAGGAAGGAAAACATTACGGGGATTCAATGATCAAAAACAGTATCAGAGATAAAAGTTGTTTTATGGAACGTGACCCAAGAGACATCTTCGGGCCAATCTGTCGTTTATTTCAGTGCTATAGCACAGAAAAAATTCTTGAGAAATGAACTGTCTTTATGATTAATTTTTCCTTCAATGCTTCCATATGAGGAATGAAGGAAAAAGATATAAATGTTATGTAACCTCACAACTACTGTATAGGTTTTCATTGTTAAGTAAGTAAATCGAAATGAAGTTAGACTGAATGATCGTCTTCAGATTTTCAGGTATCTTAATTCTCTTTAGATCAAAGATTAACATATCCATGCTTGCCTGAAGTCTGGATGACTACGGAAAGAAGCGGACGTAAATACGTTATAATGCATAATCTATAATTTTTTTCCAGGGCACCTATAATAATGGTACAAAAAGAGCATGGGTTTAATTTAGTTAAATAAAACCAACAGTCACTAACTCGAACATCGCATTGATTTTTAAAATATTATGAAAATACGAAAATAATACTTAATGCTTTAACACACTTACACAGTACTATAGTTCCATCTGTTGTTAACATCAATCCATCATTGAATTTCCATCATCCCAAGTAAACTTTACTGCTCTTCTCTTTCGGCATGTTCCCTTTCCTACTGCTCACAGTTCATGAATTACGGTTAGCAGCACATTATGCAAGTTAACTGAAAATGATACTTTTTAATTCTTGGAGATGTTATTGTTGGGGCAGACGGCTTCGTTTGCTATGTTTATACAAACCGTATCAAATTTTATGATGCAACAGCCGTGTCGAATTTTAAAGATTTACTGCATGATTGTTGAACCCTATTTAGTTTAAGTTATTGAGCGGCATATTTTTATACCAGGAAATGTTCATTGTTGATAGCTACCTTCTCATTTTTCGACGGCCTTTTATGGATTCTGAAACACGATACCTAAACAATTAGAGCAGTAGAAAGGAAATGTTTTCCTATGCCTTTCTACTTAAAGTATCGGGGTGAAAAATATGTGCACGAATAATTGCTGTAAAAGTAAAATATATGCATAAATATACACAAATTAGTGAAATATGCACTAACCCCTTATACGAGGGCTGTTCAATAAAGAATGATCATAATTTTTTACCGTCATAATTTTTCGCACTAAAATTCAATCTTATTATATTTTGTTAGCTTAATGTGAAACAAACACGCCGTAGTAGTTTCATTGTTGGTATTCCTGGTTCCCGTCTGTGAGAACCAGGTAAGTACAGACATGTTCAGTATCACCTATCGCTGCAATGGAGGTATCATACAGTTAAAGTTGATGTTAGAGGAAGATCCGGACTTTCTTTCAGACGTAATCACTACTGATGAAACTTGGCTACATCATTTTGATCCTGAGAGAAAACAGCAAAGCTCAGTGTGGAAATCTCCTTCATCACCAACCCCCCAAAAAGCAAAAGTGCCTGCTTCTGCTGGAAAAGTTATGGTCATCTCATTCTTTGATATTCATGGAATGGTTTATCAGCATGTTGTACCTGCACACACATCAGTAACTGGACAATACTATAGGGATGTCCTGAAAACATTGCAAGTTCATATCAGGCGCAAAAGATCACATTTCCATAAAGCAGGCTGAACGCTGCACCACGAAAATGCACGGCTGCATATTGCCAATGCTGTTGCTGAATATCTTGCAAAAATGGACCTGAAGTGGATCATTCACCCTCCTTATAGTCCAGATTTAGCCCCATGTAACTTTTTTCTATTCCCTAAGTTGAAGAAATGCTTTCGTGGGAGGCATTATCCATCATCAGAAGCAGTAATGAAGGCTGCGGGGGCGATGTTGAAGGATCTCTAAAAAAAATGGTTTCCAGCATTTCTTTGAAGAGTGGCTGAGACGCTGGGACAAGTGCATCGCAATCAGGGCAGACTATTTTGAGGATCATCAAAATTATGAGGATGAGTAAAGGTACGTTGTCAAAAAAAAAAAAAAAAAAAAAAAAAAAAAAAAAAAAAAACATCGTGATCATTCTTTATTGAACAGCCCTCGTTTATGCATTTATATGCATTATAAAACTTCCGTAATTAGCCCCTTACAATCTGGAATAAATGTATTACATGTGTTACTTTATCATGGGATAAAGCATGCAAATATGTAAAAATCCGAGTTCTAGATATTACCAATTATTAAAAGTGTGTCAATTAAGGCAATGTGTCAAGTGCATTCTTATTGGTAAGTACGCGTTATCTTTCTGCATGCCATGCAACACCAAGACTCTAGCCAACAGTTACGACCCTGAAACAGCCAACCAAGATGGAAGGTGAAATAAATGAAGTGAAGTAAAATGTATAGCAGGATATTTTAGGAAGGGAATTAGCCTTTTGTTTTAGTTTGGTTAAACAATATTAATAAAGTAATACAATAAAGCATAATGCTATATATACATTAATATCATTGATGTCCTTTAGATTTTAATGTTAAGACAGGAATAAAACTTTATAGATCAAATAAAGAATATAAAGAAAGATTACACAAATAAAAGTTATAACTACAGGTGGTGTATCACATTAAAGAGGAAATTCCAATGTTTATGGAGCACAGAAAATAAAAGTGCCACTTTTTAGGTTTCCTCATTTATTTTTCTCTTAAGAAGCTTCTATTTTTTACTATAAATATTGAGTTACATTAATCTAGCGAGAGGTTCATCTTTCACCTTAACGAAGGCTAGAAAAGCAAGTCACCGATGAATATAAGGCCTTGTTGTCACAGTAACTACTTTTTTCTTTCGTTTGTTGGCTCCGTAAAAAACGAGATCAAAAAGACCTGCCATCCCCTGAAGGTCTGAACTGGATTTAACCAATAACCCTTACTCCGCCCTGTTTTTATATAGTATATACAGATAGTCAGCGCGATAGTATTTCTTGGGCGTTGGCAATTTGTATACTAAACGACTTATTTATGTAAATGTGTTCGCTCTATTTATAAAGGATGGGTGCAAAAATATTAGAGTGCTTGAATGCTCTACGCACATCATTAAGCGCCGCTGAAACTCCAGCTTTTGAAATATTAAGTCGTATACGCCAGAATTACCGAATATGGTCCAGTTAATTCCCAGACACCGTCTTGTTTCTTCACTGAAAATGGTCCGAGGTATCAGTTAAAATGGTTTGTAAATGATGTGGTATTTTATACCTAGCACCCTAAATGACATAGTATAATAAGGTAGATGTGACAGAGTGTAATGGTTAGGAGCCTGAAGAGAAAGCAGTGCTTAGAACAAATGGTTGACATTATACACAGCTGTTCACTGGAATGGAATTAAATTTAATACCTGGATTGGGAACGACATAGACTTGAATTATTTCTAACGCTTATTATTAACCGCATTTTCGGCACCGTTTTACTGATTGTCTATAACAGGTAGAGAGGAATCATATTCCTTTGAGAAATTTAATATTAACGTACTACTGTCACTGAATCTTTAAACAAGATTAGCGTTTGTGTATGTGTGCCGAACGAGATGGACCCGCCTTGGTAGCGTGATGGTAGCATGTCTGCCTCACGTTCAGGAGGTCCCGAGTTCGAATCTCGGTCAGAGTGGGTTACCTGGATAAGGTTTCTTCAGGGTTTTCGGCCGTGCCGTGGCTCAGTGGTTAGGCCGCTTGGCTCTCACCAAGGCGGCCCGGGTTCGATCCCAGGCGACCGCAAAGTGAGATTTGTGGTGTACAACACGGCGCTGGGGCGGGTTTTCTCCGGGACCTCCGGTTTCCCCCGCCATCTCATTCCACCGGTGCTCCATCTTCATCTCATGTACCATCAGTTTCACCGCCTGCGGTGCCGTATGTAGTAAAAGCGGGCGTTAAACACTACACATTTCAGAGTTTTTCCTTATCCTCAAAGGCGAATGTCAGGTATCTCTAAGCTCTATGGACCCTGGGCTCATTTGAGCATCATTTCACCCATTCCATTCATCGTCCGGTATGTCTTAACGTTGGAAGACTTAAATTACAAAAAAAAAAAGTGACAGCATAGTTACGTCGAGGCTTGCATTCGGGAGGTTCCGGGTTCGTTACCGTCGGACCGGCCAATCTGATGGAGGTTGCTTAGTGGTTTCCATGCCGGGTTAGTGCTCCGTCTAACACAAATATTCCTTCCATAATTTCCTGTTCCACATCATTTATTTTCATGTTTCAGGGTTGTATGGCAGGGCAACGCGGTTGGAGCCGCCTCGGTAGCGTCGTGGTGGCATGTCTGCCTCACGTTCAATAGGTCCCGAGTTCGAATCTCGGTCAGGGTGAGTTACCTCGATAAGGCTTTTCCGGGGTTTTCCCATATCCTGAAAGACGAATGTCGGGTAACTCTAAGCTCTACGGACCCTGGGCTCATTTGAGCACCTATTCCATTCATCGTCGGATATGACTTAAGAGTTGGAGGACGTAAATTACAATAACAAAAGAAAAAAAACGTGGATGGTATGTTCTCTATGGAATAAGTTATCCCTGGTGCTTGTCGGGATTGTTTAGCGACGCCGAAATTATATTTACATTTTCCGAAGCATGTCTCAGGATAGAATTAGAGAAACATTGCGACATTTTCCCCTTTCGCAGGAATTGGGTAATTCTGCGATCAATTAGCGATCCACCTTCCCTAGCCCAGTTCAGTTCCACACAATGGGAGTATATCTATAGTGTAAACCTCACCCTTTCCAACACAAACTATACATGGAAAACTTACATTATTTTTTTTTTTTTTCAAAAATTGCTCAAATGATTTTGATTAAAATACATCACAAAATTTTACATTTTGAAATTTCTGGGAATACTCCTTTCTGGCCTCTTCATCTTGTGATATCAGGAAACAGTGTGGATTTCATTGCAGCATGAACAACCCGCTTTTAAACATCTGACCACTACTTTTCTACTCCCACAACAAAACTGCAAGAAATCATACAAAAATATCTAACCGTTTATAGAGAAAGTCATAGCTTGATACTCAAAAAGTCGATGTATTTATTCATTTATTTGCTCCATTTATACCCCGCCTTTAACTGCAATGGAAATATCGGCAGTCGTGGAACATATCGAAGGTGTTAACTCGTATTCGTTGGGTTTTTATCATTAGATCACACACATTCTCACTCTCATTCATACTTCCAGATTCTGGGGAAGATGAGGAATTATCTTGGTCGGAGAAAAATCCCCACCCCCACCGCCGCGAATCAAACCCGGGCCCCTAGCACGGCAGACAGGTCTCTACCGACTGAGCTCGGGGCCAGTCTTCATTCACTTATTGTTTGTATGAATGTGTAAATATTTGGGGAGGGGCAGGAATAAAGGGATCCTCATAATGTCTGTTACCGACGAAATCTCATTATCGAATGGTGGAATTCACTACTTGCTCTACCTTCCAAAAATGATATATCTGATGTGAATGCACATAGGTAACTGAAATGTGCTATGCAACCTTCATAGTACACATCACTGGACTTTGTACCCATTTCCTCTTGCTTTTTCCTGCTTTTTGATGGGGAGTAGGCTAATGTTGGTGAATATGATTTAATATCTGCCTCAATTTCCTTCTTTAAATATTCTTCTCGTGTTTCCGGTATGTTCCTAGTTTTCGTGAAGTATAGAGATACCGGACAAATGACGTATATGGTGCTCAAAAAAGGGATACTTTCCCTGGAACTCATGATTCTTGATTGAATAGGTCGCTAAGAGCATCTCTGGGCAGCTCCAGTAGTGAGACGGGTCTTTGAGTCAGGAATTGTTAGACCTCCGTGCATCTCTGTAGTCTGCCTATAACCTACGATTCCTTCACTTCATCCCCTTCTAGGAAGGGCTGTAATGGATTTCCTTTGGTCGCAGAACACGAAAGGTCTCCCCTGTATCCATTCTGATAACATTTCTAGTTTGCTCAAATGCAAACTGTGATTTTACTACTACATGACTTTCACAGTCCCTTTTGGGCCTCAGCCTCCCTCAGTCTTTGCCTCCATTCATCTCTGTCTTGTTCCTTCATTATCCACTTTGGACTGCCATTCCTTCCAATTCGAGGCTTATCTGTTAACCTAGCAACCAACCACAGTCTGTAGGACCAGGACACCTATTTATAGGTATATTCCCGGAGTCAGGGTGGTTCAACTACACCTCCAAGCACTGCGTATTCATTTTAGTCGCCTTCTATGACAGCCATGGACCACGTTGGACCATTCTTTAATTCCGGTCACCATATGGGTAACTGTGACTGTGTGACTGTGATTTTAAGATTTTCATAGGTGCAATGATTTAAAAACTAAAGATTCTGCCTCGCTTTCCATAAACGTGAATTACGCCTATTGAGGATTTCTACATCAAATGTTAAGTTAACGTAAAGAAATAGGAAGGGATTACATGAAATAAGTGCAAATGAGCTAGAACAGGAGAAAAAGATCAAACTTTCGAAAGGCAATAGACACTGATTAAAGTATTCAAAACGTGGCGTAACGTGTCATAAGACGGTCATTTTTTCCAAGACAATATGTCAAGATTATATTTGTTCGGAAATAAAAGCAATAACTAAATAGTTTTCCGTTTAAGGGATTTTGTTTAAATTTATTGGCTTTCAGCTTTAATCTTAATTATACACTAGAGAAAAAATAGTCGTTGTGTAATGAAATATCATGGAATGTTATGCTAGTTTCCGGATCTAATCGTCCCTGGTTCGGAACCTATCTGGGGAAAGGTCATTTTTCTTGCAATTGTGTGTGTGTTTGTGTAAATTGAATATCTGTAAAGGAATCCCAGTGAAAACAATCCCGAAGTTTACCACAGCAACTGAATATCATTGGCAATAATTATTCCAAAATCAAAGCTGCTGAGAGCTGGCCCCGTAGCTCAGTTGGTAGAGCACCTGCCTGCTGTACAAAGGTCACGGGTTAGATTCCCGACTGGGAATGATTCTCCAGAGATGATTTCCCATCTTCCCCAGAGTCTGGAAGTATGAATGAGAGTGTGAATGTGTGCGTGATCTAATGATTAAAACCCAACGAATACGAGTTAACACCTTCGATATGTTTCAAAGAAGAACGGCCGTCGATATTACCACTGCAGTTACGGGCGGGGTATAAATGGAACGAAAACAAAAGCTGCTGTTATGACGTTAGATGATTAAGGCACATATAGAAATGCATCTAATTTGTTGCACTCACACCAGTTGTGTTTATTACTGTACAAAATATTACTGTAGATGCTTAAACTTCCTTTTTTGTTCCATTTATACCCCACCTTTAACTCCAATGGTCATATCGGCGGTCGTTCTCCTTAGAGATATATCGAAGATGTTAACTCATGTTCGTTGGGTTTTAATCATTAGATCGCGCATACATTCTCACTCTCATTCATACTTCCAGACTCTGGAGAACATGAGGAATTATCTTGGTCGGAGAAAAATCCCACCCCCCCCTAAATATCTGTCTACTTCATTAATCGAGATAAACATGTGTAGAAATTAGCTTATTACAACATACTTGTAGGTGCAAGGGGATTGTGGGAACACATTATGTTTAAGTAACAGTAAAATACTTTATGAGCTGGCCGCTATGTGATGCCTATGAAATTTCCTTCTCTTTACACGCCCAAGAGATAAAAATGAACAAGGACTTTTATTTGAGATAAGCTTTAGTTATTCGAATATTCAAATATGTTGTTCTTCACGGTTTGGGCTTCAGCCCGTTCCAGCTCCAGATTGTTGATACCATCGTTTCTCGGGTCTTCCTGGTTTTCCTCTACCTTGTAGCTTACAATTCATACCTATTTTAGGTATCCGTTTGTTTGATATTCTGTCTAAGTGCAACCTCCGATTTTCTTTATGTTTGTTTATTATTATTTAGTTCCTCTACTTTTAATTTCTCACGAATACTTGCATTTGCCCTTTGTCTAATTTTGTATATCCTGCTACAGATCTCAGAAACCTCTGCTGCAGGTGTTGGTTTGTATTAGTCCATATTTCAGATCCGCATGTGACTGTAGGTATTGACATCCACGTATACAGTTTAATGATCGATTCTGATCTTGTTTTTTGTTTTAATGTCACTCTTAATGCTCCAGTTATGCACTTAAAATTCTTTAGTTTTCCATATATAATCTACTTCATCCATATATGACATTTTGCACCCAATAAAATTAAATGTTGATACTTATTCCAGAATTTTATTTTCCAGCATTATTTTGGAGTGGGTATACAGGTTTAAATGTCATTTTTGTTTTCCCTCTCGATATATTCATACTAAAATTCTGTACAATTTTGTTCAAAATATATGCCATCTTTTGCAGTTCATCTTCTTTTTTGCCAGCAAGATCTGACCGTCTACAAATAAAATAGCTTTTGCACTTGTGTTTTTTAATCCAATTTCCATAATCGCATTATTTCTTGCATATAAATATTAAAAATTACGGCCACCTGTAATTGTAACTGGCTCTCGCTGGTTTACTTTCATCTTTTTTCATTTATACAAGTTTTGCATTACTTGTAATAAGTGCAATGGTATTACTTTCTTCTCTAGAATATTCCATAGTTTTTCCCTTGAAGCCTTATTAAATGCTTTTTTGTAGTCAAAAATATGTGTTTCCAGGTTGTATTATCCAATTTTTTCAATTGTTTGTTTCAGTACAAATATATTGTCTATTCATCTTCTCCCTTTTCTAAAACCTGACCATTCTTCTAAAATTATTGTGTCGTTTATTTAGTCTCGCGCTTATTATCTTCGCAAATATCTTATATGAAAAATTCTAGTATAAAACAAGAAATACCTAAAAAGGTTCACTTCATAAAAAATGTATTGGATAACAATTGTGCATTCTAGCGAGATCTGCATTTTTATATATCATTTCTATCTCTTACCGTTTACCAGTTATGTAAAAGTTATCCAGAATGATGAAGACTGCTGAGGAGTTTCTCTGAAAATTAAAGATGTCGATTTCATTTGTCATAAAAATATCTTAAACGATGCCTATAGTTCTGTATGAAATTCTCGGCTAATAAATAAATAAATAAATAAATAAATAAATAAATAAATAAATAAATAAATAAATAAATAAATAAATAAATAAATAAATAAATAAATAAATAAATAAATAAATAAATAAATAAATAAATAAATAAATAAATAAATAAATAAATAAATAAATAAATAAATAAATAAATAAATAAATAAATAAATAAATAAATAAATAAATAAATAAATAAATAAATAAATAAATAAATAAATAAATAAATAAATAAATAAATAAATAAATAAATAAATAAATAAATAAATAAATAAATAAATAAATAAATAAATAAATAAATAAATAAATAAATAAATAAATAAATAAATAAATAAATAAATAAATAAATAAATAAATAAATAAATAAATAAATAAATAAATAAATAAATAAATAAATAAATAAATAAATAAATAAATAAATAAATAAATAAATAAATAAATAAATAAATAAATAAATAAATAAATAAATAAATAAATAAATAAATAAATAAATAAATAAATAAATAAATAAATAAATAAATAAATAAATAAATAAATAAATAAATAAATAAATAAATAAATAAATAAATAAATAAATAAATAAATAAATAAATAAATAAATAAATAAATAAAGTTATAACTAAAATGTAATTTGGCGTAGAGATATTTTTTTGAAAATCTACGTGTCACATCCTTTGAAAATACCGAGCGGGATGGTTCAGGCGGTTTCGTCTTGGCCCGCGTTCGGGAGGCCCGGGTTCGATTCCCGTGGCCGACCTACCTGTTCCATGGGAATTTTTCGAGGGTTTTCCTCGTAGAAGTGTCGGCGGGTGTCTCGGCGGTGCATTGTAGGATGATATGCTCTGAGGAAAACTACTCTCTCCTCCGGTAGATCGGTTGCCGGTCTCCAAGCCTTTATTGGGACCATTTCATGACCGCCAGTCAGGAACCTTTCGGCCTCGGCTGCTGGGCTCGTTGCCGTCCCTCAGTAGGGGAGCGTGTTCGTTGTCCTGGCCTGTTGGGCGAAGTTTCTAATTAAACTGTAGGGACTCTGCCATCTACATTGCCATTGTGGCTACTTGGTCAGCCGCCCTTTGTCTCCTCTCGCCTCATCCTTCCTCCCGGCGGTGCCCCACTTGGGGCATAGACACAATGGGCCCAGCATGGTGACCTACGTACCGAATCTCCTACGTAGTGAAATCTAATTCTAATCTTTGTAAAATTCTGAGCTTAAATGCCAAATTTGGTATTTAACTGACTTTTCGTTTTTGAGTTATGGTGTTCAAACACACATAGACTTTTTAAAGAACTTTTTTGTAATCAGGGAGTTTTAAACATGTATTTCCTATACAATCCTGGTACCCAATTTTTGAGCGGAATGTATTATAGGAGAGAAAGGAAAACGATAATAAAAATAAATTAATAATAAATATAAAAGGAAATCTCATGAGTGCAACAAATTCAAAGCTGTTTCTTATGCCCGCTTTTTTTACACATTGTCAAATGAGAGTATTGCAATGACGTAAGCCAGGAAGTTATACTTTTGCATTAGACAGTAAAGTCGTTTCCGGTTTTTGATGGTTAAGGCATTGCCATATCTGTCATAGATGACAAAACATCTGCCGTATGTTTTTCTTTGCCAATAAGAAAGGCCAGCTGCGAATTTTCGCCTAGACCTCAATTTCCTTCTTACTGGCTGTTAAGAAACCTTTTACGAGCTTTACTGTGTACGGTGTAAAGAATTACTTAGTATTTTTACGACAAGCAGTTGAGAGGGAGAAACAAAAATTAACATGCGCAACTTGAAGTCGTTTGTGTTCGCTGGCATTTGTCCACTTGTCCAAATTTGGTTCCTCGGGCCATTTACAGAGGCAGTAACTCGATCTGCTTTCTCAACCCATAACCTCTCCACCCCGACACTACAAGTACAGATCCAGATAACCAGCAAAATTAATGTCCTGTGATCGGCATTAAATTGTAAAACGCCTCAACTAAATTACAATTAAAACGCACGAGGTGTTAAATTCCAACACCAGTGTGTCTTTCACCACAGATGTCGTAAAACATATATCTTAAAGAAAGTTTCTCTGTCGCGTTTCGATTCATGAGCTTTACCGTTGCAGAGTACCAGAGTTCTAATGGCATGGGAAAACAATTAGGTAGTGTTGCTTTGCTCAAAACCATATAGTCGGGCATTCTTTTAAATTTTAAGTACCTATTTCATGCAAATCAAACATATTGTGGTTAATTTACCCTTATCCTTCATTGATAAGATGATTATTCATTTCTCTGTTTCATTATTATCAATCTTTATTTCAATTTACTTTTGCAGTCACAAGACATTACCCCAAATACAGTGCATTAAACAAAAACTAAAACAGAAATGTATACTCACACATACTCACAAATGGTGTTTCGCGAAACAGTTGGAGTTTTTCTTTTGTTTTATCTTGGAAAGGCTTCATCTCATTTTTCAACAAACTTTTTTAGAAAAACATGACGAATATGGAGTAAAATTAAAACAACCAAAATAAAAATAATAATTTTAATTTATTCAAACAGTTATGGACAATGGCGGCTCGTGGAATAAAAAAGTGGGTGTTCACAGGACCTACACTTAGACTACAGACTAGCACTATCCGCTACTGCACCACCACTACTACTGAGTGCTAGCTCAAACGCCCCACAAAATCTTATACAATATATTAGCCTATAAAGAATGTATCTATTCCTATCACATTACTTATTGTGTCGCTTTACTGACAGTCTATAAACTGAGCATTAATTTTCACACGACCAAACATGGCGAACTCAATACATGCATGGATAGAGTCAACATGAAGAATTCAATGCCATGACCGGGATTTGAACCACGGATCTCCTGGTTTCCGTCCAGTCGCTCTTTACCTTTGAGCTACCATGGCCAACGCACCGTCCTGACATGAAATTCTCCAGTTAAATGATGAAACCTGGGACTTAAGTACTTACAATGCTAAGTCGCCACAAACGGTGTATCTCGAATGCGAGATACACCGGGTCTACCCGGTGTAGTGGTCTACCCGGGAAATATATGAGTCAACTGGAGAATTTAATGTCAGGACGGTGCGTTGGCCATGGTAGCTCAAAGGTTAAGAGCGACTGGACGGAAACCAGGAGATCCGTGGTTCAAATCCCGGTCATAGCATTGAATTTTTCATGTTGACTCTATCCATCAAATATCTTAGCCTATATACGGCTAGTGTGGAGAAATGATTAATTTCTATCAATTAACTATTCAATACATGCATTTTTACGTCAGCGTGAATTCCCGTGCTTCTTTATCTTTTCACTAAGATGTACCAAGTCGGCACATGCTACTTTGTCCAATTACTCACTTCAGAGCTAGTCCTGCGTCGTGGCGTGGTGGGCTAAGGCAGCATGTCTTGGTTCCTGGCCACGGAAAGCGGCCAGGGTTCTATCCCACCCATGGGATGCGGATTTTCGGTCCCGGGTATAGGACCAGTGCCCATTCAGCATCGTGAGGAAAGTGAGGAGTTTACGATAGGTAAGCGGCCCTGATTCGAAAAACCAACGTTCCGGCTGGGGGACGCCAAGATGCTGACCACATCTCCTCCCCGTATCAGTTGGATGATCGCCCACCTCTGCCGTGTGCAAGTGGGCATGAAGCCGGCAGTCGGGTTGGTAAGCCTTGGTCCTATTAGGGCTGTCGCACCAGTGGTTAACTTAAATCACTTCAGAGCTAAACAGAAGGCACAAAAAGCTAAAAAGCGCATTTCTAATACTACAACCTCATAGGCCCCCCTCGTATGTCTCCCCTGAGGTCATAATGTCATACATACCACAAATAGTTGAACAGGAATTATTGAAATGTTCATGATAAGAGGTCAAAAATTAATTCACAGGTGGATCACTAGTAAGTACCTAGAAATTCAATTTCGTCAGCATTTTACGCAGGTGGTGATGCACAAGAATATATGAATACGGAAGGTTGAGTGTATACCTATGCTAATCAAAAGTGGCTGCTTTGACATTGTAATGCGCGCGAAACGTGTTTATCTGTTTATGTATGAGTATGTGGGTGGATGGTAAACGCCTCGCACTTGGTGGCATGCAGACATCGATGCTCGTTTGTTTACCTTTCTACCGTGACATTCGATTTTTTCCTGATATATTTACAATTCATAACAGTATTAGCCCTTGATAAAAGTCAAAACACACATGATTTCAAGGTACAAATTACGGTTAGTCGGTTTACCTTGTCTTTTCCCTTTTCTGGTGCTCTTTTACTTTCTCTGCAGTATACCAATGATACTGTATCGTACCCTAAAAACATATCAAAACTTTTACTGGAAATACCCCTTTTGAGTTCACTGAATTTTAAAAATTATAAACATTTCGTTATGTGCTTTTTATGTTGTATGTGTGGTAGTTTGTCCATGTAGGTGTCTGTATGATGGTTTATGTTTTAATGTTGGTGACCGACTTAAATGTCATAACTCAAAAATGAATAAGAGGTTAGAAACCAAAATTCCTTTCAAAGATGTTTATAATTATCTTTGTCACTTTGAAGTCCTCTTCATTGTTATTTAAGTTTACATATCTTCAAAATCTTTATGGCTTGAAAATATACGATTCTCCTTCGCGGTCTCATTAAAACAGTTATGTTTGCTTTTCCTATTTTGAATTTAATAGGCATAATTGTTCATAATTTTAAATCATCTCTGGTTAACATGAATTATGTATAACGTAAAGTGGGTAGAGGCGTGTCCGTAAAATACGGTTTCCAATTTTATTTAATATAAAAAACATGTTTATTGTCAATTAATGTTGTATTGATGGAAAGGCGGAACTTACAGCTATTTTTAAAATCTGTTAAGAGGAGAACCGTCCCCTGTGTGTGCTCGGTGTGCAGTACGCCTCACTGTGCGGCATGTATTGCTCCATTGCCCGCAATACGCCTGCGTTCGCCAGTTAGGAGGCTTGGAGACTAACTTGCTCGGTGTTTAAGGGGACGACCCATTGGCCGTGGTTAAGGCACTGCGGTTTGTTGCTGAAATCGGTTTTAATAAACAAGTCTGACTTGGATTTTATATTTGTTAATTTTAGAGATTTTAAATTATTAGTCCTGGGATGTTTTTTTTTTTTTTTTTTTTTGTGCTTTTAATAGTTGAGTGTTTTTATTTTATTTTACTTTTTAGCTTAGTTTGTGTAGCTTTTAGCTCTTAGTGTTAACTTTGAGCCCAAATGACCTTGTTGTCGACGGGCCCTAAAACACCACACACACACTCACTCACTCACTCACTCGTAATCACCATTGTGATTGATGCACTTTTGCATGCGCTGTGGCAGTTTCTGTATACCCTTGTCATAGCACTCTCCCGCCAAGTTGCGCAGGTAGCGCTCAACCTCGTTTTTCAAATCCTCATCGGATTGGAAATGTGTTCCACCCAGGTGTGACTTAAATCAGGAAACAGATGATAATCACTAGGTGCTAAGTCTGAACTGCAGGGGGGATGGATGCCGTTTATGGTCTTCGGTGAGCATTTTGGGGACCCACTTCGCACACACCTTGTGATAATGCCAATGTTCGGTCAAAATCTGGTCAATCATAGTCTTACTGACTTCAGGGATAAGTCCACACAGCTTGCGAACTGTCACACGCCAATCTTTAAGCATTTCTTGCTCCACTTTTGCAATTGTTTCGGCTGAAACCGAAGGCCGACCAGAACGCTGTTCGTCATGGACGTCTGTACTTCCGTCTTTGAACACTCTGACCCACTTTCGCACGTTTTTGACGTTCCTACACTGTGGCTCATAGACTTCGCATAACTGTCGATGAATTTTAGTGGGAGAATTGTCCTTGGCACTTAAAAAAACGGATCACTGCACGCAACTCGCACTTGGTGACGGAAGTGATAGGAAGCTCCATTGCAAACGGTTGCCCAGCCAAGAATAACGGTTGCAACGGGTTCGTTATGGTGGGGAGTTTAAGGGGTGAAACCAAGTTACACTCCAGTGTTGCCGGGTCTCGGCCAATAGCGTTCCTCGCAGCTCCAGCCCCTTGGAGACCTTATTTTACGGACACGCCTCGGTGGTACAATTTTTGGGCAACATATGTGAGTTTGTAATAGGTAGAGAAGTTTGTGTGTATGTTGCATATTTGACCTTTTTCGCTCCACGGAGAGAAAGGCTTTTTTTGCCTCCTTTGGTCAAATTATCTCATCATAGCAACACTTTCGTACAACAGGACTACTGTAAAGTTCTACCAAACACAGCCCCAGGCCTACTCATTGCTTATGTGCCTTCCGGAGATTATTTTGAGAAGATAGGTTCATGTTTTCCATTACATATAAATACTTACTGTTTTACTGTACCTTGATAGATTTCATGAGTAATCTTATTAACAATCCTAGAATATTAAACCATGCCAGAGTAACATTCTTGCTTCTTAAGCTGCGGCTCCGGTTTCCTATTCCTTCAGGGATAAGTAACGTCGATGAACAATAAGTAGATTTAGGGTTTTAGGAGCAAGTGCACGTTTTCATTCATTGACATCCGGTTAGAGGGCTTTAAACTTGAACAGTGGACTACAAGGAAGCCAAGGTGAAAACCAATGGCATGTGGGATCTGAATTTGTTCTCTACTTCCTCTTAATAAAAAATGTATCAGTACTCATTTTTTAGGTACGCAGAAGCACCGAAAGACTAAGATGATATGAATATATTAAAAGAAGATATTTAACACCTCAAAATGGACTCATAATAGAACAAATTTTAGACAAAAAGTAACAATGGCGTATGTTTCGGATGTGATTAACATTGCTATGCCTAGACGTTTCTCCAGTTATACAAAATTCAGTATGGCTAAAAGTAATTGTATTGAGCAAGAAGGTTAAGTAATACCTCCGTGGCCTGCATTCTGGAATTTTCATGTTTTCCCTGTCACCAAATATATATCATATTGGAAATTCAGTAACACCACATAAAATTAACGGTGCAGGAATGCGACTATACAACGATCGACAAGTAATTATTCAGATGAAGATGTAAGAAGGTTGATTGGTTGGTTACTAACAACCCCCACATGGCAACCTTGGCTTTCAGGGTAAATTCACGCAACTATGTGATGTCTCATATGCCTCTTTGGTATGGTGGCCAAAAGTAAAGCAGAAAACAGCAATAACCCGTTTGCAGAAAGTGCAAAGGCTGGTCTGTTTATACATAACTAGTGCTATTAGCACATGTCCTACTGCCGCCATGGAGGTACTTATAGGCCTAACACCTCTGCATTTTGAGGTTGAAAGAATTGCCTTAAGTAGCGCCTTTCAGCTGCAAAGAAGTACGATATTTAAAGCTGGTGACCTCTTAGGTCACATGGAAATTCTCCTGGAAATCAAGGAGGAAAATGTCATAACGTTAGGGGACTAGATGTTACCCCTACCTAGTTTGGATCCCTCCTTCACCATTAGGATTCCTGAACGGTTGAACTGGAGAGAATAAGTCATCTGTATGGTATACGGATGGCTCAAAAATTGACGGGAAAACTGGAATTGGGGTTCATGAGCCATATTTTAACTTTCCTAAAGCCCTGGGTACCAGCCCCTCCATCTTCCAAGCGGAAGTTCATGGCACAGAAATCAGTGCCAATGAGAATGTCAGAAGAGGCATTCGTGGTGCTGATTTTATCAGACTGTCAAGCTGCGTTAAAGGCCCTTGGTGCTTGCACCATTGAGTCAAAGCTTGTAAATGACTGGTTGAGGATTTTAAATCAGCTGGTAAAACACAATAAGGTTACCTTTGTGTGGGGATATGATGTCTATATTTTAGCATTTGTTTTATCTAGGTTTAGCACGACTTGTTCTTTCAGGGCGCTGATGATTGCGTTGTTGAGCGCCCAAAGTCTCAGTTGTCATCATCATCATCATCATTTGTGTGGGTGCCAGGACATGAAGGAATCGAAGGCAATGAAACTGCTGATCACCTTGCCAAAGGAGGTGTTAATACCCCCTTTATTGGCCCTCAAACTTTCTGTGGTGTACCAAGTGGTTATATCAAAGATAAGATAACGGCCTGGGAAATCAAGAAAGTTACTCGCTATTGGGGAAATGTTCCAAAGCAGGATCATGCAAAGGAGTTCAATGAAAACTCTGCAAAGAGATCCAAAAGGATCCTCGCTCTCAAGGCTAATAATTGACCTTCTAACTAGACACTGCCCTCTAAGGGATCATCTCTATAAGATGGGTAAGAATGGAACGAATATTTGCAGATTCTGTAAAGAAGAAAAATAAACGGCAAGACACATTCTTTGAAAGTGTGAA
This sequence comes from Mantis religiosa, assembly GCA_030765055.1. NCBI lineage: Eukaryota > Metazoa > Arthropoda > Insecta > Mantodea > Mantidae > Mantis > Mantis religiosa. Next base: position 99,580,912 of record CM060957.1, read on the forward strand.
GCCATTGCCTGGAAAAGATTAAGGTAATTGGAGTCGGGTTTCTCAACTCCAGGACAGATTGCCTTACTAGCACCCCAAAAACTTATAGGCTTTTTAATCGCCTTAATATAAGCTGGGACTTGCAGAGAGGGGTAATGCATAATAGATCTATTAGGTTGCAGTGCTGAGAAGTCAATCATCATCATCATCACGTGATGTCTGGTCCCATTTCTTAGACGGAGGTACCCAGAGGGTGGGTCCATTACCTCCAATGATAGGGTGATAGTGAAGATGACGATGAGGCGAGAGGACCTACAGCTTATACCGTGGACTCTGAACCACATTGGGCATTGGGGATACTTCACATGTGCTAGACAGAGATAAAGATGTGGATAGGGCCAACTTTAAATCGCCAACCCCAGAGCCTGAAATCGAACTCGGGACCCATGCACGGAGCCGCAAACGAAACCACTGTGCTACTCCGGCGCCCAGGTATAGGAAGATTATTATGCAACATATCTGAACGTCCCAATATGGCGTATATTTTCTCAGCAGCAATTACAAGCTCATTTAAGTCTGTCATTCTATTAAACAAACACCAATCAACTAGGTGACACTAGAGAGCAGCTGAGGTTATCAAAATAAAGTACTAGATGCTGAATTAACATTAAAACAAACCTTCCGCAAAATAACACCTTTAGTGAAAAGCAACATACAGTTATTTCAAGTTCTCATATATGCTATATTTCGAACAAAATTTCTTGGATCCATGTTTCAGAACCTGAAAATGATGAAAGTTTTTTTTCCACAAAAAAGCAGTGCAGTCTTAAAAGATGCATTAAACTCATGGAACTTATTTTACGAGGGCTGTTCAATAAATAATAATCATAATCTTTTACGGTCATAAGATTCCTCACTAAAATTCAATCTCATTATATTCTGTTAGCTTAATGTGAAAAAACACGCCGTATGAGTTTCATTTTTGGTACTCCTGATTTCCGGTTTCCACCTCTTGAGAACCAGGCAAGTTCAGACATGTTCAGTCACATGTTCAGACTCAAAATAGTCTCCCCTGAAGGCGATGCACTTGTCCCAGCGTTTCTACCAGTCTTCTAAGACATGCTGGAAACCACTTTTAAAGATTCTTCAAAATCGCCTCCGCAGCCTTCACCACTGCTTCTGATTATGGATAATGCCTCCCAAGAAGGCGTTTATTCAAGTTAGGGAATAGAAAATGTCACATGGGGTTAAATCCGGACCATAGGGAGGGTGAGGGATGCACTTCACGTTGATTTTTTCAAGATATTCAGCAACAACATTGGCCATATGCGGCCCCACATTATCGTGGTGCAGCATCCAGCCTGTTTCGCGGAAATGTGGTCTTTTGCACCTGATATGGACTTGCAATGTTTTCAGGACATCCCAGTAGTATTGTCCAGTTACTGATATGTGTGCAGGTACAACTTGTTGATAAACCATTCCATGAATATCAAAAAATGAGATGACCATAACTTTCCCAGCAGAAGCAACCACTTTTGCTTTTTTGGAGGGTTGGTGATGAAGGAAATTTCCACACTGAGCTTTGCTGTTTGCTCTCAGGATCAAATTAATGTAGCAAAGTTTCATCAGTAGTGATTACGTTTGAAAGAAACTCCGGATCTTCCTCTAACATCAACTTTAACTGCATGCAGACCCGCATGCGAAGTCCTTTTGTTCGGGAATCAACAGTCTTGAAACCCATCGCGCACAAACACGTCTCATGTGTAATGTTTCTATCACCAACGTGTGGGTACACCCAATGAAATGTTCAGTGTTTCAGAAAGTGATCTTAAGGTAATTCGTGGATCCTTTCTCACTATGGCAGCAGCAGTGTTGGTGTTTTCTTCTGTAAGAGCAGTAACTGGAGCACCAGGTTCACCTTCATTTGTAATTGATTGTCTCCCCTCTTTAAACATTTTAAACTACCTTCGAGCTGTAGGGAAGAACAGACTCTCCATAGGTCTCCTGTAACATTGTATAGGCCTTAACTGAAAATTTGTTGAGACGAAAGCAGAATTTCAAAGCTGTATATTGTTCCTTGCGTGTTACCTCCATTTCAGCGATAGGCGATACTGAATATGTCTGAATTTACCTGTTTCTCACAGACGAGAACCAGGAGTACCAACAATGAAACTACTACGGCGTGTTTGTTTTACATTAAGCTAACAGAATACTATAATAAGATTGAATTTTAGTGCGAAAGATTATGACCGTAAAAAATTATGGTCATACTTTATTGTAGGTTACAAGGTATCCTAATATTAAACTTCCACGTTACATGAAAAAAGGGGGGGAAATCTTTATTTGAAGTTGAAGTTGAGGCACCCTAACATCACGTAGCTTTAAAATTATGACATGTTTAACACCAATTTTCCACCTTTTGATTCACAGCAGTTTTTGGATGTATCCCTAATGTGTGTCAGATCACTAAGAGAACAGTAAAAATTAGTTTATGGACTCAGAGAACCGGAACAAATTCTGGGAAAACACGACGTTTCAGAGCAAGGCCAATGGCGTGGAACGATGCAAGATAAGCGAGCAAGAAGTGATGATGGTTTCATCAATCTGTTGGCGAGACTCCGTAGCCTGGATCTATATCTAAGTTGCATAGAGGTCACTTCAGGAGTCATGGTTGCCATTTGTTTTGCTCTTGTCGCGACCAATGGCTTAAAGGTGAGAGATGTATGGATGAAAGATGTGCACGGTTTGCATACTAGATAGAAATGTAACTGATCTTTTGAAACGTTCCGAAGCTTGAGTTTTAGCGACCTGCAGATGAAATACATATAGGGTGGAACAAATATTAAAGCAAATAAAGCACCTTTTGTGTACGGCCTGTTTTGTGTATAAATGTTTTTCTTCAGAAGGCTATAAGTCGAAGCTCTATGGAAATTGTTATCATTTCCAGTCATTCACCGACCACCATAACTTACCTAGTTAAAAGTTAAATTCTCTCACTTTATTTCTATCTCTCCTTCTGTATATACAGATATTCCCAAAACGCCATTCACGTGGTAATATAAGCTAAGGTAAAATCTTCTAGTGTAGTATCACTGCATTAAATAGGACAACTTGAATTCCCTTCGGGTCTTTTATGTAAAAGCTTTTCAGTATTGCTAATATTTGCTCCTCAAGATGTAAGTAAAGAAGCAATTAGCTTCGATTAACTGATATAGCGTATTTTTTTTTTTTTTTTTTTTTTTTTTAGCATTAAGGTTCAAGAATAGTGTTAGTCTCTAATATTAATTTAATATCTAAAGTATAATAATAAAATTAATAATAATAACAATAATAATGATAATGATAATAATAATAATAATAATAATAATGATAATAATAATAAACCCGTCTGTTATGAATTAAAAATCTAAGAACTCTCTGTTACCTGCTATAACCTACACATCACAACTGTGCTTTGTGTATGATTAGTTAGAATAAAGGGTTTCTAACGAAAAAGTTCCAAATTGGAATCCCGGGAGCGGGAGCGGAAGCGGAGAGGAGCGGACCACTTTGTTAATTGTGTTGCTATTTTTAGGCATTTTGAGAAACATTGTTACTAGTCTAGACAAATTTATTTTCAGAACATTTCTTTCCGCCATTCAAAGTTCCCTGGTGTCACGAAGTCATCCAGTTGTCAAGTACGCAAAATGTACATACAATAACGTGGAATACTTAGTGATTGTATAGTGCGATGCATATTTATTTTTTTTATTTTTTTTGTTTATTTTTTTTTATTATTTTTTTTTGGTAATCACGTTAAGTCATATCGGACGATGAATAAAGTGGATGAAATGATGCTCAATGCGTCCGGGGTCCATGGAGCTTAGAGTTACCCCACATTCGTCTCTAAGGATAAGGGAAAACCCCGCGAAAATCTTATCCAGGTAACTCACCCTGACCGAGATTCGAACTCAGGACCTCTTGAACGTGAGGCAGACACGCTACCATCTACGCTACCGAGGCGTGCTTTGTCCACTGTGAGCAAACGTGGCACCCATTGGGCCGATATCTTTCTCATCTCCAATTTATCGTGCAAAATATGAATTGTCATTCGACTTTCAGCGAAAATCATATAATGAACTTTTTCAATAACTTCTTTGGTAACCACACCTGTAAGGCGTCCTGTGGATTCCTCGTCAAAAACGGATGTTTGACCTCATTTAAATTCGTTATACAAATTTCTAGGTGTTGTTATACAAGGCCAAAGGTCTCCATAAACACTATCCAATTTCACTTTTATCTCTCTCAAGTTTTCCCGTCTAAAAGTAAAAACGTGAATCACTGCACGATACTGCACTTTTTCCCATTGTAGCAAAAACAATTTGGACAACTTATTGAAAAGTCTGTACAATCCAAACTAACCTATGAACTAATACCAAATTTGTTTTGATAATGTGTAACAAATGTCGGTACATAATGATAACATAAACTTCCCTTAGAAACACTATGTAATTTGAAACACCGCCCTACGGTAAAACCCGCCTTCAATTTTCATCTTGTAACAAACTATTTGCATCGTCTTCAAAACCACATTAAATGAATTCGATGAGTCCTTTTAGGAAACTTCACAAAATATTTTGCTGAGCACATATACTACTGCACTTAAAAGATCCACAATATTGAGTATGGTATACTTTCTATATCATTTAAACCCCTGTAAAAGGCAACCAACCTTACCGGGACGTCGTGCACGACGTTTAACTTCAAGAAGTGAATCGAGATTCAAGAACATTCTGTATATCCCTCTCTTTTCTCTACCTCAATACGTCACTCTCATTGGAGAGCAAGGAAAAGAGAGAGGGTCTGAGAAACATCCCTCTGCTTTAAAATATCTGAATGTTACATTCACAAAATGTTTTCTTTTCACTATCGTTAACTTTGATGTAGGGATTTTCTACAAAAGCTAACTTTTTTTAACTACAATAAAACCGAGGGGATGGCTCAGCCGGTTTCGTCTGTGGCCTGTTCGATCCCGTGGCCAACCTACCTGTCCCATGGGTTTTTCTGGGTTTTTCCCGGGTCGCTAGGCGAATGCTGGGTAGGTAAATACATCCCCCGAATGCTCACTTTCTTCTCGGGCAGCCAGCCAAGTGAAAAGATGATTAGATATCAACGTTTCGGGAGTGTGCATCTCTCCCATCATCAGGATATTTATAAAATGTTATAACCACAAATGAAACATTGGATATAACATAACTATAAACAAAGACAAAACACTATCTAAATTCGCATTACTGAACAAAAGATTGTTTTCAGTAAATTAAATGCCAGGTCAGGAGATGGCGTGAGTATAGAAAATTGTTTCAAAGAAACTTAACTACCTGATTATCAAGCTTCTTAAATCGACGGATTTTTATTTTTAAAGCCGATTTCTAAGACGAGCTGTACTGAAATCCTGCATCACGATTAAGCGTGCCCCTTTCAGAGGAAATCGCAAAAGCCTCCTCAATTCTCCGCTCCCAGTAACTGTTGAATTTTGCCAAGATGGTCGTCTCTCGAAAATTGGCTCTATGGTCGTTATCAAAACAATGCTCTGCCAGCCCAGACTTCTCAGGTTGCATTAAACGAATGCTCCGTTCATGTTCGATTATTCTAGTAGCGATGGACCTTTCGCTTTGTCCTATATACGGTGTCCCACATTCATAGGGAATTCGGTACACTCCCGAAACGTTGATATCTAATCATCTTTTCACCTGGCTGGCTGCCCGAGAAGAAAGTGAGCATATTCATCGCCAGAAAAGCTTCAGATCTTATTTCATATCCCCCGAATTTCCTGTCCCTCCATTTCATCTCCATTATCATTTCATATCATCTCTCATCCGGTGGTCTCTTTCAGGGTAGAAGTGTCGACGGGTGTCTTGGCGGTGCATGGCAGGATGATATGCTCTGAGGCAAACTACTTCCTCCTCTGGTAGTTCGGTTGCTGGTCTCCACTCCTCTGCTTGGACCATTTCGGGACCGCCAGCCAGGAACTTTTGGGGCTCGGCTGCTGGGCTCGTTGTCGTCTCGCAGCAGTGGTGCGTGTCCATTGTCCTGGCCTGTCGGGTGAAGTCTCTATCTAAGTGAACTTTAGGAATCCTGCCCTCTGCACTCTCGTGGCTCCTTGAATCGGCCGCCCTCTGTCTCCTTCACCTCATCCTTCCTCCCATGGGTGCCCTACTTGGGGGCGTGGGAACAATAGGCCCCACATACCGAATCTTCTTCGTAATGAAATCCTAGCTGCAATAAATTATCTGAGATAAATATTTACAAAATGCTTTTATTAAAATTTGGTTGCTGGAACAAAGGATATAGGGAAAGCTGTAGCGTCAATCAAATATTTAAATATTCTTTTAGACTTCCATATTGTTACCATGACGTCCCGAGAAATAAAAGAATGATGACAGTGTTTCACATAAGTATTCAAGATAATAAAGAATAGATATATTGGAAATGGTTCGTGCCTATATTACATAAATTATGTGTTTTAACCATATCTAAATTTTTAAACCAATAAATATTTGTCTTTCTCTTATTATTTACCCATTATGCTAAAACATAAATTATTTTGTTATACATCGTCAACACTCTGTATATTGACATTGGTTCGTTCGCTTACATTCAACAAAGATCGACTCATATTTAAATTTAGCAAATCTTCTCTACGTAGAGTAAATCACTTGATAAGAAATAGTTCCGCTTTATTGATGTGAACACCTTAGTTCCAATGGCAGTCTAATTATAAAATGGACTACACTTAAATTATGAAAGTTCATGCATCAGATTGAACGTATTATTTTTGTAGAGTACTTATTTCTGCAAATGCTGCTTTTCGTAACTATTTATTTCAGTTAAGTTCTTGGTATAAATGTTAGACCTATAACAAAGATCTACCTAGAATTCTGCTTTGAGCTCTTGAGAAAATGATGCTAATGAGGCATTACGTTGTAGCAATTTGTAGCTAATTAAGGAAATTCTAGGAATTATATCACTTGCGTACATATTAATGCATAGCTGCTGCACGTGTTATGATCGTTTTAGGCTGCTACACGAGAAGGCGGTCTTAATGACGTCCTTTTTTTCGACAGTGTTCTGATGGAACAGATGGTGCCCATGTTAACTTGCGAGTGTTGCTAAATGCGATTACCAATAAAAAGCTTTTGTTGCCATGAGTTTCTCCTATTCCGAGAAAATAGGAAATATTACTAGTATGCCTGAATATTAAATCCCAAGTTCCCGGGTTCAATTACCGGGTTTTTTAACTGGCACTCACAACCTGAAACACGGATGAGAGGGATGATTCAGGTACGCATTTAGGATATCCACGGTTTCTACTCCCCTTGCATCAACAACCCTGATCTTTTTTCTTTCAGTTTTTCGCCCCTGATTTTGTCTCATTTCATTTTCTTCCAATCTTACAGTGACAGAGGCCAAGCGCGATAGTCTATGCCAGCTGGATCGATTTTGTGCTAGAGCAAATGACGTAGCACTGTGCACTGCCACGAGTGCCGTACGATTTCAGTTTGAGACAAGACGTGGAATTGGACAGCAGTGTTGTCTCGTCTCTTGCGGTTTGTTTTCGTAAACATAATGTCGGTTGGAGAATGTAATGTGACATGTAGGAAATCTACTCCTACATTTATGCATTGCACATTGCACGTGGTGCAATTAGAGTCAATTTTCCAAATATTTGCCAAGCCTTACTCTACAGATGTTGATAATGTTCCATCTGAATTGCAACTTGAACTTATCGATTAGCAATGCAATCGTCAAATGAAAAATAAATTACAAAATAGAATTAGTTTGAGTGATTTATATTCACATTTTCCAAGAAGTACATTTCCTCGACTACATAGTAATGCCGCTCGTGTTCAGTGTATGTTCGGATCCAGATATATATGCGAACAATTTTTTTCGCTAATTAAATTAAACACAAACCACTGCAGAAGTCAACTATCGGATCAGAACTTAAAATGTCACCTTAGACTAGCCGCTGCACAAACATTCATATCTAATTTTGAAAAATTAGTGTGACAAAAGAGACAACAAAAATCTAGAAAACTAGGTTACACTTCTGAGTAATATGTTGTGTTTATTGCTCTTCTTCGAGCTGTTATTTATTACTGCTGTATTGTAAGTAGATTGTCGACTATTTTAATTTTGTTTAAACTAACAATTAATTACTCATTTGTTGTTTTTTTTTCATAGTTAAATAATAATGAAAAAACAATTAAAGCAATTTATATAACAGTTATATACTGCATATTACAATACGATTATTATTTTTGCACAGCAATTCTGCATTTAAATTGCAAGATCGGCATTCCACCACTGCTCTGAAGGCTACGGAGTGCATGGTAGACTATTCCGGCGTGCAACGGGTAAACTTGCACGACCTACTGTGCACACTGTGCATTGAGATGGTGGCCACTGGTCTATGCGGTGGATGTGCCTCCCTGACCGGGAACGTTCATTCCCTACCTGTCTGTACAGATCCAAAGAACTCCGGGGATGATCACACTGGAAAGGTTAGACGGTTAGACTCCTATAAATGAGAGGATGAATATTATGTTTAGCATAAAACCTATAGTGGAAAAGCAATTTTTGCTCAAATTTGAGATACTTGTTGCGCTCTAAGATGTTAAATGCGCCAAATAAATGCAAGTTATATGTTTTGGTAACCTATATCAAGGAAAGTGGAGCAACTCCTTCAGGGACATTAATCAAATGAGGAAAGTTGATGTGCATTCGGGTTTCCCATCATGGCAGGATAGAAGTAGAGCTGCGTTAAAGGAGGCCCTAGTCATTCAGCTTTTCCACTTTAACCTTAACCTTAACACGCAAAATTGCTGGGCCAAAAGCAATGCAAATAGTATCTAACTGGAATGGAATGAATATTACTGCATGACTTTGGAACACCAATAGATGTCAAGACGTGGTGTTTAGGTCGTTCAGGGTATTTTGCCCTTGATCTTCTGAACCTCCTCTTTCTTTATTTGACGTCTAGAACATGATGTCAGAGTTATGGGTCTAAGCACGTACATTTGGGTAAAGACGTTTTGGCCCATATATGAAAGGGGTGATTTAGGGTGTACAGAAGTATGTAAGCTAAGCCAAGTGATTGGCTGCCAAGTGATTGGCAGCCTACTTACCTTTCCAAAAGAGAAGTAGTAGTTAATGGAGGGAATACGCTGGTAAATATGCAGCTGTCGCTTTTGAACGTTTAAAAGGCGTTGATCTGGACAGGGTTTGAACCATGACCTTAGGTTAAACAGGCCAGAGCCTAAACAGCCAGCCACACGAGGTGATGGTGGTGATACGCTCAATGTTTACCAAAATCGAATTAAGAGTTCAGTGAGTCATTCAGAGAGGGAGAGATGCTGGAGCTCTAGTCTTTCTACCAGACACAGAAATCCAACTAATGACAAGAGCACACTAGAGAATCCTGTGTGATGTGTACACGACGACGTGAAGCGTTGTATCACGAAGTGGCAGCTAGTTCCGGGAAGCGGTGAGATTAGCAACAGACTCCCAGCCCAGTTGGGTGCCCCATAACTCGTGTCTCTCACAGCTAATTGAGACTATTTTACTTAACGACCGGTGCTCTAACCATCACTTAGAAGACGTGGATCAAGGATTGCTCTTATCCAAGTGTTGCGGAAACTTTAGACCCTCGGGCCATCGCCTGCTGGTCTTGCCCTGGTGCCGTCTGTTTAGATTCCACCTTTCAATTACAGGAAAGAGAGAGAGAGGGAGGGAGAGAGAGAGAAAAAAATGCAAATTCATTTTCCTACGTACTATATCTACTCCCTAAAGAAGATCAAGTAAGATTCGGATAGCAGAAAGTACACTATATTAAAGAGTAGTCTGTAAACTGTGTCTATATATGAAAAAAAAACACTAATGGGAAACATTTTTAACACGTTTTAAGGGAATCCCCATGTCCTGTATTAAGTTTGAGGTTAAATCAATTCAGAACAACCGATAAAAATTAAGTCCTACTGAGAAATATTACCATATCAGAAAGCAAGATAAAACAAGAAGACCATTTTTATCATTTACACAGGTTTCTTCATCTTCATATCCTCTTCCTATTTTCCTTCTTCCATCTTAAGGACTAGGTTGCAACCCGTTCTGAGAGCAAGATATTTTCCTGAAAACAGTGTTTATCTGTTTCTTTGTTGTACTTTTTTTTTTTGTAATTTACGTCCGCCCCAACTTTAAGTTATATCGGACGGTGAATGAATTGGGTGAACTGATGCTCAAATGAGTCCAGGGTCCATGAAGCTTAGAGTTACCCGACATTCCTCTTGAAGGATAAGGGAAAACCCCGGAAAAAACCTTATCCAGGTAACTCACACTGACCGAGATTCGAACTCGGGACCTTTTGAACGTGAGGCAGACATGCTACCATCTACGCTACCGAGGCGGGCTTCTTTGTTGTACTATATTCCAGAAAAGAAGATTTTGATTATTTTTATTTCCGCAAAAGTAAAAAATTATCTATTTGTTTAAGATATTGGACTTAATAATAAAACGTATATCCTGAATAACTAGTGAAACCTTCTTCATTCTGAAAGTACTTTAGAGAGCTCATTCAAATAATGTTCTCTGTAGCAATATTGTTGTTTTCAAAATAAGCATTGTTATAACATTCGTGTTTGTGTGTGTGTGTAATTTACGTCCTCCAACGTTAAGTCATATCGGACGATGAATGGAATGGATGAAACGATGCTCAAATGAGTCCGGGGTCCATAGAGTCCGACATTCGTCTTACAGGTAACTCACCCTGACCGAGATTCGAACTCGGGACCTATTGAACGTGAGGCAGACATGCTACCACCAAGCTACCAATGCGGGCAGACATTTTTGGTGGGATCATCATTTAGTCTGAATAAACTCTTTTATAAAATATGTAATTTTTTCTACATGGATTCATTTATAACAAAAATTTGACAGAATATGTGAACATTTGCGTTTACTTCTACTTAATGTGCAAACAACCAGCTCTATGTTTCTTTATTTGATTTTATGGAAATAATCATTTCTTCCACATCAGCCCTGTGTAGGCTAAGGTTTGAATGAGTAGAGCCAGACTTAAAAGCGCAATGCCATAGCCGGGATTTTAAACATGGATCTCCAGCTCTCAGTGCGGTTGCTCTAACCAACTGAGCTACTATGGCCAACATGCCGACATGACATTAAATTCTCTAGGCCATAGTAGCTATGGCATTGAATCCCGGCTATGGCATTGAATTTTTCAGTCTGGTTCTACTCATTCAAACCTTAGCCTACACAGGGTTAGTGTGGAAGAAATGATTATTTCCATCAATTTATCTGAATAACATAGTGGTTTAACTATGAAGCCTGGGACTTAACTACTTACAGCATAGTAAGTCGCCACAAAAGGTGCGTGTCTCATTGCATATGAGAACCCCTAGTGGTCTACCGGGAAACATACGAGTCAGTTGGAGAATTTAATGTTATGTCGGCATATTGGCCATAGTAGCTCAGTTGGTTAGAGCAACCGCACGGAGAGCGGGAGATCCGTGGTTCAAATCCCGGCTATGGCATTGAATTTTTCAGTCTGGATCTACTCATTCATACTCATTTGGCATTATGTTTAATAAAATTGTATCTTGAACATGAAAATCAACTTTTACTAATAGAGTATAGCAACTATATGAGATGATAAACTGTAATAAAAAAGAAGGAATGTGTAGTGTTTAACGGCCGCTTTTACTACATGCGGCACCACAGACGTAACACTGATGATATAAGAAATGAAGATGGAACACTGGTGGAATGAGTTGGCGGGGTAAACCGGAGATTCCAGAGAAAACCCGCCCAGGAACGTGTTGTAGCAACACTACCTGCATTTGGCGCTATCAGCAGTAAATCATGTAAGCTGGCAACAATGAAAAATAAGAGCATCTAATGTTTGTTCTAAATATGTTTAGTAAATACGAACAAATATGCTTCATTTAAATTCAGGTTGCAAGAGGTATCAATGTTCGACAATACCATAAAGAACTATTGGAAGCTTGTTAGAGAACTGCTGGAAGAACATCGTTGTTGAACTTGTATTGAACTAACAGAGTTCAAATTGGAGTAGATTAATTCTGAGCACTGCAATAATGTGACTGCTCCAAAAATGTTTTATTTGTTGTTAATTCAAATGTTGCCACTCATTACTGAATAACCTAAGTATCTTGAGAAATAGACACCTTATAATGAAGCTAATTAAAATCTCTTGAACAAATTGAAGGTTGCAACCCAAGTATGTCATGAGTTGTACAGCATTTGTGTTGTGAGACAAAATTTGAACATTCACCCTAACAATCCTAACTGAGTACTTTATTTTATGAACAAACATTTTAGTTTCATCAAGAAGGTTTCAAAAAAGAAGGAAATGCACGTTTTTACCACAGGAAGCACAGTTCCATGTCACATTGAAACAGAAAATTTGTAACGCAGTCTTATGGAAAAGTAATTTAAGAATCTAGAGACCAATGACAGTAAAATATTCAAAATAATATCGTATTAAAGATCTCGGTACTTAATTGTAGAGAAAATATGTCTTCGATTAGAACTTTGATTACAATTCCAGCAGAATTTGAATAAGGCTGCTGTTTCGCAGTGATGGTTGCGCGCGTATGTCTCCACAATTGGTCGAAGCCCGGTCTGTCGGTCGGATCGTGCCCCTCTGCTCGTGATCTAGCATCACGCGGTCGTGTACCCCATCCTGAGCTGGCATCTGATTTATAGTACCACATCCAATACCTAAATTATCTGTATTGGTACCGCATTTAGTTTTACTTAGCATTTTGCTGTGCCCTCCAGCGACCTACTGGGGAGATGTGCTTATTTGTACTTGTCTCAGAACACATTGTCTAACTGGCCATCTATTTGTTTGACTAAGGAAGAGAAGGAAAGAGGAGGGAAGAGAAAAGAAGAGAAGGAAAGAGAAGAATGGAGTGAGCAGCGTAAGGGAAGAGGAAGTGAAGGTAGGCCATATTATCAGAGGATAAGAGAGGATATGAGAAAATGGATACGAATTGATAAGCAGAAGAAAAGTGCAAGTCAAGGGAGGGGAGAAAATAAGAAGAAGAGAAGAGACAGAGGAAGGGGAGGGAAGGGAAAAATTTAAGTAGATGGACAATAGGAAATAATAAAAATTGAGAAAATGTTGTAATAGAGGAGGCGAGGGAGAAAGATACCAGAGATATGTGACGGTAGTTTTTGTTTGAAATGAGTTTTGTTTCTGATCTATTAGAGGGCCATGTAATGGCAATATAAAAAAATGATGAATGGTTGCTAGGAGCAGAAAATCAATAATCTTGTTTCATGAGGATGAAAAATTGTCGCGGTGAATATAAAAGTTTTGTAACGGAAAAAGAATCATCTTCAAAAAAAGAAAAAAAAAACTGTAATCTTCATAGTGATGAGTGGACATGTAGGAGTGAGGAATTTTATGTAATTAATGGAAACTATTAAGGAAGTAAGGATTTAGCGTTATGTTGGAGGTAACCTGCAATGATTGACTATGAAAGAAAGAGTAAAATGTAATCCAGTTTATACAATTAACATATATTACGAAATTGAACTTATCCAAAGAAAAAAATTCACTTCACTTAAAACCACACCTGAAAATGAAAGATCTCGTGAATCTTATTTAATCAAACACAATCATCAAGAGACAACTCCAAATACAACGAAGTAGCCCTGTTTTATTTGGCTTCCCGACTTGGGTCTTCGAGACAGTCAACGTGCATCCCATCTCCAACATAGAAATCTTGCTTCAGATATGAAAAGCTCTGAAAGGACTTAAATCTACATGATCGCGTCAGTAAAAGAGTTCCTACATGTGGATTGATTTTTAATCACTTACTACAAATTAAAACATTATTTCAGTCCTTAAAAATCTTCAGTTAGGTTTAAGTAAGATTTTGTAAACAAAATTGATTCACTTTAAGAAAATTACATAGTTTTTGGACGTAATTTAACTTGCATTCCATTTACAGAGGTCATAAGTTTGGAAGTGTTGATCATTAAAATAAAGGGTCATTATTGATATCATTAATTAATTTGAAATACCATTCTCCTTATTAAATGTTTATTTACTTTATATTTAACAGTTGAAAAGCGTTGTCTCAACCACTCTCTGTTCTATTACGTACAGATCATAATGAAAATGTAATGCTACAGGTATATCAATAATAATTCAATTAAGTTTTACGCTCTCTATGGAAACGAAGAACGTAAAGATACTGTGTTTCCCCTCAAAAGTTTTGATGCATTATGGAACCAAAAAGTTTTATTTTGGAAAAGGTAGGAACGTGTGTGCTCATGTATGTTTGTTAACCACTTGTTAACAAATCGAAAGTAGAATAAATATTAAACTATCTGTTTAAATCCTATCACTTTATGAGATACAGCATGAAGATTTGTACGAAATTTTCCCCACACTAAATATTTTTATATGGAAAAACTTTGTTTTTGGTTTACTTTTTATTATTATTTCAAAACAACTCAAACGATTTTGATTAAAGAATTTTAGTACATGTTTGATATAATGATGTGAAAAATAAAATAAATGATTTCGATTTATTATAAATAATGACCTATTAAGCGGTCTTCATAGGTTTTAAATTCTACTAACTTTATATAAATAATAAGAGATGAACACATATATACTACATTAGAAACCTTAATAACTCATAATAGAGTTTTGAGCCAGAAAATTTCTAATATAAGTGTGTGTGTGTGTGTGTGTGTGTGTGTGTGTGTGTGTGTGTGTGTGTGTGTGTGTGTGTTTTATTACTTTAACTTCTTTTTTGCTTTCCTAAAATTTTGGTACCTTTGTTTCACTTTAAATACACGTTTGGAAATCCCCTAAATCTAAAAATGAATTTTTAGAAAAAAAAATTGGTGTGTGTATGTGTTTAGTGTCTGGTGTTTGTTTATAAAATACCAAATTTGGTGTTTAAGTTTAGTGTCTTCCAAAGAAACGACAGGAAGGCTTCTGAAAATCCTCTTGCCGTTACCTACTAATTACATGAACGATTTTTCGAAACGTATATATGGCTCTAATGATTAAACCCAAGTATATTTACATTGCAAATAAGATGTGTATCTTGAAATTTCTGGAATAGCTTTAGAAGTACTCTTCACACAGAAGGAATTTTGTATATTGCTATATAAGTATTAAACTTTAAGTATAATACACAAACAATGTAGACTTCTTCAAAACAAAATTTATTTCAAATAAGTTTTTCATAGCATTAACCATATCTGAGATATTCGTTATTGCATAATAGTTGGAATTGTTAAGTCCTTTCTTAAACTCATGTTGATTTTTGGTTGTTTCGTGGGATTGAATAGAATGATTATGAATTTTTAAGACCAGTAAAGAGCTTTCAGTTCTTAAACATTTGACTATCTTAAATTATTTGACTATTTTCTTTGTTTCTATAATTATATGTTCATGTACTTATTCCTACAAATGGTTCATCTGAATTAGAAACTACAAGATAACATAAAATAGTTTCTATGAATATCAACAAAAGACAGAGAACAGAGAAATGCATGTGAATGTAAGGATCAGACTTTTTATGTATTTGTTTTCGTATATTTACATTTTTCTACTGTTAACATGTTTAAAAGTACTATTTTTTCAAGTTTTCCTTTGTTAACGCGTGTTTATTATAACTATAAATATTTAAATATTTACTTGTATGCAACTTAAATCCCTTTTCTTAATTGATATCATTTATATTTATGCATTATGAATAATATAACATGTGTAGCTGAATGATGTGTATATTTGGCTATAATTCGTATAAAGATTGTGTGAATGTTTCTCTAATATCCATCAAATTTCAGAATGCAATAGAAACTGTTATGAAAGCACACCTGACCTAAAATGTTACATATGCATATCTCCAGACCTTGCAGTATATGCCCCCTTCGGTATATGGTGGCGTGTCTGCCTCACGTTGAAGAGGTCCCGAGTTCGAATGTCGGCCAGGATGAGTTCTCTGGATAAGGTTTTTTCGAGTTTTCTCTTATCCTGAAAGACGAACATCAAGTAACTCTAAGCTCTAGGTTCATTTGAGCATCATTTCACTACTTTCATTCATCTTCCAATATGTCTAATGTTGGAGGACCTAAATTTAAAAAACAAAACAAACAAAAACAGTATTAACAGTCCTGCACCGTTGTGTAGTTGGCTAAACCATCATGCTTTGGTTCCCTGTCACGGAAAGCGCCCGGAATCTATCCCACCCCTGGAGGGTTCGGATTTTAAGCTCCGAGTATAGGACCGGTGCTCTCTTAGCATTATGAGGAAATTGAGGCGCTACGGTAGGTAGCAAGCCCCGGTAGAAAGCCAACTTTCCGGCTGGGTGTCGTAATGTTGACCATATCTACACTCTGTATCGGTTGGATGATCCCCCACCTCTAGCTCCCGTAAGTGAGCGTGAGGCCGGCTGTCGCGTTGGCACGCTTTGTCCCATTAGGGTTGTTAAGCCAAGGGTTAATGTTTTAGTTGACTCATAATAGTATAGTCGCTCTGGTGGAACGGTTACCATGGATTTATCTTTGTTCAGATAAACCTCTCAGATAACGCACTGATTATTCTTGTAAGAGTGAGGGGGTTCCTGACGCGCCTTCCGGTCTGTGCAAAGCACCAATGAACGCATCACTTCAACGAATGCAATTTGAAATCACATATGACAGATATATGTTCACTCCACGTGGAGTAATCAATGCGTTATCTGAGAGGTATCTATTAACCGTTCGAACAGCGCCACTATACTTAAACATTTCTTATAGCAATAAAATAGCTTGGTTTTCCAAGTTGCCGCAGCTTATCGACAGAAGAAGAAACCGCCATCATCATTATCAACAACAATGACAACTCTTAAAGGTTTAAGATAATTCTCTTGTTCCAGTCTCACATTTCTTCCCTTCTTTCTATTATGCTTATTTCTTATTGTTCTTTAACCAGAAGGTTTATATTTATATACACGATATTGTAATGCGAGAGTTATACAATCTTTACAAATGTCTTTACCATTTTCCGCTATATATCTTTTCTTTTAACGAAAATATGTCTATTTCTTCATTTATAACATGAGTTTGCTGTGTGAATTCTTTACTGCTCGGAGATATTTCATTTCTACTGCTTGTATTTGACTCCAAACTTTCTTTTTAACAGTCCATCGATCCATAAAGTGAAATCGGAATAGCCATTGTCTTATAGAATTTTATATTTTTATACTTTCGAGTTTTTCTTTCCAAGGAAGGAGTTATTATTCCATAAATATATTACAATTTACTCAATTTATTATTTATTTTTTCGCTATTGGGTTTGAATTGAATTAATTAATTAATTAATTCAATTAATTAAATTTCCCCATCTATTCTAACACTATGTTAACACTATCTTCGATCCTTTTATTTGTTTTCATTATGAACTATTTTGTGATATTATTTTCTCCGAGTAATGAAGTACATTAACAAATATGAATCATGCAGGTCTAAATGTTATATCTTAAGTTATTACTTGCCATACTGTGCTGAAGTAGACAGTCCATAACACCTTCTAACTTCTCTCCCTTGAAAAGAATACATGCAAGTGTCTTATTAAATGATTTGCAGAAGGAGAACCTAATATCTCAATGTCTGACATATGTCACAATGGATCTCGAACTATTTAATGATTTATTTGCTACAATATATAATGCTAAGATAGCATAAAATGTACCTATCTGCTGGATAATCTTAACACTACACTCATAAAAATCGCCCACAAACAATAGTCACTGTGACATACGTTCAGGCGCACCATAATTATAAAGATTATCGACTTGTTGCATAAATAACTATTATACTCTTGTCTTTCTTAGTAATCTATGTTTGTTCGCGTCTGCAGCTTTCTTTAGCTTTAGAAACCTTCTGTATATTTTTTTATTTGGAGTATTTATAAGATAAAGGAAGTGCGCCGCGTAGCAGTTAATGCTGACCACGTGTAATGGCATTCCGAATGCCAAGATAAAAGAAGTTGAAATTTGTAGAGCAAGTTTGAAATATGAAGATACCCCAGTCACGACCTGCAGAAAGACAAAAGGTACAAGGAAAGATCGGCACCGAAGCAGTCAAGATCTGCAAGGGCTTCACCCAGTTACCACAACTAGCCAAGAAGTGTGTCAAACATTTAAGCAACAGCAGTGCCTAGAATTTGTGAGCTGCCGTTATTTCTCGATATTCTGTGACTGTGCCACAGCTTTCCTAATAAGGAATTAGAAGGAAATCTGGAATGCAGCCTTGTTAAGTTCACTAGAGTTAAGTGGAAAATCTTGCATGTAAACAAACGTTCGTATCGTGAAAAAATACTTGCCATAAGTGCAAATTCTTTTGCAAGGTAGTAGTATAGTCCTGTTAGGAAGAACATGTTCGATGTAGCAGTGTTTTCTTTATTATTCCTTTTTATCCCATTTATGCCTTTAGTTGCCATACATTGATTTATCACTGCATGAATTCCGATAAACAAGCATTTGGGAGGAAAAAGAAGTAGTAATCATTTAATTAAGGTGGTAGGTACACCTATGAAAGTTGACCAAAAATTGTGAAAAGATTCAAAAATATTGAAGTTTTACCTAGAATTTATACCCTTACTAAAATCCATTAACCTGGAAATAAAATGAGACCTCACTTTCTTCTCGGGCAGCCAGCCAGGTGAAAAGATGATTAGATATCTACATCTCGGGAGTGTACATCTCTACCATCATCAGGATATTTATAAAATGTTATAACCTCAAATGAAATAATGGATATAACACAACTATAAACAAAGACAAAACACTATCAACATTCGCATTACTGAACAAAAGACTGTTTTCAGTAAATTAAATGCCAGGTCAGGAGATGGCGTGAGTATAGAAAATTGTGTCAAAGAAACGTAACTATTTAACTTGATTATCAAGCTGTATTGATCTTTTCTTCTTAATTCCACGGATTTCCATTTTAAGGTAGGTTTCCAAGAGGAGCTGAACTTAAATTCAGCCTCACGATTAACTTGCTCGTTTCAGAGAAAATCGCCAAAGCCTCCTTAATTCTCCGCTACCAGTAACTGTTGCATTTTTCCAAGATGGTCGTCTCCCAAAAATTGGCTCTATGGCCGTTATCAAAACAATGCTCTGCTAGCCTAGACTTCTCAGGTTGCATTAAAGGAATGCTCCGTTCATGTTCGATTATTCTAGTAGCGATGGTCCTTCCGGTTTGTCTGATATACGTTTTCCCACAGTCACAAGGAATGCGGTATACTCCCGGAACTTGGAAGTCCAGTTTGTCTTTCACTGGTCTCAACAGATATTTAATCTTCGGAGATGGCTTGTGGATGGTCCTGATATTGTATTTGGCGAAAATTCTGCTGATTCTGCCGGATAGATTGCCGGTAAACGGGGTGCAGGCTGTACCGGTAGGCTTATCTGTATTACAGGTTCCCTTTCCTAGCTCTGGTGACCTAGGCTTCAACGTCATATTCGGAATAGCCGTTTTGACGGAAAGCGTGTCTCAGGTGCTGTAATTCTTGCTCTAAGTGGCTGGGATCAGAGATAGACAAAGCTCTGTGGGCCAGTGTATTGAGTACACTCCCGAAACGTTGATATCTAATCATCTTTTCACCTGCCCGAGAAGAAAGCGAGCGTATTCGTCGCCAGGAAAGCTTCACGTCTTATTTTAAAATGAGACCTATTGAAAATTTTATAAATTCACCAACTTACAATTTAGCTAAATGGTTACATAATAAATTTAGTAATTTTGATACATTTGAGAGTTTAAGTATTAAAAGTTCTTTTGAACTAATTAAAGAGATTGTCAGTGTTGTATTGTCTAAGACTGATAAACTTGCTTTTGATGTAACTGCCTTATTTCCTAGTATTCCTAGAGAAAAACGTTTGATTTATTTTAAAAAGTGGTTAAATTCAATAAATTTACATGAGGACTTAATAGTTGGTTTTGTTAAAATTACTACTTTTTGTTTGGATCAAACTTTTTTCCCTTTTAATGGTAAATTTTGTCAACAAACTGCTAGCTTAGCAATGGGTAATCCTCTTTCACCTTTTCTTGCTGATCTTTTTATGAGTTTTTTCGAAATGCAAGTCACTAAAGCATTCCCTTTGATTTTTAAAACCTGGTATAGATATATTGATGATATTTTTTGCTATTTTTCCTGATAAACAAATAAATGTTGCATTAAAATTACTAAATTTACAAGATAAAGCTATAAAATTCACATTAGAAACTGAAATTGATGTTTTTCTTCCTTTTTTAGATTTGAAGATAATAAGAAGTAATAATAAATTGGATTTTGGTATTTATAGGAAGTCTATTCATATCGACAATTACATAAAAATAAAAGTTTTAACCTTATTCCACATAAATTTTCTGTTTTTAATAGTTTCATTTATAGATTAATAAATATACCCCTGACTAAAGAGGAATTTAATAAAGAATATAAACATATTATTAATACTGCTTTAATTAATGGTTTTACTACAGACTTTATACAAAATAATATTGAAAAATTTAAATATCAGAAAACTGTTAATGATATTTCTACACTTAAAAATATAAAAGACAATTATAATTTTAAAAAAAAATTTACTAACCATCTTTGGTTTAATAAACAATTTCAAAAAGCTTTTAAAGAGTTTGGTATAACTTTGGTTCCTCAAAACAAATATAAGTTTAAAATTTTACAACATTTCTCTAAAAAAGATGAAACTCCTAATAATAAAATATCTGGTATTTATCAATTTGATTGTTTAGATTGTGATCAGGTTTACATTGCTAGGACGAAACGTAATTTGGAAACCAGAACGAAAGAACATTTTCATAACATTAAGTATAAACAAACTGCTAAATCGGCTGTAGGAGTTCATTTTTGGTCATATAACCATAATGTAAATCCTGAAATTAAACTATTAAAACAATTAAATGTCCCGATAGATTTGATGGTTGGGGAAAATATATTTTAGAAAATAAGCATCGCGTAATGAATTTTGAAATACCGGTAGTTGATTTGGTTCTTAATTTTGTTTCGCTTTCAGATCTTGTTAGTACTGAAAAAACATAGTAGCATATTAACTTCCTTAACAACAAAGAGTGTTGACTGAGGGCGCGAGCAGGGGTTCGTGAAATCGATTTCAACTAATTTAACTAATAAGAGAAATCGACATCATTTTTCTTAAGATAACTGAAGTTTTTTGTTAGAAATATTATATTTGTATAATACTTATTGCTTCACTGTAACTAGCTTCTTTTTCTACGTAATTCAAAAATATTTTTATAATTAAGTAGCAATAATTCTAAATATTAATTAAACATATTTGTCACATTTGAATTACTGATTATCTTAAACCATAAATGAACAAGCGCATGCATTCACAAGTTTAAATCGTCTATCTTCCAAAACATTTTTTTTTAGAAATTTTTCGCACTCAAATGATATATACAATGAAATGTTTTGTTAGTTTCTTAAGATCTGCACTCCTCTCAAAAAAGAAATTGACTACATACTTTTAAACAGAAAATAAATATCTGATTAATCTGATTAAATAAAACTTTGAAATATCAATAATCGTTTAATTTTTTATTGTAATTTTACGTCCAACATAAAGTCGTATCTGACGATGAATGAAGTGGGTAAAATGAAGCTATAATGAGTCCAGAGTCCATAGAGCTTGGAGCTACCCGACATTGGTCTTTAAGGATAAGGGAAACCCCCGGAAAAACCCTTATCCAGATAACTCACCCTGACCGAGATTCGAACTCGGGACCTCTTGAACGTGAAGCAGACACGCTACCATCTACGCTATCGAGGCGGGCAATAATTTTTGAGATTACACAAAACAGTATCTATTTATAATAACTAGGAATTATATAAAAACGTGACATAATGGATATCTTTATAAATGTTTTACTGTAAGAAGCCAGATTTTTAACGTGAATAGTTTACAAATGCAGCGTATAAAGCACTTTTCTTTAAGAATGAATTACAAAATAAATATTTTAATAATTATTTTTAATGTTGGCAAAAGCATTGTATTATCGTATGTAATAACTGTTATAAAT
The DNA here is from genome assembly GCA_030765055.1 of Mantis religiosa. NCBI lineage: Eukaryota > Metazoa > Arthropoda > Insecta > Mantodea > Mantidae > Mantis > Mantis religiosa. The sequence goes on from CM060957.1 coordinate 99,603,049, forward strand.
TTAGCCTAATATGGAGTTTTGAAATTTCAATGATGCATTACTCCAAATAAATCGGTTTTTGTTCTTCACTCTTTTATCAGAAGTAAATGAAAAATCAAGTATTTGTGTGTGAGTTTCACAAGCAGTTCTTCACTCATAGTATGCAATTTTATATATCCATTGTATATATTACGTACCCTAAAATCATATATTCTTCCCCTTTTTTCTCTGGCGAGGTATCTTTTAATTTGTTTTTATTTTAATTATCGCTACTTGATTTTGATACACACTATTTAGCTTTTGTCAGACTACCTACATTAGGCTTATATTCATTTGCTGGTCTCAGTCACATAGTAGCCTTCCTGTGCCGTCTAGTTGTTGCTATTTATTTCTTTGGAAGGAGGGCGTTCTCAATTCCGCCACTGCACTTCTGTGGGTTGACATATGCAGTTAGCATCATGCCAGCTACATTTGTTTTAATAGCGCTTTCACATTTCTAAATCACCTTTTGCTTTGGAGTTGTGCGACTGAACGTTCAATTCAGTATTAACCTGATGACAGGAAAACTACGAAAATGAAGGCATAAAGCTGTATTGGCAGGTGACACAGAATTTGTAACCACAACTTTCCGAACATCACATTTTCCTTCATCCTTCTTTCCTTCTTTTCTTGTTTTTTTTTTTCCTTTCTTTCTTTCCTATTCTTGTATATGCTGTTCAGGTTCACCGAAGGTAGTTTGGCTGAGGTTAAATTAAATGTCGATCGATAATTACATATAAGTTAACCATAATATTACACACTTTTCGTGAACTCATGGGAAACAAAAGAGAAGACACTTAATATTTCAAAGCGTATCTTAAGAAAGTACTGAAAATAGAAATGATTAATGAAAATGGCTGCATACGAAATATTAAATTGATAAAAAAAACTGTATTTTTTCAAGTAACTTACAAATTTACTGCAGTAGGATTTTTTTATGTATCATGTTATTCATTTTCACTTACATATAATGAAGAAAGAAAACAGTGGTTCAGTACAAAGTTTGCTGAAAGCTACAGAATATATATTTTGTCACCTTCATATTTCAAATATTATTTTTCCTAAAAATCTTAGTGATGATTTTTAAACAATAAAAGGAGCAATAGCACTCAATTGTAAAAGATGGAGGAATTTCTTGAAAAACTTCGCCTTTCGTCCCTAAAAGTTATATGATTTTAGGAAGGCTGCTATTACATCGGGTTTCGTTACAGTATTCCTAGGTTAGGTAAGCAATAAAGTTGTAAATCAAGCAGACGATCAATTAAAACAATAACACAAATAACGCAGAGCTATTTATTTATTTTTCTAAACCAATGTGTCTTAATCTCAAGTAGGAAGCCCTGTTTTGCAGTAACTTTCTAATATGATTTGGGTCATGCAGTATGACCGAGTTTTATTATGGGTTTTTCCTCAGTTCGAAGGACAAATGTTATGTAGCTTCCGAATGTTGTTTACTAGAAGGTATGTGTCATGAGCATCATTATTTGGAAACATTTTCTGCCTAGCAGAGGTTTTTTATTGAGAAATATCAAACTTATATACATTGCTAGACACAGTGCAAGACACTCAGAGGTGCATCAAACATTTCCAAGAAACAGGATCAGTTAGTTGCAAAAAGAGAGACACTGGACGCTATAAAATGACTGGTCCCAATCTAGAAACAATAAATAATGTTATGACAGAAAGGCCTCAAGAATACCTTCTCGCAACACAGACTGTTTGAGGGGAACAGAGAAAGGAAATATAAGAAAATGGACACATGACACTATGCTCTAGAGATATTTTCCTGTTTAGACTTGGATAAAAGCTTTGTACATACTGTAACACTAATTTATTTTTCATTCCTAGAACATGTTATACTAATTTTCGGGTTTGTAATGAAGTTAAACTGTGGAAAACTGTGAGTGATAGAAAAGAATTGATATCAAATTGAAATATTTCTATTTTATGTTTATAATATGCATATATGTCTACTATAACAGAAAAACAGATATTCATTATAAGGGTCCATTGACTTATCATTTCGCATATTCTTCATGGTCTACTTTTATGGCTGCATAATTAGTTTGCGGTGCATTCATTGCAATATATATTTAAAAAAAAAAACAGTTATCGTATCTACGCACCAGACGAAATTCCGCACCTTTGTATCACGGGCAGACCCACCTCTCAAATAGTATATTTACCTACCGGTAGAGGGAGGCCTCAGAGCTGCTGTCAGCATATCAAGTATGATCGCAAGCCGCTAGGGGAATCGTATATAAACTCGCTCCATCAGCGATGCTATTGATGACGTCAAATTTTTCGCGGTAAAATTACAAATAAAAATAAACACCGTGTACTATTGCTAGTATATAGTCCTGCTCGAAGAAACGGCGAGATTCATGTATTTTTATGAAACGAACCAGTGAAATGCATGTCCTTGACAGCTGTAAATTGAACACACGCGTGGAGTTTTCTGCGCATAATGAGTTCAGGTGTATCCAATATGTATTACAAGCAAAAAGTTATTTTTCTATCCACAGTCATTTTGCTGTAAAATATTTTAAAATGAGCAACAGATTTTTCGGTCTAGCGTTTAAATATCTAGTAGTGGTACTGAGCACTTACAATGCTGAAAATTAAAATACAAATGCCAAATATTAAAGAATGCCCGAAAGATAAAATGCACGTCGTAAATCGTTAAACATTCAATGTGTAGGTATTATTTCGGAAATTCCTAAAGTTAAAACAAGATTACTCGACATAAATCGCATATTTTAACGAGTTTTTCATTTTTTTCTGCGTTAAATGTAACCTTAATGATTACACTGGACAACAACAAAATAATGTTTTAATGTTTCGAGCACTTAATGGAGCAATTCCTAGTAAACTTTGATTTGAGAAGAACTAATATGACAATTTTATTAGCTCTAGCTTCTATGATATACACAAGGTGGAAGTATTACATATTAACGGATTGAGAGAAAAGGAGACATTTTAATTACACACATGGTAACAACAATGGAAGTGTATTTGATTTTATTATCTGGTAATTACATATTAAGGGTTCTAAATTGCTGGGAAAACACTTCGCAGATAGTCGTGTCTGAAGAGAATCATGTGGTGGCCTGTTGACTTCGTCTTTTAGCTTACCTCTTGTAATGGAGTTCCGCAGAATCCCCATACAAAGAGCAATAGTAATCCGCAAGCATTACTTCATTCCAACGGCCCTGATATCTTTGTTCCATAACAGAAATGTCCTGATGGAATCTCTCCCCATGTTCATCACTAACAGCTGCACAACTAGGAGGGAAAAAGTCTAGGTGGGAGTGGAGAAAATGGATCTTAAGGGACATGTTGCATCCAAGGTTACGGTATTTTTGCAGGAGCCTGTCACCAAATGCTGTAGTTGTCATCTATGATATTTTGACAGGTGTGCCACCTCCCAAAAAATTCCCCCAAATTTACAATCTTTACTCTAAAAAATTAAATGTCACTTTATCTTCAAAAAAGAGCTATCGATCATTTTATGGTGATTTTTTAATTTATCAGATGGAAATACATGTAAACTCACTATTTTTAGCCCGAAACATTTTCATTGTTGCCCAGTGTTATCTGCGGTAATTACTTTCCAGTTACAGAAAATCTTCTATAACTTATGCAGTGTGAAGGAAAGTTCAAAGGTCATTGACAGATATTCGAGAGGTATGATTTAATAACAGCATTAATATTCCAGACATATTGTATTTTAATAAAAAGCATTCGTCCACGTTTATCAAAAAATGGAAAAAGAGAAAATCGCTCCACGTGAACCTTATTTTGAAGAGGGAGAAGTTTGTTGAAAGTCGTCTGGCTTCCTTAAATAGCGTCTGCAAGAATGGAATTTAATAATGCTAATAGTCCAGCTTTTCCTTTTTGAGATATGTTCGCTGCAGACAAACACAGGCACACGCGCGCCTTTATTTTGTTGTTTCTATACTACGTATTACAGTGACTTAAAATCATTAAACATTTAGACACTGAAAAAAGTAAAAACAGAGAATGTTTAAACAGCACTTTCAGAAAAGTGATCCATGTGTGCAGGTGATTTGTGTGATTTGTAAGATTTCCGATGTAGTTACGATATCAAATTTTCGGTGGAATCCAGTTCTTCCCCTACTAACTATACGAGTAGGTAGACAATTTTTTGTGTATAATTTACGTCTTCCTACGCTAAGGCATATCGGATGGTGAATGAAATCGGTGAAATTATGCTCAAATGAGCCCAGGGTCCATAGAGCTTAGAATTACCTGACATTAGTCCTTCAAGATATGGACAAACTCCAGATAAACCTTATCCAGGTAACTCACCCTGGCTGAGATTCGAACTCGGGACCTCTTGAACGTGAGGCAGACACGCTGCCATCTATGCTACCGAGGCGGGCAACGAGTAGGCAGAGTAAATCTTGTGTCCAGGATTTATTTATTTATATATTTATTTAATTATTTATTTATTTAATTATTTATTTATTTATTTATTTATTTATTTATTTATTTATTTATTTATTTATTTATTTATTTATTTATTTATTTATTTATTTATTTATTTATTTATTTATTTATTTATTTATTTATTTATTTATTTATTTATTTATTTATTTATTTATTTATTTATTTATTTATTTATTTATTTATTTATTTATTTATTTATTTATTTATTTATTTATTTATTTATTTATTTATTTATTTATTTATTTATTTATTTATTTATTTATTTATTTATTTATTTATTTATTTATTTCTTTATTTATTTATTTATTTATTTATTTATTTATTTATTTATTTATTTATTTATTTATTTATTTATTTATTTATTTATTTATTTATTTATTTATTTATTTATTTATTTATTTATTTATTTATTTATTTATTTATTTATTTATTTATTTATTTATTTATTTATTTATTTATTTATTTATTTATTTATTTATTTATTTATTTATTTATTTATTTATTTATTTATTTATTTATTTATTTATTTATTTATTTATTTATTTTAGTAATTTACGTGCTCCAACGATAAGTCATATCGGACGATGAATGGAATGGGTGAAATGATGCTCAAATGAGCCCGGGGTCCATGGAGCTTAGAGGTACCTAACATTCGTCTTTTTAGGATAAGGGAAAACCCCGTGAATAACCTTATCGTTGTGTTCAGGAGTGGGGAGTCTTGATATTTACCAGCTTCATCTTTAGTAAAATCTTAAGTCTATGTTAAAAGATCGAAATCAGTTTTGTCACTTCGATACTCCATACCGTCATTTCTACTTTCATTTTCAATAAAAAACAATGCTGAGAGAACTGTGTAATGCCAATAAAATTAAATAGGGCATACATTTAACGGGATAAAGCTTAAAACCATCAAAGTTCTTATTTTTAACCTTTACATAAATTTACAAACAACACAGTTCACCTTTATAACTTTTTGAGACGAGTACAAACACGTATAGATGCTGGTGGAGGACATTTCCAACATTTTCTCTGAGATGTAAATAGTGTAATGTTATCTCCCAATTGTGTGCTATATTCTCCTAAACTTGCACGCGTGCCCTATTATTGGTTTAAACGTTACGGCCTATTGAAATGGTTCAGATTTATATGGATCGCACTGTATAACAATACGCAGTCATTTCAACCGATTATCGATTGCTCTACCACTTTTTGGTGTTTATATGTAGTGCTACCAGAACATGGAAAACTCGGAGCGAGATTATAACTCCAGATGTTTCGCCGATGTTTTACTGTCTGTACTGTGAATAACAGGTTATTCTTAATCTGTTGATATGAGGTTAGTCGGGTTGGTAAATAACAATTGCAAGAAGTAAGGGAGAGTATTCGCCATACAAATCGTCATTGGAGTTTAAAAAGGTACTCGTACAGCTCGATCAGCCAATGAATTTTAAATAGAGGTAACGAAACAGAAAAACAGTTTATCTAATTTCCTAAGCAACTACTTTATAATTCAAATTTAAATGGTGTTTGTCCTTTCTCTGTTACGAAAGTGGCGAAGTACTACATATAACTATTATTACTAACCAGTTCTGAAGTGATCGATCGATATAAATCGAGTCAAGAAAAGCATGTAAGCAACTTACTGGAAGCTTTCTCACACTAGAGCAGCCAAGAAAGAGAAATCTTCTCATAGTGGTACACGAGCGATTGCGCAAGTAAATAAAATCCTTTGAAATGTGGTCCAGATGTTACCTTTGCGCATGCGTCATCATCAGCAAGTATCCGGGACCATTTCCGGAGGTAACCGAGGTAACCGCAAAAGAAACAGTCACGGCGACCCCCGAGCAGATTCCTCTCTGTCGCCCCGTAACCTTGGTGATGATGCGTACATATTATGTGAGTCCCAAGTAGGTCACACTCAGGAGATTTACTGCTGCGTGAGTTTAGGATTCAATATTTGCTGTCTCTTTCTTTACATATTCTATTAATCTGTCATCGTTTTTACTATTTCTTCTTCTATCTTCATCTCTCGTTATTCCTCTTCTGATCCTGTCTGAGCTATCTCCTCATTTTTCTTGTAGTATTCTGTTCTCTTCTTTTTCTTTTACTTCCTTCTGCTAATCAGCATTCCTTTTCTATTTTTTATTCTAGTTCATCTGTTTTCTTTCCTTCTCTTTCCTTTGACAAATTTTCATTTGCTGTGAAGCAATCATTTTTCCTGCATACTTTTTTTTCGGTTTTAAACGTTTTCCTACTGTTTCTATTTATTGTCTGTTTCTTATATTTATATAGTTTCACTATTACTACATCTCTAGGATCAGTGACCTGTTCTTAGTCGAGGTCATCTGGGTGGCTCAAATGGTTGTACGTAAGCATTCTGATTCCAAGAACGCGGGTTCATACCCCGCCCAGAACGATACTTCGTAACTGATTGAAAATGACAGCCCTGTATCAGTAGATGTACTCGCATGTAAAAGAGCTCCTTTGGGACGAAATTCCACACACGTTAAAATAACACTGGCCAACAAAAAATAATTTTTGAATGTTTCGAGCACTTCGTGAGGCAATTTCTACTAATTTTGGATTGAGAAAAACAAATATGACAATGAAAACAATTTTATTAGCTCTAGTTTCTATGATATACACAAGATGGAAGTATTACATATTAACGGATTGAGAGAAAATGATACATTTTAATTACATACATGCTAACAACAATGAAAGTGCATTTGATTTTTTTAAACTGGTAATTACATGTTAAGCGTTCTAAATTGCTGGAAAAACACTTCGCAGATAGTCGTGTCTGAAGAGAATCATGTGGTGGCCTATTGACTTCGTCGTCTTTTAGCTTGCCTCTTGTGATGGAGTTCCGCAGAATACCCTGTAGAAAGCTCAACAGTAATCTGCAGAGATTAATTCACTCCAACGGCCCTGATATCTCTGTTCCATAACAGAAATGTCCTGATGGAATCTCTCCCCATGTTCATCACTAATAGCTCCACAACTAGGAGGGAAGAAGTCTAGGTGAGAGTGGAGAAAATGGATCTTCTGGTTTTTAATCTTTATTTGTTCTACTTGTTTATGACTAAGTCAATATCCTCCAGCAAAAACTTCTGTAAAGTTACAGAAATTTAAATTAACTTTTTTTCTTTTAACATGTACTTTATATGTATGTACATAATTACTAAATTAGGATCCCCTTTCCTGTGGTGTTCTTTTCTGCCCTTTAAGGCTTACAGCTTAATTTTGTTGTGATATTGCTTCTTTTATTATACAGCGCTCTCTGTTTTATTTCTTTCTCTCTTTATATCTATATCTTTAGCTGTTCCATTGGTTGTTCCTGATTTTCATCCGTGTTTTTCCGTGATCTCTCTCCTTAGTTTCTGTTTAACTAATTTAACTGCTAATGTGTTTCGATGTATTTTATGGGTGTAATTTTCAAATTAATAGATATTGGGACTGGAAGGATTATGTAAAATATTTTCCAGGGCACAATTTTTCGCGATAAATAGGGTTTCGTGGAGTGTCCTGCGCGGGTCTAGGCCATGGGTGTCCAGTTTCTGAGCTTGGTACTTTGATAGAACTTATTTAAAAGACCATCCATTAAATTTATACTATTTCAAATCAGAAGTAAAATATTATACAACTATATGAAATAATTAGATAAGAATAGCTGAAGGTAAGTATATCGAACATAATATTTTAAGAAAGGGTAGAGCCAGACTGAAAAATTCAACGACATAGCCGGGATTTGAACCACGGATCTTCTGGTCTCCGACCAGCCTCTCTAAACCATTGAGCTACTAAGGCCAACGTACCAACATGACATTAAATTCTCCAACTGCCTCGTGTTTTTCCCGGTAAACCACTAGGAGCTCTCATAAACACATGAGACAACTGTGAATTTAATGTCATGTTGGCACGTTCGCCATAGTAGCCCAATGGTTTAGAGCGGCTGGACGGAGACCAGAAATGAAATGTGTAGTGTTTAACGCCCGCTTTTGCTACATACGGCACCGCAGGCGATGACACTGATGATACATGAGATGAATATAGAGCACCGGTGGAATAAGATGGCGGGGAAACCGGAGATTCCGGAGAAAACCCGCCCCAGCGCCGTGTTGTCCACCACAAATCTCACTTTGCGGTCGTCTGGGATCGAACCCGGGCCGCCTTGGTGAGAGCGGTCTAACCACTGAGCCCGGCTATGGTATTCAAATTTTCAGTCTGGCTCTACCCTTTCATAGTGCGTCCTACACACGGCTAGTGTGAAAGAAGAATTAATTTCCAATAATATTTTAAATCTCTAATTTCTCATTACTGTTGTTTCTAAAGAAAATCCTAAAATTTACATGTTTCTTTAAATCTTCATAAAAGGAAACGCATTGAATTATAGTAGAAATAATCTTATTACATTATTTAATGTGAACATTCTAATGGATTTTAAAAACCTATTGGGTTAATGTATCTTTTGAATTTGCTTGTCATTTACAAATTTCTCAGGATTAGACATAACTTTTTTTGCTTGCAGAACAAATGTACCTTAGGTAGACCACAAACAAAATGCAGTCGGTGTGCTCATGCGTGAGGAGAGCCTTCTCTGCTTCTCGCCATCCAAGCATCACGTGACTCCTTTCTGCATGCGACAGAGCGCAAACTACACGAACCGCGTGTATCTTAATGCTGTTTTTAATTTTTAAAGTTGACAGCAAAATTACCTCGAAAATAAGCTCAAAATCGATGAACAAATAGGTAGAATCATAGTTTCTTTAAACCCTGAGGAACAATGCACTGATTCGTCAAAAAATGCAAAGAGTGAATGTATCAGTGAATGCGAAAGCGAGTGAAACAGATGACCAGTGCAGCCTGCGAGATGGAGGAGAGGTAATCTAAAATGACAGTAGAGGGGGAAAGCTAGAAGACTCCAGTGTTTGTAAGCCACACCTGCTACTGCATTTTGTTCGAGGTCTAGTTATAGCAATATGTTCATATATAATAGTTGTAACGTTTTTCTTAAAAGAGTTCACGACAGAAAACGCTTGCTCATAAACTCATATATTTGGAACCATTTCTCGAACTTTTGAACAAGTGAAGCTCAGGAATTTGGTCTGAAGAGACTTCTTCACAAACTTCAGCTAAATTAGAACTGGGTAATCCATGATGCCCTTTAAAGGGAGCACCAAGTCATAAGTGGTTATACATTTCTATTATTCCTATTTTAAGGTGCAGAATATTTATGACTATCAAATTGGAAATGGATCTATGAATAAACTTATGTTATTGTTTTCATATCAGAGCCGCAAGTGTATGTAATGATAAATAAGTTGACATTGCATCTTGAATTTTTGGCAGGTCATTAAAAAACTCTTGTCGGTTTATTATTTTGCTTTTTAAATGTTGCTTCAAAGCAAGCGTATTCTTAGTCTAAATGGATGAAACTGTATTCTAAATATGAAGACCAGTGAAACAATTCTTTGTTGATATTGCAGAGGATGCAACATCTTAAGATGATTTCATCCAGCTGAAGATGGAATCTCGCCTTAGTCAACAGGTCAGCCTAATGTTTTATTCTGAGCTTTTCGCCTACCTCAAGGGTAGAATTTTAACTAGCTTTAGATGCTGCCAGACCCCAAGCTCATTCAGTTCGAATATCATTTGCTTTTCATGATTACCAACACATTCGTTGGAGGTTCTCGGCACTCACACGTCTTCAAAAAGCCTAAGGCTTCTAAACAACCCACCATTAAAAGTTCATGACACCTTGTGGGCACGGATTCCCATATTCAGATGATCCGCGACGAACGTATTTACAGCCCAGGGAACCAGTTAGGGGCACGTTGCGTAATGTCTAGCGTATCAATAAGACGTGGGAACATCTGCAGTTAATTCCTAATGCTGAGCTGTCGCTATTGATATGTATCTTAACCTCTCCATAAATATTGTGCAGTTAAGAATTAACAAAGCATATTGCTTCATGTATTTATACTGTAGCTAATGGCCTACGTCTTTGCAGCAACAAATAGAATTTCATTGAATTTTGATCTGAATACAGTAAAACGGAAGTCTTATATGCCGGAAACCTGGAAAAACGAAAGAATATATCGGAACGGAACTAGTTCCCATTTAAAATTATCCTCTAAGCCGGAAAACCTAGAAACGGAAATATATTTCTGGAACCGTTTGCGTAAATAACCTGATTAAAACGGATTTACTTTATGCGTAATGGGTACAACGTAGGGGAGATGCGCACAGTACCACACACCTAAGGTTTTTTCAAAATTCAAAGAAAATGCAATGAAGCTAATAACATACAGAAACAGCACTGGTAATGAGCATTCATGAACGCGAGTCATGTTGACTGTTAAAAACTAAAGTAAATATTAATGATAAATGCGCATCTACAAAGTGTTTCCCAGTACCGGACAGACGTAAATAAATACATATTTCTAAATAAAGGAAAAGGAACTGCATGATAAACCGCAAGATAATTATTCTTATCATAATTATTGTATTTTTGAGATAAAAACAGAACACGGTAACATGATAATATATTTTTCAAAACCTTCTCTAGAATGCCTATAAACGAAAATTAATCTAATGCCAGTGCAAGTTCAGGGGATAAAAATATACCTTCACGTACGGTACTGGGAAAATTGCTATCGTACGGTACAGAGCAACTCACACGTACGTATATATAAGCTCATAACACGGCCTGATTCTTTTAAACCGACACTGTATTTTGTGTTTGTGTAGTCTACTTAATACCAAATAATATGAGTACAAATACTTAATTATATCTTCACTGTACAAGGCAGCAGCAATGTCAGCAAGTTATTAACACAGCTCCAGTTCACTACACGAATTCTCTGAACAAAAACTTCTGATTCAACGGTAAAAGAGGAGGGAAAACTTTCCGTTTGTAACAAAGATAGTTCTTTGTCTAAATACACACCATGAGCTTCTACTATCGGCAACTACGTGATTCTGACACCGTGCGGTACTGGGCACTGTGCGTTACTGGGTGCATTTCCCCTACGTCTTTTAAAAATTGCAATAATGTTGAGGACGACTGCACCTGCACCGAAGTTCCATGAAGTCATAAACTGTAATCCTTCGAGGAAAAGGGAAAACAAACGATAAGCACTCTCAACTTTCTTTCAACACACATGGTAAGGCTACAACTGTTTTGTAGTGCGTTCATTCTCAGATTCGTTGTTACAAGTGATCAAGTACGAGTGGAAGAAAACTGTGAATTTAGGTGAGTTTTAAAAACATAGTGAGACAAATTTTGTAAAAGAGTTCTAATCATAAGACATTATCACTGAAGGAAAAAATTAAGGTCAGTAAAGAACACAAAAAGAACAAACATCCAGCTAAATAATTAACTGTGTTGTTTAAAGTGGGAAAACTTAGATTTATGAGATTTTGAAAAGAATAAAAATTAATGATTTCTTCTCATCTCTGCTTTTACCTTCTTATCTCTTATATTCTTATCTGCTTCCTTTCCTTCTCTACCTTTCTCTTGCTTTCCCATCTTCTTTCTCTTTCTTTTCTTTTCTTCTCTTTCGTTCACTTCCCTTCTCTTTTCTTCTCTCATTCTTTTCCTTTATCTTCTCTTCTTTTCGTTTCTTTCTCTGTTATTATATCTCCTTCCTAATATCTTCGCTTGCTTATATGACACGTTACACACACCGTGTTTACGTGCATTTTCCCATCTATTAATTTTCGTCCTGTGGTTCAGTCACCGCACCGCTACAGAATTACAAGGAAGACTTCTTCCGTAGCGATTTGTACACGCTAATTTCACCCCGTGCTCCTATGACGTATTAACAACATACCTGAACCCTTACGTAAAGGTATGTAGAAATCGCCGGTGATGATGCGGTACCGCCTCCAAGGCGCCTTTCCGTGAGAATGACAGGAGTGGAGCGTTTAAACGGTGCGGCATGAGGAAACGTTAGTTACCTTGGGGATATATCACGTAGATGGGCAAAGCATTTGCACCTGAAACTAAGAACTAACCCGCAAAGTCATTAAACGTAAATGTTAACAAACGAGTTAATAATTGCAGACGTAAATGGGCAATATATGACGCAGCAATGGTGATATTACTTTCAAACGTACGCACTATTATCATTTATGTCCCTACAAGTGTCAGCATGATGTGCTAATTTCTCACGTCTTTTACGACAAACTTGTTTCAAAATCCAATATTTTTATTGGTTTCTTTATGTGATGACTTTTATCATATTGGCGGCATTGTGAATTGTTTGTCCTGAATGGCATATTTATGTATATAGAATAAAATATCGACAGTACGTTTCACGGATGACTTTTTAAAATTTCGAATGGCACTGCAATTAATTTCACAGATAATTCATTGCTAATGTGATTTCTTAGAACAGCAATTTTGCAGTGCCACATGTTAATGATAAATAATAGATTAAAACACTCCCAAGTTATTAAAATAAACCACAAGAAAACAATTTAAGATGCGTATGCTTTTTCTTTGATGAAGCAGCTATTTGAAAACTTAAAGGTGTCACAATTTTGCATTAGAGATGCAGAATATTTTCATTTTTGAGTTGAACACTAAATGATATTTAAGTTCAGCACGATGGAATAGGAAAATGTTCAAGAAAATCCTCTCACCCCAAATGAAACATTGTACGAAAAGTTTTATTTTTTTCAAAAAGAATATAAACAGTTTTAATAAATAACCCCATGTTTAAAATGTTCTCATGAAGATTAAATAAATGTATATATACCGTGTTCATTTTTATTCGTTATTTTCCGCCCTCCTATTGAGCCAGAATGACGTCATAGTTGACTGGTGAGTCTATTTTGAAATCATAGTGCCCTCCTCGGTGAAAAAGCGGTAATTTTTGCGGTAGAGTAAGCAAATTACAGCGCTCTTAGTGTGGTTGTACTGGTATCTAATTCAAGCAGCTTCTCCTTTCACCCCTCTTTACGGTAATCGTGATGTATAAGTAGAACGTTTCTACTCTAAAGGTTAACACCATGGATATAAACACAGAGCACCGCGTCTTCATGGTTGAATCTTACTTTCGTACCGGCATTAAAATTGGTGTGACATAAATATAATTTATACCGTTGCATAGAGGAGTTTATGCAATGCTATCCGGTATTCAGACAAGTCCCTCGGAGCGTAATGTTTTCAAAAGTGTCCAGATACCATCAAATTGACATACTTTTGTTCGCAACATAAACGTCTTACGTTTTATCAGTATAGGATATAAATTTTTGTCATTGTTACGCGTAATTAAAATGTCTATTAATGTTGGTTTCCTTATGTCTTTAAAAACCAATATTTGCATCAAACATTTCCAAGATACAGGAAAAAAGAGACACTGGACGCTATGAAATGACTGTTCCCAATCTAGAAGTAATAAATATAATAAACTTAATCTGTTTCTTGTCCGCCGTGGTCTGAGGTAGCATGTGTGCCTCACACTCAAGATATCGCGAGTTCGAATCTCGCCAAGGATGACTTAAGTGGATAAGGCTTTTTTCCTGTTCTAATACGGGCATGCCTATTGTACAACTGCATTTTTAACCATACCTATGAATGGAAAATAGGCCAGCGATCATAGAGACTTAAGTCTCTAAAAAAACTGGAAGGAAAATGCCGCGGGAGAAGTTGAGCACCTTAGAACAGTTGGAAATTTGCCTTGCGCGCTGTCAGGGCCCTCCGAAACTCTCTATATTCTCCTATACCCATTGTACCTAGAAGGAAGTGTATAATAAAACCTAATCTTCAAAATTTTATCTCGATTTGAATGCAGATAGAAAAATAAGCATTTGTAAGAGAGTGTATACAAGTGACTAGAGAAAGTCATGTGAGTGCAACACATCAGACTTTTTAAATCATATGCAAGTGACTCCGAAAAATACAGTTCGAGGTTCCATTCTTGGAAGAGGAATAAAAAGGATTAATCCATGAGGGCAAAGGTTACTTTGTCATAAGTGGAGTACAATAAGGTTCATCTTGTTAAAGGGCGTTGGAGCAGAATATCCTTGTAAGGAAGTTTCGTCCTAATACACCCAGAGACGCGCTAGATGCTAACTTAGGCAGCCCGGTGACGTCATCGTTGACCGCATAGAAGGGCGTTGGGAAGACTCGATCGACTGTGACGACGCGCCAGAAGGGGTTGAGGGGAGGTGCTAAGAGGCACTAAATACGCTCTTAGAGCACATCCCTTTTAAAGGAAAGTGCCACGTCGGAAAAAACTGAATATGTACCTTCAGCGGCGTGAACAAATGTCGCTTGTCACACCTTTGTATGTTTATGTCCTCATTTTAATTAATTCCATGCATATTAAATGACCATGTTACAGTTAGATGGGATTTGCTTGTTGACGGACTTACTTAGGGTTGGAGTTACGAGCGCAAGAAAATAGCTTATTCTGTCATTCAGGCCAATTTTAATACATATGTATCAAAATATTGTTGTACTTAATAGTTTTAACACTCACAATAAGGCATTTAAACCACGCAAACAAAATTTGAAAAATAAAATCTGGTTACAAGTTCATAATCCAAAAGCTTAATGCGTCACATTTGCATGACTATTCAATCCCTTGTGATTCTTCAATTTGATTCATGCCCGCCTCGGTAGCATAGATAGTAGCGTGTCTATCTCATATTCAAGAGGTCCCGAGTTCGCAGTTACCTAGACAAAGTTTTTCCGCAGGTTTCCCTTAGCCTGAAAGACGAATGTCGGGTACCTCTGAGCTCTATGAACCCTGGTCTCATTTTAGCATCATTTCAGCCATTTCATTCATTGTCCGATATTACTAAACGTTGGAGGATGCAAATTAAAAAGAAAAATTGATTTATTCTCATCATAAAGCTCTGGCTAGAAATAATAAAGAAATTAACCAGATGGAGCTGACTGAATTCATGACAGGAACATAAAACATAACTCTTCTTATTTTGTGAGTCATTCCCCCCACCCTTAATGAACACATGTAGGAAAAAATGTTGAAGAATTTTGTAAGATACACAAAGAATCGGCATAGCAGTTCCACCTGACCAAATTTAAGATGTGACAACATACATAGGTGGTCTGAAAAGTTTCCGACCTAATAAAGACACAAGACCTTTTTTCAGATTTTTTTTTCTACATAGTCCCCTTGTAACTCTAGACACTTCTCCCAGCGATGCTCCCATCTCTGTAACCCATCCAAGTAGAACTCACGTTTTTCTCTGCAAAATAATTGTTCACCAAGGTGATTGCCTCTTCATTTGACAAAAATCTCAGTCCTCCGAGCGCAATTTTCAGATGAGGGAACAAAAAGAAGTCGCTTGGGGCTAGAGCTGGTAAGGCGGATGGTCAAGCAGTTCAAACCGTAATTCGTGGATTTTCGCCATTGCAACCGCTGAGGTGTGAGACGGTTCGTTGTCTTGGTGAAACGTGATTTTCTTTTTCTGCAAATGTGGCCGTTTTTCGGCAAGTTCTGCCTTCAGCTTGTCAAGTAATGATGAGTAGTATGCTCCTGTAATGGGTTTTCCTTTTTGAGGATAATCGATTAAAAAAACTCCATGACTGTCCCAAAAACAGTAGCCATCATTTTCCCAGCCGAAAAAAAACTTTTTTTTGAGCCGGTTCCCCCTTTGCAGTCCACTGTTTGGACTGTATTTATGTTTCGGGCGTATAATGGCGTATCCAAGTTTCATCTACAGTAATTAATCGGCGCCAAAACTCTAATTTATTGCGCCTAAACAACACCAACAGAGCGTTGGCAATGTTCATTCGAGCACGTTTTTGGTCTAACGCGAGCAAACGCGGCACCCAACTCGCGGACAGCTTTCTCAAGTCTAAATGTTGATTTAATATGTGACAAACACGTTCTTTTGACATGTTCATACCTCTGCTATCTCCTTCAGTTTAATTTGGTGGTCGTCTAGCACCATTTGGTGAACTTCAGCGATGTTTTCGTCGGTAGTTGCAGTTTTGGACGTCCCAAACGTTCATCGTCTCCCAAGCTCTAACGCCCACGTTAAATTCAGCTGCCGAACGTTTCACTGTGGTAAAAGGTGGTGCAGACTCCCCATATAGAGAATCCAACTCATCAGTGATTTGCGTAGGCATATTGCCTTTCAAAAACAAATATATATTTAATGATAGCTCGATATTTCATTTTTCCATTTTCATAAAAACACTCACATCAACTCACTCAAACGACTGTTACGTAACAACTGAGCGTCCAAAATGGCTGAAACTTTGGTGAGTGTCGGCAGATGAACAACGGAATTGACTAGCTTTTATTTACGAGTGCTGCCATCTTCATGTCGAGGTCGGAAACTTTTCAGACCACCTTTGTATATTTCGAAAATAACTTACGAAAACAGTTTGACATACATTGTTACATATCGATGAGCTCCACATTTTTGTAGTAAGATTTTGGCTACCAGATTTTGCCAGTAATACAAAAGTTATAATCGAAGGGTTCCATAATCGATTCCCGGCTGGGGTTGGCGCTTTTCCTCCGACCAAGATAATTTATCGTCTTCCCCAGAGTCTGGAACTATGAATGAGTCTCCAAGCTGGTATTTATTTACTTTTTTATACTTTATTTGAATCATTGCCTTTACTATTAGGAGTAATATATCTTTACAATAATTTAAATTATTTAGTTGTTTCATTAATATATAAGAGATTTTGTAAATGTTTAGTGTCCGTAATCTAATGATTAAAACCCAACAAATACGAGTTAACACCTTCGATATGTTCCAAAGGAGAACGGCCACCGATACGACATTGCAGTTAAAGGAAAATAAATAAATATAAAATGGAACATATAAATGGAACAAAGAAAAAACAATTGACATTGAATATTAGGATATTAAAACACTAAATTCAAGATAAATTTTTATCAGCGTTTTAATTAAACTAGTTAAAACTATTCTTGGTAAGCCTTTTTTCTAATAAAAAGGGTAGCTTGGAGCCGGAACTCAAACGCGCGCGCGCACTCAGACCTTGTTTCATTTAAAATGTCATTATTGAAATTTGATTTCAAAGTTCGTCTGAAACTAATGCATATTTTACTCATAACTGAATTCTATTTACCTTGAACTTGTTTCTTGCCTTTCCTTGCTTCTTTCTGTACATTTTTATTTACGAGGGCTGTTCAATAAAGAATGATCATAATTTTTTACGGTCATAATTTTTCCCCCTAAAATTCAATCTAGTTATTATATGTTAGCTTAATGTGAAACGAACGTGCCGTAGTAGTTTCATTGTTGGTATTCCTGGTTTCCGCCTGTAAGAACCAGGCAAGTTCAGACATGTTCAGTATCGTCTGCTGCAATAGAGGTAACATGCAGTTAAAGTTGATGTTAGAGGAAGATCCGGAGTTTCTTTCAAACGTAATCACTGTTGATGAAACTTGGCTACATCATTTTGATCCTGAGAGCAAACAGCAAAGCTCAGTGTGGAAATCTCCTTCATCACCAACCCCCCAAAAAGCAAAAGTGGTTGGTTCTGCTGGGAAAGTTATGGCCATCTCACTCTTTGATATTCATGGAATGGTTTATCAGCATGTTGTACCTACACACACGTCACTAACTGGAAAATACTACAGGGATGTCATGAAGGCATTGTAAGTCCATATCAGGCGCTAAAGACCTCATTTCCATGAAGCACGCTGGATGCTGCACCACGATAATGCGCGGCCGCATATTGCCAATGTTGTTGCTGAATATCTTGTAAAAATCAACGTGAAGTACATCCCTCAACCTCCCTATAGTCCGGATTTAGCCCCATGTGACATCTTTCTATTCCCTAACTTAAGGAAACGCCTTCGTGGGAGGCATTATCCATCATCAAAAGCAGTGGTGAAGGCTGCGGAAGCGATTTTGAAGGATTTATCAAAAACCAACATGTTTTTGAAGACTGGCAGAAACGCTGGGACAAGTTCATCACATTCAGGGGAGACTATTTTGAAAAGGAGCATGACAACTATGAGGATGAGTAAAGGTACGTTGTCAAAACAAAACAAAAACAAAAAAAAAAGTTGTGATCATTCTTTATTGAACAGCCCTCGTATTTTTGAATTAGAATTACTATGATTTGTTCTTGACATGTGCGAGTAGATATTTTTTCTCTTGTTCTTTTATCACTTTCCTTTCTATGTAGCTACAGCAAAATATATATCCAGACCAGTGAAAATACACGTTCTGGGGTCTACTGAATAAAAGCGATGTACGCGTAGAGTGCGTGTGTCCATTTGTGTTTGCAGAGCTTGATCGTTTTTTGACGTGTAGGCATCATTCGTATGCACAGCAGCGCGTAGTAATTAAAAAGTGTTTGCTAGTTGTTCGCTCAGAAATACTCTAACGATATTGGTTCAAATTTCATATTTTTTGGTATAGTGGCGTGAAAAATATATGTATGTCTTGAACTTTCTATAAATAGCTGCTGAAGTTCTTTTCATTCTTTTTGGATTTTATAGACAACTTCAGTACTAAACTCCTAACCAATAACGATTTAAATTTAATTTAAATAAAAAACACAGTCGTTAAGATGCTGAATTGGAAGTTAAAACACAAGTTAATTAGCTTCTAGGCTTCACATCTTCAACCCCAGGAAACCTGCATTGAAATTTCAAAGTACTCCGCTATATTTTGACGCTTTTTTGTTGTAATTTACGTCCACCAACGTTAAGTCATATCGGACGATAATTAGAATAGGTGAAATGATGGTCAAAAGTGCCCAGAGTCCATGGAGCTTAGAGTTACCCGACATTCGTCTGTCAGGATAACGGAAAACCCCGGAAAAACCTTATCCAGGTAACTCACCCTGACCGAGATTCGAACTCACGACCTCTTGAACGTGCGGCAGACATGCCACCACCACGCCAACAAGGCGGGCATTTTGACACTTATATTCTAAATATGATTCTTCTCAATTTGTACTCAATTTCTACATGTTTTATTGTCAATATATTGGCTTAGTATTTTAATGATATCAGGCTGTGTACTAATGCACAAAAAAACGAATTAATTCTATGTGATTTTAAGAGACGTCTTTTCGAAACTCAGCGTAATATAGGCAATAGTCTAGTCCAGTGTGTAACAAGTGTAAATATTTTAGGTTTAATCCTTGATGACAAGTTAACTTGGAACAACCACATTGAAAAACTGGAAAGTAAATTTAGCTCAGGACCTGTTGTTGTGATATTTAGCCAATTTTCTCTCAGTAGATACTAGTAAGTTAGTATGTTTTGCATTAATATATTCACACATTTCTTATGGCATCGAGCTGTGGCGACACACTTCCAAATTAAACTTTAACAGAATTTTTCTCCTACAGAAAACAGCTATCAAATACCTGGCAAAAATAACACGTACGAGTTCATGCAGGCCGTATTTTAAAAAAATTAAACATGCTTACTCTTCCCTGCATATTTATTCTGCGAACAATACTTTTTGTACGTAACAGGAATATAACCTCCACAAATTCGGATGTCCACGCATATGAAACAAGGGGAAAGAACAACTATATATATTTAAAGGCCACAGGCTAAAACCTTTTGAACATAAGCCCCAATACTTTGGTTCAAAACTACTTAAGCTTCCGGAAAACCTAAAAAATACTGTGTCATCTGCTAAGTTTAAATCTAAACTGACTAAATTCTTGTTAAGCAGTGCCTATTACAGTATAGGGAATATTTTGATGACAACTTCGATGATTTTGAATATATATATATGTGTGTGTGTGTGTGTGTGTGTGTGTGCGTGCGTGTGTGTGTGTGTGTGTGTGTGTGTGTGTGTGTGTGTGTGTGTGTGTGTGTGTGTGTGTGTGTGTGTGTGTAAGAGAGAAAAGGTGAACGACAATTTTTTGACATTTCTAATCGTTTACTTTTAAGAGAGAGTATGCATTATAAATGACATGGCTTAATTGTGTCCAAACACTGTATTAAGTTGCAATAAATATGAATATGACTAGAACTATTTAGAATAAAATATCTCAGTAGTGAATAAAATTTAAAATAATATTCTTGCAAAGTGTCCCGAAATAGACAGCATTTTTTTTTCCTTGTTCCATTTATATCCCGCCTTTAACTGCTATGGTCAAATCGGCGGCCGTTCTCCTTTGGAACATACTGAAGGTGTTAACTCGTTATCTTTGGTTTTTAATCATTAGATCACAGACACACATTCACACTCTCATTCATACTTCCAGACTCTGGGGAAGATGGGGAATTATCTTGGTCGGAGAAAAATCTCCACCCCTCAGCCGGGAATCGAACCCGGGACCTCTAGCACGGCAGGTGGGTGCTCTACCGACTGAGCTACAGGATATATAGTATTATTATTAGTTAACAACTGACTATTCAGTTTGACAAATTGAAGAATTATGTAAACGAAAGCAACTTTTAAAATAAACTGTATGAAATATCAACGAGAATTAGCTTGAATGTAAGAGACGAAACATAAAATACACTATCCGTAATTTAAACGTCCTTGTTCAAATTAAAATTAAAGTAATTTAGATCGATAAGTATAGCTAAACAAGATGCACAAAAATGTTTGTTGAAAAAAATTAATACATAAGTATACAGCTTATATCAATAATCCTTTAGTAGAAATATTTATTGTTCTTGATTTAAATTTCCCACACAAACGCTTGATATTTTGCGTCTGTTTCATCTTGGGCTCATGCAAAGTTGCTGTAACATCACGTCAATACTGTCTGGATCTGCTGCTTCAGCTTCTTGTGTGCTTTACTATTACTTTACACGAGTCAGTTGGAGAATTTAATGTCATGTTGGCACGTTGGCCATAATAGCTCAATGGTTTAGAGCGGCTGGTTGGAGACCAGAAGATCCGTGGTTTAAATTCCGGCTATGGCATAGAATTTTTCAGTCTGGCTCTACCCTTTCATAGTGCGTCCTACACACGGCTTGTGTGAAAGAACAATTACTTTCCATTAACTGTACCTAATAGTGGCCCGAACTATAAAGCCCGGGCCTTAAAGTACTTACATGTTGTAAGTCGCCATTAAGGTAGTTGTCTCATGTGTTTATGAGAACTCCTAAGTGGTTTACCGGGAAAAACATGAGTCAGTTGGAGAATTTAATGTCATGTTGGCATGTTGGCCATAATGGCTCAATGGTTTAGAGCGGCTGGTTGGAGACCAGAAGATCCGTGGTTCAAATCCCCGCTATGGCATTGAATTTTTCAGTCTGGCTCTACCGTTTCATAGTGCCTCCTACATACGGCTTGTGTGAAAGAACAATTAATTTCTATTACTTTACTATTACTCAGGGGCGTAAAGTTAGGGCCTGCAGGGCCTGAAATGCGGGCGGGCCCGGTATTTTAGGGGCCCCAGAGAAAGAGAAAAAGCATATTATTATTAATGAATATAACAATATGAATATATACAGATCTAAATTATTAAATATGTATAAGATAAATAGTAAAGTTTAATGTCAGTCTGCATAGAAAGTTAATGGCCAGATCATTGCAAACTATTTCCTAGAATCGGTCAACGTTTAGTTGAGTTTAGCACAGCTGTGTGTGTTAACAATGCTTGTCCTTCACGACGAATTCTCTGACAACACTGGTTTGCATCATGTTTCTCTGCCGACACAGACGAGCGGCTCATAGTTACAACAATGAAAATGAATGCAAATATCACGTTAGGCAGAAAGTTATTCTTTATTGATGTCTAGAGTTCCTGATATTGTAATATGCACATTTCTTTCTAAACATTTAACTTTTGTGACACTTCTCATTCGACAACGTCAGTTATACATTAAGATGTGAATAACTGGCAGGTCACTTAACAGCCAACTCAGTTTCAGAGGAGCTTTCTTCGCGGGAACTAGGTGCATAAGGTGGTGTGATATTTTCAAAACTTTACTGGTTAAAAGTTTAACTTTTTTCTATTTAACTGTGTACTTTTTCAGTAAAATGAAACCTTTTAAAGTTAAGTACGAATATCTAATTGGTGCACAAAAAAGAAAGAATAAACGTGAATTGGAAAAAGAAACAAACAAATTAGTGAAAATAAGTGATTTTTTTTTCTCCTCCTAGTAGTAGTACTAGCTCAAAAAAATACATAAGTTTGCAGTGTCACAAGTGAGCGCTTTTCTGAAGTGAACACCAATAATAATTGTGAGAGTGATAAATAATATAGCAAACGCCATAAATATAATTAGGCCAACCACAGACTATTCAAATGATCTTGAACATTGTCAAATAGATGCAGATAATGAAACTAAAATGTTCCTTGTTAGACAAAATCCTTGTCAGCCAGCGGGACCATTCCCAAAAATTCTAAGCAGGAAGGCGGTTCCTTCTCCGCTAAATGTTAGAAAAGTTAAATTTGGCAAGACAAAGAATTTGGAGAGAGTGGTTGTGTTATGAAAGGGTAGAACTAGACTGAAAAATTCAATGTCATAGCCGGGATTTTAACCACGAATCTTCTGGTCTCCGTCCAGTCGCTCTAAACCATTCAGCTACTATGACCAACGTGCCAACATGACATTAAATTCTCCAACTGACTCGTGTTTTTCCCGGTAAACCACTAGGAGTTCTCATAAACACATGAGACAGCTACCTTAATGGCGGCTTACTATGCTGTAAGTACTTTAAGGCCCGTGCTTTATAGTTCGGACCATATTAGGTACAATTAATGGAAATTAATTGTTCTTTCACACGAACCGTGTGTAGGACGCACTATGAAAGGCTAGAGCCAGACCGGAAAATTTAATGTCATAGTCGGGATTTGAACCACGGATCTTCTGGTCTCAGTGCAGCCGCTCTAAACCATTTAGTTGCTATGGCCAACGTGCCACCATGCCATTAAATTCTCCATTAATTGTACCTAATAGTGGTCCGAACTATAAAGCCTGCACCTTAAAGTACTTACAGCATAGTAAGCCGCCATTAAGGTAGTTGTCTCATGTGTTTATGAGAACTCCTAGTGATTTACCGGCAAAAAACACGAGTCAGTTGGAGAATTTAATGTCATGTTGGCACGTTGGCCATAGTAACTCTATGGTTTAGAGCGTCTGGACGGAGACCAGAAGATCCGTGGTTCAAATCCCGGTTATGGCATGAATTTTTCAGTCTGGCTCTGCCCTTTCATAGTGCGTCCTACACACGGCTAGTATGAAAGAACAGTTAATTTCCAATGGTTGTGTAATTCATCTAAAAGTGACTGTTTACTGTAAACCGTGTTGACCGCTTGGAGGGAAGGAGTTCGAGATTGGAGGTGCCTAACCAAAAGGATATTGCGACACGAAACTAGCTATGCATTTTTTTTAGTTAATTGATGGAAATTAATCATTTCTCCACACTAGCCGTATATAGGCTAAGGTATTTGATGGATAGAGTCAACATGAAAATGCCATGGCCGGGATTTGAACCACGGATCTCAAAGGTTAAGACAACTGGACGGAAACCAGGAGATCCGTGGTTCAAATCCCGGCCATAGCATTGGATTTTTCATGTTGACTCTATCCATCAAATACCTTAGCCTATATACGGCTAGTGTGGAGAAATGATTAATTTCCATCAATTAACTAAACATAATAATAGTTAAATGATGAAGCCTGGGACTCAAGTACTTAAAATAGTAAGTCGCCACAAACGGTGCATCTCGGATGCGAGAGCCCCTAGTGGTCTACCGGGGAAATATATGAGTAACTGGAGAATTTAATGTCAAGACGGCACGTTGACCATGGTAGCTCATAGGTTAAGAGCGACTGGACGGAAACCAGGAGATACGTGGTTCAAATCCTGGCCATGGCATTGAATTTTTCATGTTGACTCTATCCATCAAATAGCTATGCACATTTGAACGCTTGCGTGTTTTCAATTCGTGACGCAAGGAAAATACAGTTGACGAGGGCTTGAATTCAGAACTAAAGAAAAGTGAGGACATATGGAAACAGATCCTTGAGCGTGTTGTGAATATGACTTCAACTCTGGCATCTAATAATATAACTGTAATTGAAGTTATGTCAGTTACTGATCGGTTTTACAGTATATTTTAGGGGGCTCGGATTTTAATTTTTGCAGACGGGCTCGTATTGCGTACGTTACGCCTTTGATATTACTATTAATATTATTTATATTACTATTACTACATTGCGTAGTTTTTCCTAAATGAGATACATTAAGGTGACTATTTATTATGATTAACAGGAAATAGGTAAAAAATAAATTGTTTAATGAAATTGCTATCAAAATAAATAGTTAATAGAAAGTATTTTTTATTTTTTTATTTTACGTCCTCCAACGTTAAGTCATATCGGACGATGAATGGAATGGTTGAAATAATGCTCAAATGAGCCCTGGGTCCATAGTGCTTAGAGTTGCCCGACATTCGCCTTTCGGGATAAGGGAAAACATTACGAAAAACTACTACGAGAGAACGTTTCGTTGAAAATTGGGAGAAAATGCTCAAAGATTATATGTTAGACTTTTTAACTTATTACTGAGTGCAATTTTCTAGGAATATTTTCGTGAAGATATTTGTTACATCCAAATGAGAGTGAGTAATTTGCATGACGAATTAAATAACTATGAGTGGAGGGGTTGCTGTCACATTTGAGACTGTTTGTCATTTTTAAGTACTTCTGCAGAGTGTCCTTTAGATACGTAAATCACTGTAAATGCATTTTAAGTAAAAATGTACACTATTTTATGAAAAGTCATGCCTGTGAAGCAGAGTTCTAGGTCAGTCAGTATGAACGTTGTTTTCGACTTTAATGTTTTAAACATTTCTAAGAAATTTGAAATGATTTGATAGAAATTGAATGATGGATTGATGGAGATTCTACTCTTAACAAGAGATGGGACTATAGTAATGTGCAAGTGTGTTAAAACATTAAGTTTTCTTTTGTAAGTATTTTCGTAATATTTTAAACCTGTCTGATTTTCTAATTCAAAATTGTTGGTTTATATCTAAAATAAACCCATATTATTTTTATACCGTTGTTACAGGGGCCCTATTACGTAACATCTAGAAACAGTTTCTCGTAAAGGTATAGAAACATTTTAAGTGAAAAGTAAAATCGCTTCTTTCAGAAAACAGTGAAATATATTTAATTAGATATCACAATAAACATGACTACAGTCTGATTTTTAAAAGAGGGTACGTGAAGGTCATCAGGCAAGGGACGCGAAGGGTGAGAAGGTAAGGTCGTTGCTATGGTAACGTAAACAAAGGTTGTCAGATTCGATACTCTGGTGAAGTGGGTAAATCACATACACCTCAGCTTAGTTATCGCTAGTTGTATGCGTGAAACAGAGTTTGCCTAGTTGCGCTGTGTATTGTTAGACTATTTTGTTAAAACACAATTAAAATAAATTTTTATGGAAGTCAGACGTAGTGGCGGTAGGATTAGAGGTGGACCGAGCAATCATGGCACAAGGCAAAAATATGCCCGCCTCGGTAGCGTGTCTGCCTCACGTTCAACAGGTCCCGAGTTTGAATCTTGGTCAGGGTGAGTTACCTGGATAAGGATTTTCCCGGGGTTTTCCCTTATCCTGAAAGGCGAATGTCGGGTAGCTCTAAGCTCCATGGATCCCGGACTCATTTGAGCATCATTTCACCCATTTCATTCATCGTCCGATATGACTTAACGTTGGAGGACTTAAATTGAAAAAAACAGGGGGGGGGGGGCAAATATCAGCTTACGGTTGGGTTGTTACATTACATAGCCAAGCTAGAGAATTTGTCTGTTCTTTAGAGAATTCTTCCAACAGGAAGACGAGAGTTTGCTCCTTATCAACGAAAAGCTTATTCCTTTTATCCAAAAGCGACAGTCCTACCTCAGTAGACATGCTTGCACGTAAAAGAATTCCTGTGGGACAAAATTCCGGCATATCGGTGGCGTTGATATGAGCACGTCAATTAACAAAGCCGTTAGTAATAGTATATTACAATATTAATGTAATCGGTACGAGGAAAGGTTTGAAAAAACGAGGCGCTTGCACCGAGTTTTTTCAATTCTTGAAATTCCATTGTGTGCTTTCCACACGTGTGTTGCACATTATTTTTTGCACTATGTGTATTTATATGAATCTGAATATCATCATCTAAGATATTAGCTGAAATATTAATAAATATAATCGGAGATAAATGTTAGATTTTAGAACGTGCATCGCGAATATGTGTTTCTATGGAGAAATACATACCGCACTGTGCGGGAATGTCAACTTACGATGCATAGCAACATTAAACAGTATGCATGGAATATTAGTTACATAGTGCAAACAATTATGTAAAAGAACTCACACATGTGAAGACTACAACCCATTGAATGTGTGAACAACTTATTTCTGTTTTTAAAGTAGGCTCATACAGATTAACTGTGCATATTTTTGTTGAGGTGTGATAACTCGAACCCTTGTTTATGTTTCGAGTGTTGAGAGGATAAAGAAAGGGTATCTGGTGGGCAACATTGCAGCACACACGTGGAGAAACAGATGACCTTCACATTTCTTCTTTTAAAAATCAGACTGTAATACCAAAATAGACTGAAAAAGAGACTTAAGTATTAATTAATTGGTGCCTGTGTTTAATAATTTAGTATTTGATTACTTCGAGATTAATAAATGTAAGAAAGGTGGAATAATGTATCTGCTTTATTTTAAATGCATATAATAAAGAGTTTATATCATATTGTCAGATTTTAGTGCATAGATGCATGCATATAAATGTGAGCTTAATGAGGTAAAGTGTAATCATATTAAACTCACCAGTTTGG
This sequence comes from Mantis religiosa, assembly GCA_030765055.1. Classification (NCBI taxonomy): domain Eukaryota; kingdom Metazoa; phylum Arthropoda; class Insecta; order Mantodea; family Mantidae; genus Mantis; species Mantis religiosa. Next base: position 99,630,294 of record CM060957.1, read on the forward strand.
TAGGTATACATTTTTTACAAAACCGGAACTTAAAATCCAAACAGGAATAATTTTTGAAAATCAATTACTTCAAAATGACATGTATTAGCAAACTTATTTTATAACTTATTAAGGACTATAAATATGAAGTAGTATTTAAAAATTATAAAACTGCATCGTAAGGAACCTTTTACAAAATAGCATAAATTAAAGTTTTAAAAATGCATAGTTCAGGAATGGTTTAATATAAAATGTGTCAAACTTTGCCATCTTTGCATTTTATAGTGACAAAATATGTAAAAGGTTTAAATAGCTCGATAAAGTACTTTGGGATTTGAAAAAAAAGTATTGATCGATGCCTTTTAAAGTGAAATTTTATGTTTTGTTCCAATTTTTTTTTCATTCTATTTTCCCTATTATACAAATAAGGCATATGCACTACTAGGCCAGTCTGAACAAATTGTTGTAATGCAACAATTAATTTGTCAGTGCCTATTGTGCTGTTTGCTATTGTCAGGTCGTAAAGATGTTTATTCTGCAACGCTGTTTGTAAACTAGTTTTAGATGCACTAGTGAAGTAGAACGCAATAACAATCCACACTCCTAATACGGAAGCTAAGGTATTGTGATTGTCCAGTAGCACGTGGAACGTGTCCAATATGGGCAGTCACATGAACAAAACCGTGACGTAACCGTGACGGCGCTCTTGAAGGGGTTGGTGAGAGAGCGCGCCGTTTTAAGCCTTTTAAAAAAAGACGTTGCATCAAGTGGCTAAGAAAAGCTTGAGGGGAGGTAAAGGAGGAGAGGTTCTGGGTGCGGAGGAGGGGTACCGTCTGCTTGCCAGTCCGACCAGACCAGTTCCTCCGTACCATCCTCAGTGAGCGAGCGACTTGACACGGACCTTCACGTTACGTGTTCGATTCCGCGCGCGTTGTGTTTGTGTTGAACGCGAAGACTCCGCACTTGGGTACAACTGGAGCTTCAGCTGCTGTTGACGGAGGTGTAAAAGAGTGGGTAGCACTCGGATCGTTGGCGGGCCTGTTTTCGCCTCTGACGACAAGTGACGTCGCTCATGACGTCACCGCTCCGCCGATGGTGAAGGAAGAAGAAGGGAAGGAGGCGTCAAAAGGAGCGTTGGCGGCGGATACTGTGACGAAAACGGTGAGTACCTTTTGGAGGGGGGGAAAGCGTTACAACCATGGCCGTCCATTCATACACAGGCCGGGTGTCGTCACAGGGAGGTAGTCGCTTCGTGGGGTAGGCATGGTGTCGGTCATGAACAGGGAACCTCGTGTCAGCGGCGGCGGCCGACAACGACAACATGATCATCGCAATGCGAAAGTCTTCCATGAGCAGTGACGCTGGCGGTGACGACAATAGCGAACGCCAATCCGAGGAAGTCCCGCGCGCACCACGTGACCAAGGCGAGGAGTTCGTGGATATTCTCCAGGTGCAGCAGTTGCTGCTGGAGAGTGCGGGAGTGCCGCCGGAGTTGGGTTTGGGGTTCGAACCCGCAGCGGTCAGAGGACGCATGTTTCTTGAAGGACCGCCCCCACACCACTTTCACCCGCCGCCGCCGCCCCCGTACTACTATCATCATCATCACCATCCTGGCTACGTACAGGCGACGCATCAGGCGCCCAGCGTCGAGGATTTGTTCGCGCTCTGGCTTGGATCCGGTACTTCGGCTACAGGTCGGTCAGGTGCACGTGTCCCAAACAAATGACACGTCGTGTGCTATCAAGTTGTTTTGGAGGTTTAAAAAAATGTAACATCAAGACGAAAAAGTGTGGTGCTATTATGTTTGTTGTCTGTCAGTTTATTCAGTAACGAAAAGGTCATTCATGTGTCAGTGGTGTTAAATGAAAATTTAATGAGAGGTATTGATGCTTAATTTAATATCTTAGCATTCATCTTCCAAGTGTTTCACCCTGCGGAGTTGGTGAGTAAATTCTGTAACTACCCTTATCAGAAAATGAAGTTAGTTGTGTTTGCTTAAGGCCAAAAAAAAAATTACTTTTTTGACAGATAACATATTACAAGACTATGTGAAAAAATAAGTATTACACTTCACTCATATTAATTTTAGACACCATACTTTTCGTTTATCTAGGCAGACGGCAATTTTTCTAAAATGTGCAACATTTTTTTATCAAGATTAGCAATTTTATTAGTGATTGAGGTGTTTATGTATAAATATAATGAAAATAAGTAAGGTAGCTTGAGATATCAGCTGTCTATTTACGTTATGTTTTGTAGCAATATGTGTGGGTTATAAATTAGTTTCGATAGTTATAAGTTTATGACATTACTATTTGAAACAACACAAAATTATTTAATGGTACATAAGTATTTTTAAGTTGTGCTTTCAGAAAAAAATTAAAATTAATTACAATTCAAATTTCGCATAAACAGGAGTGAAGTTATAATGGAAAGGATATTTTTGGCTAATTGAAAAAAACTAATTTTGAGATTAACCATGCATTTATAGTTATATTGTCTCTAAGAATGAGTGCTAAAGTTCACTCATATATTAAAGGATTTGCTTTGCTAATTTAACATCTTCTAAAACTCAATTATTTTGCTCTAAATTAAAATATGCATCTAGTTAATTCCTGGTATTTTCTTAATGTAGCTACGGTAGCAAGAACAGTTCTGGTTTCAATTATCATCAGGTCTTCGCTGCTTCCACAGTGCTTTAAGTGTACCCATAGGTGAAATTACGTCTTGCAGGTTTTCTGTAATATTTTAGAACTTTTGCCACATACTGCCCTTCTACTGCGATATGCGGGTTTTAAATGTCACGCAAATACATTTAATAGCTTGTTATAAAATATACTTTCATTTTACTGGTGTAATAGTTAATCATATATGTTGCACACAATGCAAAAATCGTGGTTTTCAAAGGAAAAATACTATCATATTGTCTAAATACTTTTAGACAAAAGTAATATGTATAAAGTATTTTTTCACCTTTTTGAAAGAAAGAAAGGATGAAATATACTTTTAGTAATGGTTTTGTAACAAACATCAGAGTCGAGTAAATAATATAGGCCATTAGACAGTGTGTTCTTGGACATTTAAATTGTCACGTGTGAAGCTTGAATGACTCTAAGATCAAAGGCTGCATTCCTTTTGTAACTGAAGCTAAGGCTCAACGTATTCTTTGAGTATAAAAACAAATTTTTGAAATTTTTAAACATTAAGACCAAATATCAACTAGGGCACCCTTAAAAGATTTAAGGCGTAAAGGGAGAAGCCTATGTAACCATTTGTCCTTGAAAATCGCTTTTAAACTATAAACTCTGTCACGGGGATCGTCCCCCTCACTATTTTATAATATTTTTAACTATAATCCGACCCAAAATAAAAATATCCTGTTATAAACATATGGGAGCCGAGAAAGAGAGAGATACTTAAACGGAAGGCTCTTAGCCTGCTGACTGGTGGAGGAAAATTCATGGATTTTCATAGAGGCGGAAATTTGCATTTTATAAGCTGACCTTTAACCGAGTAAGTCATACTGAGCAATGAATGAAATGATAATCAAATGAATCCGGTGTCCGTAGAGCATAAAGTTATGTAGCACTCATCTTTTCAAGAAAAGGAAACCTCATCCGGATAAGCCACCTAATCGAGATTTGAAATTGGGACCTTTTAATTGAGACCATATTGTTTAGATTTTCTTTACGTACAATATAGCGTATTTCAAATGGAATTAAATCAATAATCGAGTCAGAGAAGCTTACTAAAAGTTGTATTCCACATTAACTTTTAACCAAGATTTTGAGACAATCGGTGTGTAACATTAGGATATGTATTGTAGCTCAGGCTAGCTGTGTTAACTTTGGTGAGAGGCTGTACTTAAAGCGTGCCTCATCATTAACAAGTGAATGTCGTGCTGTAGAAAGGTGTCGATCTCAGTAATATCGTGACGAAGGTGAGTCCGCTCATCCTCGTTCTAAACTTGGCGAGCCACATATTTTAGAGGTTAGAGAAACATACAGAATGGCAGAGAATATTCCTTCTGTCCACTGAACCATTGCCAATTTCCTACTACTTTGTAACACTGCAATGACAACAGAACATCTTACATATATCTTGCTTTTCTCTCGCAGATTTGGCAAATAGAGTATTTGCATTTTACTTTACCACTACAAGAAGGTTCGGAAAACTCACATAATTCGAGATCATCTTTATAAATATATGTATATACACGTATATCAATTTTCTCTTTTACTTTTCTTTCCTTTTACTTATAATTTAGCAATTGTTCCTCTGGGCTTGATTGTCATTTTTATTTTGAAATCGCTTACTTTTTCTTACAGTTTTCTTACAATACTCGTAACATTTGTAAATAATGTTTTCCTGCATCAAGTGATATTTTAAAATATACAAAGCTACTACAAATATTTAACCTGTTTTTTTTTTTTTTTTTTTTTTTTTTTTTTTTTTTTTTTAATTTACGTATTCCAACATTAAACCATACGGGCCAAATGATGCTCAGATGAGCCCAGGGTTCATAGAGTTTAGGGTTACCTGACATTCATCTTTCAGGGTGCGGGACAACTCCTGAAAAAGCCTTATCAAATAATTCACCCTCAACGAGATTCGAACTCGTACCTCGGGAAAAACTTCAAAACATTTAGTAACCTATGATGCAGCTCAAAGCTTTGGATTAATCATTATATAGAAAACCAAAGCATTCATATGTGCAAAAAATGAATTAGAGGACAAAAAAATCATGAAAGTCCCGTAGTTTTATTAACTCAGAGGGATAATCATATGACAAGCCATTCATTTTCTAAAGCAAGCAAAAGGGACACTGTAAACAAAAAAGAAACAATCGATATACGCCAGTATATCTACAGTAGTTACATATTTTCACTGTAATAACCATTAAATAAATATTATAACTTAAAAACATATACATTTCTATATATTCTACCATTAACATAATTTCCCATAGGAACATTTACTAGCATAAGTGAGTTTCAAATGTCCTAATAATGCATTAAACACTTCAAGAAATACTTGATGGACACGTGAATCTAAATAACTGCATATAGCATTTAGGGAAGGTAGAAAGGGTGTTAAGAAATTGTGTGTGGCTGGCCACGTAGCTCAGTCGGTGGAGCACCTGCCTGTCGTGCTTGGGTCCCGGGCTCGATTCCCGGCGGTGTGGGTAGGGATTTTTCTCCGTTCAAGATAATTCCTTCTCTTCCACAGAGTATGGAAGTATGAATGAGAGTGCAAATGTGTGCGTGATGTAATGATTAAAATCAACCGAACAAGAGTTAAGAGTTACTGTTCCAAAGGAAAACGGCCGCCGATATGACCATTGCAGTTAAAGGCAATGCGACAAACAAAAAAATTGTGTGTGTGTGTGTGTGTGTGTGTGTGTGTGTGTGTGTTTGTGTGTGTGTGTCGAGTTTTCTCATTAACATTGAAACATTAATGAAAATTGATATTGAAATTCTGTTTTAAATGAAGAATAAGCACAATTTCTAGTTATTTCGATGTTTGAAACAATTTACTGCCTAACTAATGTTCATATCTGCAATGCAAAAAACTTATCCGTGCTCTAACAACGTTCTTTAAAATGATTTGTTTATTATAAATAAATACTGTTTAATCATTACAATTTGTGCATAACGCTTCAAAGCCCGATTAAATGAATATGACAGTTTAACAAGAAATATTAATCAATAAAATATAACAGAGTGTCAGAGAACTCTGCACTTTGCTTTTTTTTAAAGCTAGTACTACATTACTAAGACTCAGGAATAATAAAGAAACAAAACTAATCTTTAATGTTATACAGACGGGTGTACAATGCAATGGGGACTTAAGCACTAAAATTACTTTAATAAGAAAATAGTTTCCATCTTGATCATGCCCGCCTCGGTAGCGTAGATGGTAGCATGTCTGCCTCACGTTCAAGAGGTCCCGAGTTCGAATCTCGGTCAGGGCGAGCTACCTGGATAAGGTTTTTCGAGGGTTTTCCCTTATCCTTACAGACGAATATCGGGTAGCTCTAAGCTCCATGGACCCTGGACACATTTGAGCACCATTTCACCCATTTCAGTCACCGTCCGACATGACTTAACGTTGGAGGACTTAAACTTACACAAAAAAAAAAAAAAAATCTTGATCACAGTTTTATGTTCCACAAAAAAATTTAAATTTGAACAAAATAATTGTACATGAAGGAATTTCTCTAATTATTTTAAAATATCTGTATTTAAACTTTTATTATTAATACCCTACTGGCTTCATGTACACCGCAATATAGAAACGTTTTTAAACCTTTAAACGTAAGGAAACTTATATAAAAGCTACTATAAAACAGTATTTAATTTCTCGTATTATCAACCTTGCTTCTCTTTTTTGTTACTGCATATTTTGTCTGCGTCCTCGTACATCTCTCCACCTCAACTTGGGTTGCGCACTACAGTTTGGGAACCGCTTACATGGAGGAAACAAATTATGTTTTTATCGAATACTTGGGCTAACAGAGTGTAAGAAAAGAAAATCGATGGCTGTGGAGACACATCGGTTCATGATCTAGAACAGTAAATCAAATGCCTGCAGCTGGAAGGTCTTTGACCTCTTCGTTTACAAACCAAAACTCGCTGTCCGTCTCTGCACTGCAATTTGTGAGAGACGCGTGTCTGACAAAATTTCGGCACGAAACAATTTCCTTCAGTTACAAAACAATAAGAGAGCCCTGTGAACTATATGGGAGTCACGAAGATGTGAAGACTTTATATTACCTGACGGAGTAAAATTCGTATCATCAGAGCAGTTTAAGAGCAGGTAGGCCGTCATTAACATGTCCATCTGGAGTTCAACCAAGCGTTCAAAACGGCCCCTGCCATCTTCAAGAGTTATTAAACCAGATTATGGTTTCTTTACGGTCTTTTAACCCATGATCTCGTGTTTAACAGGGATTTATGTCGTATAGGTAAGGGTTTTCATTTCATTTCTCAGGGTGCAACGTTAACTTTCTAGCAGCAGTGATAATGACATAATCACGTCGTGAAGAAAGCAGAATTAACAGCAAATAAGGCCAAGGTATTCTTCAACTCTTGTTTGCAGTCGTGAGCTGAAGAGTCGACATCCAGATTATACCATATTCGTCTTTCGTGAACCAGATCTCTACAGCAATTGCTGACAATACTTTCTTTCAATTACATTGGATAGCACAAATTATTATCTTCCTTTTAGCAAGAGAGCGTGATGGAAAATCTATTTCTGTGCAGTGCCATAGGTGACAAGAAGACAACAAATCGTGAAACAAAATAAATAAAATAAAAACAAGTATTTATCAAGCTTTGACAAATTATCATAGACGATACGTGGAAGATTTTAAAAACTAGAGTTATACCACTACAACTAATTATAGTATAAAAATATGTATACTGAATAAAAATAATGATGTAAACAAGATTGCCATTTTTCAACCTCACTTTTTAATTTGCATATTGTCGAAACAGTAAGAAGTTGGTCAAATAAAGTTAATGGAGTGATTTCTGTATCAAGAGTTAAACTGAAAATTATTCTAAACGCAGATGATCAGATACTAATGGCCACAAATGAAGATGACCAGAAGAAAATGCTACATTGTTTAAATAAAATTGCTATTGAACATGGAATGAAAATATCAGCAAATAAATCCAAAATTATGGCCTTTAAAGGAATATATCCAGTTCGATAAAAATAGTGTTAAACAATAGAATAATAGAAATTAATTGTTCTTTCACACTAGCCGTGTGTAGGACGCACTATGAAGGGGTAGAGCCAGACTGAAAAATTCAATGCCATAGCCGGGATTTGAACCACGGATCTTCTGGTTTCCGTCCAGCCGCTCTAACCATTTAAGCTACTATGGCCGACGTGCCGACATGACATTAAATTCTCCAGCTGACTCGTGTTTCTCCCAGTAAACCACATAGGAGTTCTCATAAACACATGACACAACTACCTTAATGGCGACTTACCATGCTGTAAGTACTTTAAGGCCCGGTTTTTTATAGTTCGAACCACTATTGGGTACAATTAATGGAAATTAATTGTTCTTTCACACTAGCCGTGTTAGGACGCACTATGAAAGGGTATGGAGCCAGACTGAAAAATGCAATGCCATAGCCGGGATTTGAACCACGGATCTTCTGGTAGTTGTCTCATATGTTTATGAGAACTCCTATGTGGTTTACCGGGAGAAACACGAGTCAGTTGGAGAATTTAATGTCATGTCGGCACGTTGGCCATAGTAGCTTAAATGGTCAGAGCGGCTGGACGGAAACCAGAAGATCCGTGGTTCAAATCCCGGCTATGACATTTAATTTTTCAGTCTGGCTCTACTCCTTCAATAGAATAATAGTTCAGATATCACACTTCAAGTATTTAGGATGTAATGTCTCGTGCCAGGGAGAAAATGATGTAATGGGGAAAATAAATTTAACTGTGTAACAGCCACAATAAAAATAAGGTCCTTGAAGGGTACCTAGTAAAATTGTACAAATCAATGGCAGTCTAGCTCTGATATATGGATCAGAAGTATAGATATTCACAAAAAGAAACACTACTGGAATACGTACCATAAAAATGAATAATATCTGTAAGAGTACTGTAAGGGCAATAACTCAGTATACTAAAAAACACATAAATCGCAGTCAAGATATCAGGAAAGAATTAAAAGTAGAAGGAATAAATCATATCATTGCTAACAACAGAAATCAATGGAGAAACATTTTCACAAAATGAATAATAACAGAATACTTAAAATAGCCACAACCCAAAGGTACAAGAAATCAGGAAAGATTGAAGAAAAGATTGGCAGACCAAAATGGAGCGGAACGTATTGCAAAGTCCAAAGTCAGAAGGAAAACAAGTATTTAAACCCAAGATAAAATAAAAATTTGTGCTAGCAGATAATTTAGTATCGATTTTACAGTGTTCCTTTCTTCATGATAAATAAATTAAAATTTAATAAGTCATTTTGTAAAAGCAAAACGAGATTTTGTCTCCAGGCTCTTAGTCCAGTATACACTGAACTCTGTAATGCTATAGCCACTAATGATCAAGGCCTACCACCCGACCGCTGCATCCACCACCTCTGCTCACATTGGGCAGCGTGAATAGGGTGCAGGTCTATAGGGTGGGACGTGTTTAGCGCCCCGAGTCTTTTCGGCCTGTGGATATTGTCTTTACAACTAGCAGCCGGTACTTTTGTGTCAATCACCACTTCAGTTGGCTCTCACGAAGCTGATTACGTCCCGTACCAAAGCTCCCAGCGGAAGAAATTCCCACAGCGGTACCAAGAATCGAACCTGAACCTTTCGCTTGGTAAGAAGTTGCAGTATTACCGCCACAAGGAGACGATATTAGTGTAGTATAACGAATTTCTTCTAATAAAATCTCATTCATCTAAAAGATGTGCTGCATAGGAATGCTCCTATGGCTAGGTTTATTTGTAGTTCTTGAGACATTTACGTGTTATGGGTCTACTTGCATTGGGTGATGTTGCATTTAGTGCTGTAATAAGGAGATTAATAACTTCAGAGCTTTTTGGACTGGTGGAATCAGACTGAAAAATCCAATGCCATAGCCGGGATTTGAACACGGAACTCCTGGTCTCGTTCGGTTGCTCTCATCATTGAGCTGCCCTGACAAACGTGTCAGTATGATATTAATTCTCCAACTGACTCGCATTATCCCGGTAAACCACTTAGGAATTCTCATGCACACGTAACACAACTCCTTAGTGGCAACTTACAACTAAGTACCTTAAGTTCCGGCTTTATAATCTAATCAGTATTAGTTCTATTAATGGAAATATTAATATTAATTAATATAATGTAATTATAATCATTTAATTTTAATGACAGTGCTATGACATTGAATTTTTTAGTTTGATTGCACCTATCCAAAATTTGTCCTACACACAATTGGTCTGAAAGAACAATTTAATTTAGAATCTAATATATCTTCCATGAACTTATTGTAGGTACTCTGCATTTAGATAATTTATAATTGAATAAAGAGTATTAGAAAAGAAGAAAGCTGCATAAATTAATATTACAAATATCCATAATAATATATCAACAATGGACAAAATTATAAAATCTTTCTGTAGCATATATATCTACTAATATCGGTCAGGGTGTCTCAGTTGGTAAGGCGCTGTCCACCGATACTAAAGTCATGGGTTCAAACCCAGCCCAGATCAATAGGTTTTAAGTGTAGCTACTTAAAATCGACAGCCCCATGTCAATAGATTTAGTAACGTGTAAAACACTTCTGCGGGACGAAATTCCGATACACCGGTGGCGCTTTAATGATCCTTGCGTCATACGTTCACTACATCTAGAATATCTCTTCTACAGTTTTGTCTTCTGCATGTCTTCATTTTCATTAAAATCTAAGGCTGTGAAAATTGTCCTATTCCCTCATTGTCATAGACATGAATAACGTTACTTATTCATTGTTTTGTTTTCTTAGTGAATTAGCGATTTATGAAAATGTAGGATACGTTAATAATTGACGTTACTGATATAATGGAAATAATACTGATACTGTAATAATGATCATAAATTGGATTCTATGATCATCTCCAAACAAAATATAAGGCACGCAACAAATTAATCAGTCGAAAAGAGCTGTTCTGCTTTAAGATGTAGAATTTAACTTGTTATTCTTCTTCCTTAAAAGTGCATTAGACGCACAAGCGTGTTTCGCAACAAGCAGTTCCTTTAAGTTTATCTACGAGGGCTGTTCAATAAAGAATGATTACAATTTTATTTTGACAACGTACCTTTACTCATTCTCATAATTTTGATGGTCCTTCTCAAAATAGTCTCCCCTGAATGCGGTTCACTTGTCCCAGCGTTTCTGCCAGTCTTCAAAGACGTGCTGCAAACTAGTTTTTGAGAGATCCTTCAAAATCGCCTCCGCAGCCTTCACCACTGCTTCTGATGATGGATAATGCCTCCCACGAAGGCGTTTCTTCAAGTTAGGGAATAGAAAAAAGACACATGGGGCTAAATACGGACTATAGGGAGGGTGAGGGATGCACTTCACGTTGATTTTTGCCAGATATTCAGCAACAACATCGGCAATATGCGGCCGAGCATTATCGTGGTCCTGCATCCAGCCTGCTTCACGGAAATGTGTTCTTTTGCACCTGATATAGACTTGCAATGTTTTCAGGACATCCCTGTAGTACTGTCTAGTTACTGATGTGTGTGCAGGTACAACATGCTTATAAACCATTCCATGAATATCAAAGAATGAGATGACCATAACTTTCCCAGCAGAAGCAACCACTTTTACTTTTTTGGGGGTTGGTGATGAAGGAGATTTCTACGCTGAGCTTTGCTGTTTGCTCTCAGGATCAAAATGATGTAGCCAAGTGAATACGGTTGAAAGAAACTCCGGATCTTCCTCTAACATCAACTTTAACTGCATGTTACCTCCATTGAAGCGGTGGGCGATACTGAATATGTCTGAACTTGCCTGGTTCTCACAGGCGGGAACCAGGAGTACCAACAATGAAACTACTACGGCGTGTTTGTTTCACATTAAGCTAACAGAATATAATAAGATTGAATTTTAGTGCGAAAAATTATGACTAAAAAAATTATGATCATTCTTTATTGAACAGCCTTGGTATAATAAGAAACTTTTCGTAACCAAACATTTTAGATTCTTGGGATGCACCAATGAGGCGATTTTTTTCTTTTCCCTTTTTTCTGGTTATGCAGATAGATGGTTATTTCAAAGCCATCACATAGCGACCAACTCATAAAATGTATAACTATAGATGAGGCCTACTTTATTCCCCTACACCCATTGTACTTATAAGAAAATATATAATATAGGCGGTTATTTCTACAATTGTTATATCGATTAACGTGTAATAGATAAAATAATACACTGTTTAAGAATAGCTTGTTGAATAAAGGATGAGAAATGTGCACTTTTAAAACATTTTCTCCTGATATACAGCTTTTAACTTTTCTGGTCATATTGGAAGCTTATATATGCTAGCGACTCTTTTTTAAAGTCATTTATATAATCTAACATTTACTCTACGGAACATTTCCAAGATTACGGAACAGAGAACAATTTCAATTGATGAAAAGTCGCCCCGCTCCTGCCAGCATATGAAAGCAGCACACTTGGTTAAGTCAGAACGCTGATCACCCGAACGAGTGCTGCATTTATGGCAAATCCAAATTACTTTTAGTGTTAATACCTGTGTGGGTTTGCGCAAGGCTTCATGTACACACTCCCTTCAAGTAAGACACGTTTATATACTTTGGATATCATGTCTCACTAGAACTAGAAAAAGACGCACTTGGCACATGAACGTGCTACTTGGACAACTCACAAATCCGATGACAGAAAATCTCAACCAGATAAGATTCATTACGAGAATAGCTAGTTGCATCGTCTTAAAGGAATGTTGACATCATGAAGCAACTTGGAAGGGAAACAATAAGAGTATTTAGTGAATTAACAGAAATGTTCAGTGACAATACAGTTTAACAATGTTATTTTCTTGCCTTTGAGCCAGAGGCCAAATGTGTTGCAGATACGAGCTTCCTAAACTTTCCCAGTTGGGATCCTCCCTTATAACAGCTCATCCCGTTTGCTTATCACTTTTCTCTGAAAATGTATATTGACAGTATTTAGGATAAATGTAAATTGAATCAAAACAGCCGAGTGAGTGCCTAAACACTAGTGGCAATTGAAATATATACAAACGAACTATAAATAAATATGCAGCAAAATAATTAATTTATATATAAATTTTAAAATGGTTCTGTAACAAAGTGATTTGTTATTAATATTTTATCTAAAGTGATAATTTTAAAGAAAACAAATCCTGAAATTCGCATTTATAGCACCAAGTTTAAACATATGTTCTATTTAAAGACGTTAACATGGTAGGAACCGTTGTTATTGGCGCTTATCTCAATAAATTATAAATATAAGTAAAAATCATATAGAGTTACATATTTAATAGCATAATACATATTGTACATAACATGTAAACGATTCACATTCCGACGCAACAACCCTTTCCGGGCCAAGGCCTTACACACTGTCGCTGCATTCTCTCCCCACCATAGGCGTCATAATCGGAGTGCAATACTGGAGGGTGGGACGTGGTCAATCCCGCTGTCTTTTTAATTTTAATATTTTGGTAATTTTACATCCTATAACGTTGTCATATCGGACGATGAATGGAATGGGCCAAATGATGCTCAAATGAACCCAGGGTCCATAGAGCTTAGAGTTACCCGATATTCGTCTTTCAGGATAAGGGAAACCCCCGGAAAAAACGTTATCCAGGTAACTCACCCTGACCGAGATTGGAACTCGGGACCTCTTGAACGTTAGGTAGACATTCTACCACCACGCTACCGAGGCGGGCCAACCAATTCCGTGGTTGCCCCCCTTCCGATATATATACGGTATTTGCAACCGGAGCCGCTACCCCTCGGCCAAGTAGCTCCTCAGGGAACTAACACCTGAACTAGGCCTTCCAGCAGGAGAAAATTCCCCCCAACAATGATAATAATGATATCAACAATATCAACAATGATCATATCAAGAATGATATCAACAGTAATAGGAGCTATAAGGACATAAAAGTGACCAAATCAAGAAATAACTTGAATACCAAATAATACAAACATGTAACATTACTTGTAATGGGGCATGCTGTTAATTAATCTTTAAAACACACATACACACACACACACACACACACACACACACACACACACACACACACACACATTTTAAGTGATTTATGCAAGTTTGTCAAATATTAACATGTGATGAAATAAGTTATCTAAAAATTATCTAATAATTCCTGCATATAAGAGACAACGTTACTCTTTTCTTTACAATAAGTTGTCTGTGCTTTTTCTGAAATTCGGTCATGTTCTGAGTTAATGGCTATTAGATTCCAACATTCGAGATAATTGAAAGTACCTATGCGTTTTTTTCACTTTATTTCCAACTCACAACGTAAGATACTGCAAACATAGAACATCTGTTTCCGCGGTAGTTAATCGATATCCAAATATTTCTCTACCCCCTTATCATTACGTAGTGACCCTACACATTATTAGTACAGAATCTTATTTTTCTATACACTCGATACTGTGATAAATCTTCTAGCTGAAAGGTTAACATCACAGTTTACTATAGAAATATTACAGCCAATTAACGCAATAAAACAAGAAAAATATATACGCTATTTCATACCAACAATAATCAAAATATTAGCATGACCTCTCTCATAGAGATGGGTTATCTGTGGCCCAAATTCGGGAGGTCCTGTTTCGGTTTCAGTGGCAGACTCTTCTTACCTTTGAATTTTTTTCGAGAATTTCCGGGTGGCTAGGTAAATGCTGAGTAGGCTCATTACATCCGCTGAATGTCGACTCTCTCCATTTCACCCCACATCTGAATTTATTGCATTTTTCATACTCTTGGTTCTTGAACCGCATCGATAGTTGTCTGGGGTGCTGCATGGTAGGGAAAAGGATGCTGTCTGTGCGGTACGGTCTTCGGCTTCCGAGCCTCTGAGTGTGCTGATAGTACTAGACGCCACCGTGAGACTTCAATCTGAAACAGTTAGGGATCCTACCTTCTGCTCTGTAGGGCTTCTGGATGGGCCGCCCTCTATCTGTTCTCGCCTCATAGATTCCTCCCGGAGCAAAACTTTGTTTTTAAATTTTTAATAGCTATAAATATATATCTTATTTTTACCGTTCTTTTTATTGTTTCCGTTTATTTGCTATTTGCTTTAGTGTACTTTTACACATATACACTATACACATAAACACCCAGGCCCAATGCGGGACTCGAACCCGCGATCCTCTACCGGGCAGACGCTGGAGTTATACACACTAACGACCACGGCTACGAGGGCTGGCCGCCTACGTCGATACAAGTACAAAGTCACATGACTGAGATGCCCAATCCCCAAGCTTATTCATAAGATTTCACTGCTCCAAAACTAAAAACATGTAATCCGATCTGCATGAAGTTACGTAAATTCTGAGTGTTAAATTCCGTGCAAATATCAAATTGTGCTATCCCCTTTTTTCTTTATTTCTTTGATAATTAATTAATGTTGTTTAACCTGGTAGGTCATATTGGACATTGGTTGAACGAAGTATTTGAAATAATGCTCAAATTACCCCACGGTATCTAGCATTTAGCTATCCAACATTCTCTGGTTAGACAAATGCCCGAAAAAGAAGCTTATCCAGGTAATTTATTCTGAGATTCGAACTCCTGACCTTTTGGATTAGAGACAGGCACAATACTCCTACAACAGAAAGGTTAACCTCATTAATTCACAATTTCTTTAATGTAAAACGTACAGCTATACCACAATACAGTTTGAAAAGTATGAACTCTCTCTCTCTCTCTCTCTCTCTCTCTCTCTCTCTCTCTCTCTCTCTCTCTCTCTCTCTCTCTCTCTCTCTCTCTCTCTCTCTCTCTCTCTCTCTCTCTCTCCTCTTTCTGTTCCCGTGCTTCTTCACATTCTTATTCGTGCTCCAGACCCTAGGGAGGTTAAGCAATTATATGGGCTAAAATAAATTGCCACCCTCCAGCCAAGAATCGAACCCGGGAACTCTGGATTTTGAAGATTAAAGTGCTAATCACAAGAACCACTTGTTAAACATTTACAGCTTAATTTATTTACTAACAGAAGTACTTGACTTTACCCGTGATTTGACGATGTATCCCTTAAGGACTTAGGTTACATTTGTCCAATAACCTTGCGTTTCTTTAGACACATTTAAAAATTGTTACTTGATACCCTTCTATAAGAGTTAACTGAATCTCTTAGGATACACAATAAAGAATAAAATATGCACACAAAAAATAAAAATATCAACAAAAAAAAACATTATGCAAAAAACACTATTGAACAACTACAAACACTACAGGAGCAAAGTGGAAGTAATGTATGAGTTACAACATTTTGAGTTAAGAAGCAGGATGTCATTTACACAGATTTCACTAATTTTATCTTATTTTTATAAGCATTATTCACAGATTGTCTTTAAGTATGAATGAATAAATGAATTCCTCACGTTCAAGAGGTCCCGAGTTTGAATCTCAGGGGTGAGTTACCTGGATAAGGATTTTCCGGGGTTTTCCATTATCCTGAAATTCGAATGTAGGGTAACTCTAAGTTCTATGGACCCTTGTCTCATTTGGGCAACATTTCACCCATCCGCATCCGCATTTCTCGAAGGAAAATGGTCAGACTATGAAAAGTTCAATAATTTTTTATTCGAATCTGTGTATACCATACGTTTTTTGTAATTGTAATTTATAAAAAAATTACTTATTTAATATTTCATTATGAAACAAAACACCTATATCATTTTAATACGCATAAATGTAATTTAAACAAAATCGGCACTACGTGTTTCAGACTTTGCAAAATTAAATTGGAATGGTATACGCTAGAAAGAATTCCAAAAGATACCGTAAACCACCGTAACTTCGTCAGCTCTTTAATCTACAAATAAAATAAGCAAAATCAAACAACAGATTGCACTTGAGTAAAACCGTAAACGAAATGAGTTGCTTTTAATTACCGAAATGGTCATGCTTATTTATTTTAATCTACTAAGTATATATTAACACAATCTAAACTACATAAAATAAAATGACATTGACACCCATTACATCACTAGCCTGTTTATTCTTTCTTCGCCCACATATTTATTATTATTATTATTATTATTATTATTATTATTATTATTATTATTATTATTATTATTATTATTATTATTATTATTATTATTATTATTATTATTATTATTATTATTATTATTATTATTATTATTATTATTATTATTATTATTATTATTATTATTATTATTATTATTATTATTATTATTATTATTATTATTATTATTATTATTATTATTATTATTATTATTATTATTATTAATGCTAATTATGTTGAATGGTTTTGAATGTTGTGCGATTTTTTAATTTAATTAACGTCCCCCAACGTTAAGTCATATTACACGATGAAGTATGTAAGGATGTCCGATGTTTCTAAAACTTCTCTGTACAATGTTTCTCCATTTTTAAATAGATTTTCTCCATTATATCAAGTCTAAATCAGCCCGCCTCGTTAGAGTGGGGATAGCGTGTCTGCCTCACGTTCAGGATGAGTTACCTAGATAAGGTTTTTTTCAGGGGTTTTCGCTTATCCTGAAATACGAATGTCAGGTAACTCTAAGCTCTATAGACCCTGGGCTCATTTGAGCATCATTTCGCCCATTACATTTATTCGTCCAATATGACTTAACGTTGAAGAACGTTACGAAAAAAGGCCTAAATCACTGGAGTTAAGTTTGCAATATTTGTTTTTGTTGTTTCTGAACTGAAATGCACTGTACCCATTTTCATAAGGGACACCTATACAAGGATAAGATAGTCGTTATTTCTAGTGTAAGGCAGTTTCATGTCCGAGATTTGCATCCCATATCTACCCACTTACCTTCAAGCTCCAATCCGAATCGAGAGAGGAAGGCTAAACCCATTAATTCCTACAGATAGCACACTACCTGCAAACCGCAGTAACAAAGAACATAAATAACCACGGCTTTAAGGCAAGTGTCAATAGCGCGAACCTTAGCTAACAAAATTGTGACTTTGAAATACGACTTGGTGCATTCCTTGAACCTGCTTTGTTTACAGCTAATGAGACGTGGCTTTAATTATAAAGTCGGATATAAAAGCATATCCTGTTATAATAATTCAGGGCACCCAGAGCAATGGAGCATACATTGTGTCTGGCGACGCCTTCTGGTTACGGAATGGACGCAGTGAGCAAATATGAGCAATATCTGCAAGATTTGTATTTATTCCTCAGGTCCTCATGCTCCAAGTAAAACGTATGTTTGCCATATAGCGCAATAACTCATCTTATTGGCCCCTTATGGATTTTAAACGAAAACAGTTCCCAAATCAGGAAGATAGAGTCAAATTTTCTGTGCGGTGAAATATAATCTTGTTCGACTTGGTTTCCTAGCTGCTTGTGGCAGGACACTTGACCTTTGCCACGTAATTCTGCGGGTGCCGACACCTCTGGCTTCTATCGGAAGTAATCCGACAACTTAAGTTGTTAAATAAAGAATGATCATAATTTGTTACGATCATTATTTTTCGCACTAAAATGCAATCTTATTCTGTTAGCTTAATGTGAAACAAACACGCCATAGTAGTTTCATTGTTGGTACTCCTGGTTCCCGTCTGTGAGAACCAGGCAAGTTCAGACATGTTCAGTATCGCCTACCGCTGCAATGGAGGTAACATGCAGTTAAAGCTGATGTTAGAGGAAGATCCGGAGTTTCTTTCAAACGTAATCACTGCTGATGAAACTTGGCTACATCATTTTCTTCCTGAGAGCAAACAGCAAAGTTCAGTGTGGAACTCTCCATCACCAACCCCCAAAAAAGCAAAAGTGGTTGCTTCTGCTGGGAAAGTTATAGTCATCTCATTCTTTGATATTCATAGAATGGTTTATCAGCATGTTGTACTTGCACACATATCAGTAACTGGACAATACTACAGGGATGTCCTGTAAACATTGCAAGTTCATATCAGGCGCAAAAGACCACATTTCCATGAAGCAGGCTGGATGCTGCACCACGATAATGCGCGGCCGCATATTGGCAATGTTGTTGCTGAATATCTTGCAAAAATCATCGTGAAGTGCATCCCTCACCCTATAGTCCGTATTTAGGCTCATGTAACATTTTTCTATTCCCTAACTCGAAGAAAGCCTTTGTGGGAGGCATTATCCATCATCAGAAGCAGTGGTGAAGGCTGCGGAGGCGATTTTGAAGGATCTCTCAAAAATGGTTTCCAGCATGTCTTTGAAGACTGGCAGAAACGCTGGGAAAAGTTTATCACATTCAGGGGAGACTATTTTGAGAAGAACCGTCAAAATTATCAGGATGAGTAAAGGTACGTTGTAAAAAAAAAAAAAAAAAAAAAAAAAAAAAAAAAAAAAAAAAAAAAAAAAAAAAAAAAAAGTGATCATTCATTATTGAACGGCCCTCGTAGTAATCACCATACATGCAGTTCCATGGCATGTGACAAAAGTGATCGACGTAGCAGAATTTTAATGCGAGATGTTGCAATGTGTTTTATTGAGAAATTAGTTCTACCAAACCTTTCCGCATTTTTCCCAAAGCGATACAGAAATGAAGTAGATGATTTTATAGTTAGTCAACAAGAAAAATTCAATGTCATGGCCGCTATTTGAACCACGAATCTCCTGGTTTCCGTCCAGTCGCTCTTACCCATTGAGCTACCATTCCCAACGTGCCGTCCTGATATTAAATTATCCAATTGACTCATATATTTATTTTCCCCGGTAAATCACTATGGGCTCTCGCATCCGAGATACACCGTTTGGGGCGACTTACTATCGTAAGTACTTGAGTCCCAGGCTTCATCATTTAACTTTTAATATTTAGGTTAATTGATGGAAATTAATCATTTTTCACACTACTATAGCAGGATTAAACTAGGTTGGGACAGATTACAGCGTCTTTTTCCCCTTGTTATAATTCCTTTTGGTGTGCTCCTTTTAATCACTTTGCAAAATGGTCTAGCTGTCCTAACATCTACATTCCCATATTTATTCCGAATAATGACTGGCTAAAGGAAATGGTGCGTTTATACCAAGTTTGCAGAATTGTAATGGATGAGGAACATAGTTTTATACGTCAACAATAAATAATTAAAGTATATACCCATATACATGAGACCACTTCGTTTATTTTCAGGGATTGCTGTACATATGAGTATTCGAGAGGTTATGTAGCATCGAGTATACTTTACCGTTGGAATCCTTTAACAATTCACATAGCTATACCACATATGTTTACGATTAATACCTAGCCTCCCTCTATTTGCAAGTTGACTTCTCCAGTAAACAAGAAGCTTATATAAAAGCTATACCTATAAGTCTAGTAACTGAAGCGGATAAAACTCAAAAGACTAATTTCTCATGTAAGGCTATTCAAAAGTAGAGAAAACCTTCTGATACTAAAGGAATGTCGATTAAGATATTTAAGCAGTTCCTTGCCTATAGTAAGTAAATAAAGACATAAAAACGTCGTAAAAGGCAACAGGGAGTGTAAATGCTTTTAATGCCTCGGAATAGATATGTAGTTTATCTGACTTCTTAGAATAATTGTACCTTTAATTGCTAAAATAAAATAAATTTTTAAACACCACTTTCACATAAAATATTTAGAACTCTTTTCGGGTCTCTTGAAACGATAGGAATATTTTCTTGTTTCTAACCAGGTTTTGAAACAATTGATCGCCACATTGTTGAAACGCTCTCTCATTGGTTCCAAATGTTTCATTTGAGATGAGGCACAGCTGCATATTCAGCATTAAAACAATAGCTGTCTTTGCTTGGGTTAGTGAAAATGCACTTTAAATCCCTTTTATTTAAAATTTGGAAAAATATAAACAAACAGTGCGACTGTGAATTGAAGTGTATAGTATCACCAACGCTTTCATCTGACATAGTCAATTTATTGAGAACTGAAGCTCGGTTAGTAATGGTTATGCAGAGTTCCATAAAAATGAATAAGACTTAAAATTATCTTAATCATATGGTAATACGGCCAGCAGATGAAGCCCAGTTGATCTCAAACACATGCTTAGCGTTCCAAATGTAATGAGGGACGAGAGGTTAAGGCCACTATCCAAAGTTACCAGTTTGGGTATGGCAGGCCAGCTTGCAGTTCTTGGAATTCTTGGAATTTTGGTAGCTGAGCAACACTTTCTGGGCAGAATCTTTCGGTCGGATATAATAGTGCTCTGAGTTGTTTATAGTGTCGGAATCCCGTGAAAATCTTTGTGTTTTCCCCTAAGGCTTTGACAATAAGTTAAGTTAACCACTGGCGCGACAGCCCTTAGAGGGCCAAAGCATACCAACCCGACTGCCGGCCTCACGCCCTTTTACGCACGGCAGAGGTGAACGATCGTCCAACCGATACGGGGAGGAGATGTGGTCAGCATCTCGGTACCCCCCCCCCCCCGGCGGAACGTTGGTTTCCGTGACCAGGGCCGCTTACCTAGAGTAAGCTCCTCTTTTGCCTCACCATACTGAGTGGGCACCGGTCCTATCGGCCTAAAATCCGCACCACATGGGCGGTATCAAACCCGGTCCGCTTTCCGTGGCCAGGGACCAAGGCACGCTTCCTTAGCCCGCTACGCCACGGCGCAGGACAAGGCTTTGA
This sequence comes from Mantis religiosa, assembly GCA_030765055.1. NCBI lineage: Eukaryota > Metazoa > Arthropoda > Insecta > Mantodea > Mantidae > Mantis > Mantis religiosa. The sequence continues at coordinate 99,651,611 of CM060957.1, forward strand.
CAATGTCTACTCCAAAACATTTAACAATTCGCCTTTGAGTTGATGCTGGTTAGTTACTAAGGCAGCCACGTGTTACTTTTCCAGTGAAAATTCAGCTACATATAATTTTTTTTAAATAATTTAATGATTAATCATCATAGAAAAGGGACAAAAATGCCACATACAAAATCCATATTCTAAAGTAGAGAAGACAATGCCTTCATAGATTATTGAGAAAGTTACCTAATTCTCGTGACAGAATTGTTGTATTCTCCTGCAAAACCAACCAAATAGTTGTGCAAAAACAATGTGAAATTTACGGATTTAATTCAACCTCCAAGCATGTATTTGTATATTTAGTAGATGTTTATTAACTTGGAAGCATTGTAAGGATGATAAATAGCGCGCAGATTTCTAAGCGTAGTGCTTATTCTAAATTTAAAAGCAAATTTTCACTCCTTTATTATTTAGACGGTTTACACCTTCTTGCTGGAGCAGTTAGGAGCCGATATAAAGACTGGATCTACTTGTCTCTAGCATAAAAATGATACTGTTGTCGATTAGAGTTCAAAAATTTCATGAGGTCCTTCCAAATTTGTCTTTACCTCCTCAGCCAGTTTTAACTCTATGAGGTTTAACTAAGCAGAACATTTCAGTGAGGTAAAAACGGTGCTGTACTCCTAGATGCAGAAGATGCAAGTAGCATTGCACTGCACAGGAATGTTTTGCTAATATTGGCATCCAAGATAAGATAGAGTACATCCATAACCTTTGTCCAAAATACCTGCATTAAAACACAAGAAATAACACATTTGGAAGCTCGAAATAATATTTTCTTTGACAGATGAAATTTCAATAACGCTGTGTTTAGAGACTTGCGGAATTTTTAACACTGCCTTTGAGAATCTCAGTAAGGTATTAACGTAAAGCCCTGGTTACGAAACATTGTGTAAAATTTCTAAAAATCTGTCTGCTACAGAAACTATATCGAAGAGGAATTCACTCAAGAACTGTGGTGCTTTTAACATGCTCCAGTAACGTCATGCGACGTTAAGAGATCCTTTTCACTGTGTAAAAAATTCTTCACTGACAAACGCAGGAGTTTCACACAAAAAAAGCTCCTCGTGTACTGTAAATAGCCTACTCAATGTGAGAATTCTAGGAAGTACTACGTTTATGATTAAATTTTTATTTTATTTGCTTATTTTGGTGCTTATTTGTTTCATTTTTCGTGCCTATTGCTTGCTTATTTCACCATTTGATTGTGTTTAATGTGAACACAAACTGAATCATGGTCTGAAAGAATATTTTTAAACAGCATTGAGTTATTTGAGAGTATGACTACCTGTGGAGAGCATCTGAATGAATAGTTTGCCAATTGTTCAACAAAATATAAATTCTGATGCATTTTCCATTTTCAGTTTTGATTATTTACCGAACCGGAATGCTTCTCCGTTAAACATCACATCCGCATTGCCTCCTGCAGAAGAGTATGAGTAATAGATGCATTCGAGGAAAGATCATGCCTTATCTTATCACAGTAGTTTCCTGATAACTTCATCAGATAGCAATTCAGCAGAAACAATAAAGTGCCGATCTTATCTTTAAAGTGATCATGTGTATTCTCTTCCTGGATTAACTTTGGATCGGAAGTTTTCTGAGCTAGACCAGTTTTGAGGCCACTCGCTCTACTTGTCGGTTCAGAAAATATTACGACATGAACGTCTTGTTCTATCATTTCAATTTACGCTTTTCTGAGCACGTTAATGTAACCTTTCAAACTAATATTGCATCAGTCTTCATACAAGACACATGTAGTTCACTAAACATTGCAGTGGCAAAGGTTTGGAGTTGGTTATTCCTTACTGTTAGTATGACTCAAAGGTTTAATGATCATCGTGGCTTTACGACACATTGTTATACGCGTATCTTTTCTGACGCTATATTAAAGCAATAACAGTGAAACTTTAACAACACAGATATGAAATAGGGATTTAGTTTCATTACGAATAAACCTGTGTTTGAGAAAAATTATCCTAAAGGGGCTAATGCAAAATAGAAGTTTATGCATTTTTGAACAAAGATTGGATGCTGTAATTAAAAATGCAGTTTTGCCTTCTGTACCTATTAAAAATTCGATACAGAAATTTCATCTCATATACATGTTTTGGCACTTCCTGAATAACAATGACGCATTTCATTTATGGTTAACCTGTACTGGCACTTTACATATTATGACACGACTTTTATTGTGATTTAATCAAGATTTACTACGAGTTATACCAAATAGTATAACAATGCAGTTGCAGGTTTTCTTTCTGTGTGACCAATAGAGTCCCAACCATGTCAATGGCATATGACAGAAAATCCCATTCTATATATGAACTTACAGCTATTGCAATTTTTTATTTCCTGTTAATATTTTCATCGCCAAATTAGGACGATGATCACCAAAACCTTTTACTCGAAGACATCTTTCCATCATAATCATCATCGTCGTCGTCATGGCCGCCTCGGTAACGTGGATGGTAGTGTGTCTGTCTCACTTTCAAGAGGTCCCGAGTTCGAATCTCGGCCAGGTTGAGTTACCTGGATGGGTTTTTCCGGGTTTTCTCTTATCCTGAAAGACGAATGTCGGTTAACTCTAAGCTCCATGGGCCCCGGATTCATTTGTGCATCATTTTATTCATCGTCCGATATTACTTAACGTTGGAGTACGTAAATAAAATAAATAATAATCATCATCACATCATGCCCGCCTCGGTGGCGTAGATCGTAGCGTGTCCGCCTCACGTTCAAGAGATCACGGGTTCGAATCTCGGTCAGAGTAAGGTACGTGTATAAGGGGTTTTTCCGGAGTTTTCCCTTATACTAAAAGACAAATATGTAAATCTAAACTTTTTGGACCTTGAGTTCATTAGGGCATAATTTCATATATTTCATTCATCGTCCGATGTGACTTAACGTTGGAGGACATAAATTTAAAAAAGAAAAATTTATCATCAACTCTTCAAGGTTTAGGAGAATTCAGCTGTTTTGGCCTCAGGTTTCTTCCCATCTTTCCATTGTTTTTCTATTGTTCTATAATCAGAAGGTTTATATCTATGATTATATTGGAATGCGAGAGTTATCTTTTATTTAGTAATGATTTTTCCGTTTTTCTCTATGTATTTGTATCTTTTATTTTAACAAAAATGTATCTAATTGGGTGCTATTTCTTCATTTATAACATGTGCATTCTTGTGCATCCTTTACTGCTCGGAGATATTTCATTTCTGCCGCTCTTATTTGGCTCCAATTTTTTTAATAGTCTATGTTCCCGATCTATAGATATAGTAAAACTGAACAGCCTTTGTCTGATAGAATTTTAGATTTGTATCCTTTTGTACGAGGTGTTATTCCACAAATATACTCACTTTATTACTTATTTCTTCGTTTGGTTTGAAGATTACATTACAACCGAAGCATTTTTTTTCTTTCCTATAAATTCCATTAGCTTTTACTTTTCTACTGGTACTTTTAAACCATAATCCTAGATAAACTTTCAAAACTGCTTATTTGCAACTTATTCCTCTCTCTCTCTCTCTCTCTCTCTCTCTCTCTCTCTCTCTCTCTCTCTCTCTCTCTCTCTCTCTCTCTCTCTCTCTCTCTCTACTGTATTAACTTAATGTCATCCGTAAAAGTAGCACTTTTAATGCATTCTTTTTATTTATTCCTGATGGTATTTCGTCTTTTAATTTTGTACAATATCGTCCATATAAGTGCTAAATAACAGCGGAGACAAACTACATCTAGCTGGCCCCGTAGCTCAGTCAGTAGAGCACCTGCTTGCCGCGCTAGGGTTCCCGGGTTAGATTCCCGGCAGTGGAATGCGGTGGGGATTTTTCTCCGACCAAGATAATTCCTCATCTTCCCCAGAGTCTGGAAGTATGAATGAGAGTGCGAATGTATGCGTGATCTAATGATTAAAACCCAACGGATACGAGTTAACACCTCCGATATGTTCCAAAGGAGATCGGCCGCCGATATGACCACTGCAGTTAAAGGAGGATTATAAATGAAACAAATAAAACTCCTTGTGTTAAACCAGTATTAATTATATCTTGTGGTAATTGTCAATTTTCTTAAACTATTTTTATTTTTGTTTCTTGAACGTCTTCCCATATTTTTAAATTATATAAACTCACGCATGCCTCGTTGCGTTTCACTTGTTAGCATCAATTTACTGTGGCCCTTCATCGACAATGACGTTCCAAAGCTACTGTGCTTGGAAAGCAAAAGTGATTACATACCACCCTTAAGCTGTCCATATCTCCAACTTCATCAGAGGTACCAACATTTCGGTTGTATATTGTGTATTCTTGCTACGTAATTCCAGAAGATGACTTAGCAATTAATATTGAAGTCTGTGATGTCATACCTTAGTGTGTTTACAGCAGCTAGTATATCCGTTGCTCTAGGCAGTCCTCAGGAAAATGCCTTTCTAACAATGACGAACTCGGTGACTAAATGGCCTAAAAATAGACTTTTGGAAGCATCGCCGAGGCTTCGACCTTTAAAAGCGTGTAACAGTAGCTGAATTGGGAACATCAAAGTCCAGAGCTGACTTTATTGCCTCCCAAAGTCACCCATTAAATTAATTGGGAAACTGCTGCGGAGCATTGCGAAGTTTATGTGTGTACCAGCTAATTATTATACAACACATTCCAGTAGCTAGTTATTTCATACTTGTGCTTTCGTTGGCTCTTTTCTTTCATGTTTCATACTACATCTCCCTCCCCTTTTTATTTGTACTCCTTGTACTTCAACGCACACGTGTTCAGTTGACATTCTCAACCTGCCTGAAACTATGGACACCATAACTGATAAAATGTATTACGCTTTATGTATTATGGTGCCGAAAATAAATTCCAAGTTAAGGAGCATGCAGCATACCGAAAACAAAACTCGAACAATTACAAATCATAAAATTTCTTGATATTCTTGCTAACGAAGAGAATGAGGAAACTGCACAAGATATACACTCCATGATTGAAAAGTTAAAAGACGTAACCAATAATGTTATAAAAGAATGCTTTATATTGTATATTTCAATTGGCTTTAATTGTTCACGTAATTTTATCTTTTATGGTGCACCACTTATACACGATTAATACAAAATGAAAAGAGCTTGAGATGGCTTTTGCAAGCAAGTTGTTTATTAGTAATTATTGGGCATGTTGCCCAAAAACTTAAGAGCTATTTTTGACGAGAAAAACAAATATTTTAATTTAGAGGGTAATTAAGTGCACAGGGATTTTTAAAAATTTATTTCATTCTCTTGCAAAATGTCCATCTTGTTTATTCAGCTTTTTGTTTTTTAGTTAGATATGACAACTCGTGGCCGAGCAGTTAGACCACCTGAGTCTTAAATAAGGTTCGTGTAGCCATCTTGACTCTATAATGTGGCCCGGGTTTGATCCCAGGCGACTGCATGTGAACTTTATGGCGGACAACACGGCGCAGGGCTGGGTTTTCTGCGGGATCTCCGGTTTCCCCCGCCATCGTTCCATCAATTGCTTCATTATCATCTTATTCACCACCCATCGGACTAGCTCACTCTTAGTTATACTGAACTACCGCGCAAGAGGAGGCCTTAGCCCATAAAAGACAACTTGGCTATTAAAACTGGTCTCTCTCTCTCTCTCTCTCTCTCTCTCTCTCTCTCTCTCTCTCTCTCTCTCTCTCTCTCTCTCTCTCTCTCTCTCTCTCTCTCACACACACACACACACACACACACACACACATATATGCTCCTTTCTAAAAATCTCTTTTTAAGTTTTACCTGAACGCACACATCACTTATCTTACCAAGAAACTTGCCCGCCTCGGTAGCGTAGATGGTAGCGACTCTGCCTCACTTTCAAGAGGATCCGAGTTCGAATCTCGGTCAGGGTGGATTATCTGGATAAGGTTTTTCCGGGGTTTTCCCTTATCCTGAAATACGAATGTCGGGTAACTCTAAGCTGTATGGACCTTGGGCTCATTTGAGCATAGGACGTAAATTACAAAGAAAAAATTACCAAGAATCTTCAACTGAAATTTCTAGTATCAGATACTTCTCCTTTGCCCTTGTCTTCAAAAAGACTTATCTACTCTTCGCTAATGAGACCTATTTGGGTATATTATTGTTCGATTTGGAGTTCAGCATCCAAAACGCAAATCAACAGAATACAGACTTTACAAAATCGGGTTGTGCGCCTAGTAGCGATTGCACCTTGGTACATTCACAATTCAACATTTACACAAAGATCTACTTACTCCAACAATAAAAGATACTCTTCAGTCCTACTGCACACGCCTCTTCACTTCCTTTGGTGAACATGAAAATGAAATTCTGAGACAGATTTCTCAGCATATGCCACAATAACGAGCGCGGAGAAGATTGAAGCCAAAACGACACAGATCTACTAATTTGAAATGATCTTAAAACAGTTTAAATGAGGACAGTCACTGGACTGCAACCTCAATACAAGTTTACTATTATTTTGAATAATTTTATCTTTGTTATCTAAACTAAAAATACTTTGTATAGGTATACAAAGTTTTCAATAAATTAAAAAAGGGGACTAACTTCGGACTAGACATGACTCTTTATGTACAGTTTATCATGTAGCTATGTTGTCACAGCTGTTCAAAACATTGATGCGAAAGCTTTTTAACCATGATGAATGTTCGCCAGAAATATTTTCGTATTTATCGAGCTTATGTCTGATAAATATCAACATTAATTGTTTTTCTCAGCTTGTTACGTGTGATACAGTGAATAGCGCTGAGGTGTTACATTAAATTTAAACCTGTGGTACGACAGTTTTTGTGGATCTTGACCTAACAACCCTACTGCCGACCTCACACCCACGTGCTTAAGGCAGAGGTGGACGATCGTCAGCCGATACGGGCAAATGATGAGGTCAGCACCATATTTCCCCCAACCGGAAATCTAGTTTTCGAGACCTACAGACCACTACCTACGTAACTCCTCAAAAGTATCACAGTAGACAGCTTCCTATATAAGGCGAAAAATAGCACCCCCATTGAAACCCTGAATCCATGGGCATGGTTAAAACTATACATTTATTTTATGTATGGTTATTTTATTCTTTGACTCTTTCTACCATTCTTATCTACCCACTGAATAAAACTACGAAACAACTCCTATCAGATACGGGATTAAAAAGACTTTCAAAGACTATATGCAGCTGGTATGGATTTTTATGTTGCTGTTTAGACTCGTGGCAATGAGTAATACAAAGTAATGTGATATGCACATTCATACGCTTTTTCTATGCATGTTGCATTATTTTTATATATTTTTATTTGGAAATAATTTTAAACACAGTAATTTGTGCTGAGTTACAGACATGTTTTAAAAATGCTTATCAAATCTTTAGCCATGGTCTTCACGCGATGGAAATAAGTGTATTTGATGTAAATTGTATATTTTATCTTCAATGAATCATAGATTATACTTTTCATAAAGTTCCAAGGTGTCAAATTTTGTACAACTGAATTATGAAAAGAGCTTCACAAAGTTTTAGTTGCAAAAATTGACAAAAAAGTATTTTTTTTATTCTTGTGCAGTCTTATTGAATTGTATTACATGTGTATAATTATTTTTGGTATAATAATTCTATTTTAAATATGTGTGGTACCGTATCTGGGCTGCAAATTTTAAAGAAAAAAAATTATATATTGCATACATATGTTGGAAAAAAAGTGATAAACTTTAGTCCATTTATTAAAAGGCATTGCTGTATAAAATTCCAATTATGATAGTTTCTGTCTTCTCACGACATACGATGTTATTTCTTTGCAAATATATGAGAGTCTGTTCAAGTTATTCTCGGGAAGCAAGTCAGGTCAAAAGACGGTTAGAAATAGAAGTTTCCGAAGCAAATACAACATCAGGACCATCCACAAGCCACCTCCGAAGATTAAACAGCTGTTGAGACCAGTGAAAGACAAACTGGACTTCCAAGTTCCGGGAGTGTACCGTATTTCCTGTGAATGTGGGACACCGTATATAGGACAAACCGGAAGGACCATCGCTACCAGAATAAACGAACCTGAACGGAGCATTCGTTTAATGCAACCTGAGATGCCTGGTAGCCCGCCTTGGTAGCGTAGATGATAACGCCTCTGCCTCGCGTTCAAGAGGTCCCGAGTTGGAATTTCGGTCAGGGTGAGTTACCTGGATAATGTTTTTTTCCGGGGGTTTCCTTATCCTTAAAGACGAATGTCGGGTAACTGTAAGCTCCATGGACCCTGGACACATTTGAGCATCATTTCGCCCATTTCATTCACGTTCCGATATGACTTAACGTTGGAGGATGTAAAATTTAAAAAAAAAAAAAAAAAAAAAAAAAAAAAAAAAAAAAAAACAGTCATGACAGGTCTGGGTTGGCAGAGCACTGTTTTGAGAATGACCATGGGGCCAATTTTCGGGAGAAGACCATCTTGGCAAAATTCAACAGTTACTGGGAGCGGAGAGTGAAGGAGGCTTTGGCCATTTCCTCTGAGAGAAGCACGCTTAATCGTGATGCTGGATTTCAGTTCAGTTCCTCTTGGAAACCGGCCTTAAAATGGATATCCGACTTAAAGAGCACAGGTGTATAAAGCTTGATAATCAAGTTAAGTAGTTACGTTTCTTTGACCCAATTAATTTTCTATACTCACGCCATCTCCTGACCTGGCATTTACTTTACGGAAAACAGTCTTTTGTTCAGTAATGCACATATTGATAGTGTTTTGTCGTTGTTTATATTTGTGTTATATCCAGTGATTCATTTGTGGTTATAACATTTAATAAACATCCTGATGATGGGAGAGATGTACGCTCCCGAAACGTGGATTTCTGATCGTCTTTTCAGCTGGCTTGCTTCCCGAGAACAACTGGAACATATTCGTCGCCAGGAAACTTTCAGTTCTTATTTTATGAGCTTGCTTGCTCTCCATTTTTCTTTGGAACAGCTCCTCGTGAACGACATTTGCGTCACATGAAGACCCATTTTCTCAAAAACTATTGAAGATATATAAATTAAATTTGAGGCTGGTAGAAGCATACTCCTAAGTTCTATTGTATATATTTACTTTGATACCAAAACAGGTTCAAAATAATTGCTTGTAATTATCAAAATATAATTAAGAACGTAATAAATACCTTAATAAACAAGCTTATTGGGTAAAAATAGATCGCTGTACGTGGAAGAAATCCATCTGCATGCATATTTAAAAGTAATATCTTAAATTGAGATAATGCGTCATGAATTTTAAAGATTTAGCATTGCGTGTAAAGAGGTATTGTTTTCGCTTATTCCTTTTGTCCTTCTCCTCTATTGTTTTACTTTGTTTTCAGCTGTATTCTAGATTTTGCTCTCGCGTGTGTATTGACCTCTTATGTTTTCTTAGTTTCTGGTTCCAATTTTCATCTTCCTTTTTTCTCGGTCCTCTTTTCTCTTCTTCTGTTTACACTCTACCATCTTTCGCACTTCACCCATCGCAGTTGTGTATACTCTCTTTTCACTTCTGAAGAACATTTTTTGTTGTTTCACAGTGGGCAGTCTTACCAACTCATGTAAACGTATAGTAAGCTTAATTAATGTTCATTATAACATTTCCTCCGGCATACACGTACATTAAAAGCGTCAGTATGATTTAGTTCATCTCTTCTATGCGCTGTAATTAATCTTATCAAAAATATGTGTAAGCAATTATTTACTTTTTGTGTTGACTATCGTTCTTTCACACTAGCCGCACGTAGGAAAGCTGGAAGATAAATAAGGGTGGAGCATACGGTAGCTCGTGTTGTAGAGCATCAACCTGACAGGTTCAAGATTTGTGGTTTAGAATCCGATATTCGGTGCAGCTTCTGCAGACATACTTCAACTTTTCGGTTGGTTCTTGTTTTGACCGCTGGAAGTACATAAATTTTTATTTAGTGTAATTTCCTGTAAACTGCTTTTTGTGCCGGTGTTAAATGAAAGAGGATTAAAATACATGGCTGTCTTTACTCATCAGGCTTTACAGTATTTTTATAAAACGTAATTTTTCTACCACATGGAGAAAACATGACATCACCCAAAAATTCGTTTTTGTTTTTATTTACGCCCTCCAACGTTGTCATATCGGACGATGAATTAAATGGGTGAAATGATGCTCAAATGAGTCTGGGGTCCATGGAGCTTACAGTTACCCGACATTCGTCTATCAGGATAAGGAAAACCCCGGAAGAAACCTTACCCAGGTAACTCACCCTGACCGAGATTCGAACTCGGGACCTCTTGAACGTCAGACACGCTATAATCTACGCCACCGGGGCGGAATAAAAAAGTCGTTATCAAGTTATCACCAGAAATATAATAAGACCTGCAGCTTTCCTGGCGACGAATATGTTCAAGTTGTTCTCGGGAAGCAAGCCAGGTGAAAAGACGATTAAAAATCGATGTCTCGGGAGTGTGCATCTCTCCCATCATCAGGACATTTATTAAATGCTATAACCACAAATGAAGCACTGCTCAGGAGATGGCATTTAATTTACTGAAAACAGTCTTTTGTTCAATAATGTTAATTTTGATAGCGTTTTGTCTTTGTTTATATTTGTGTTATATCCAGTGCTTCATTTGTGGTTATAACATTTAATAAATATCCTGATGATGGGAGAGATGCACACTCCCGAAACGTCGATTTCTAATCGTCTTTTAACTTGGCTTGCTTCCCGAGAACAACTTGACCTGAAATATAGTTTCTTAGTCTCAGTGAATTAAAAAAGGTAGTATAGTGAATAACGCATACATTATAACTGCCTTAACCGAAGAACGAAAATCTTCAACATCAAACTTCTCACTTAGGGTGAAGTGGTTCACTGAATTTCTCCCACCATGAAAATTGTTTTACACGAAAACAACGCTCGTTGTTTATTTTCTCAAAAAAATAGCTTTAACAATTTTGATTATAATAACTAGTTATGCTGATAAAGAAAAATTTTGTCTTGATTTATTATCAAAAGTTTTTCTTTTAATAAAGTCAGATTGAAGAATTCAATGCCAAGGTCAGGATTTGAACCGCGGATCTCCCGGTCTCCGTCCGGTCTTTCTTAACCACTAGGCTACATTAAATTCTCTGACTCTTATTTTTCCAGTAAACCACTAGGGCTTCTCGTATGCAATGAGATACGCACATTTTGTAGTGACTTATTATGCTGTAAGTTCTTAAGTCCCAGATTCATTGATAGAAATTTAATAGTTTCTCCATATTAGCGGTGTGTAGGTTTAGATTTAGATAGACTGAAAAATTCAATGCTATGGCAGGGATTTGAACCACGTATCTCCCGGTCTCCGTCTGGTCGCTCTTAACCATTGAGCTACCATGGCAAACATAGTCAAATAATTTCTTTACAGCATTAACCTTTTCTGCAAGTAAGTGGCGTATCCACTTCGATCCCGTCTTGACGTTCTTGTCAACGGGGTGGGGGGGGGGTGCTTTCTAAGAAATCAGGTATTGCCCTATGGAAAGAGCCCCGGAGTATATATCGCTCCCAGGTTGAAGGAGGCCAGCTTCTTTGGACCTAAGGGTCCTGGACTGATTTGGTAGAACCTCTGCACTTAACTATTAAGTTGGTGTCATTGGGAGAATGTTTGAAAATAAAGGATTAACCTTTTTTCAGCTGTCACTATTTACAAAAAATTAATAAGCAGTTCTGTACTGTTTCCACATCTTGCACTATACGAAATTCCCAGCACCGTAGTTAAGTAGACAGAAGTGTATAGAAAAGAGATTGTATAAGAGCAATGTAATAGATATATAAAAGTGGCTCCTCATTAACCTCACAGTCGGGACCGTTTTTTTTTTTAATTTATGTCCTTCAACGTTGTCATATCGCACGATAAATGAAATGGGTGAAATGATGCTCAAATGAGTCCGGGGTCCATGGAGCTTAGAGTTACCCGACATTCCACCATCAGGATAAGGGAAACCCCCAGAAAAAACCTTATCCAGGTAACTCACCCTAACCGAGATTCGAACTCGGGACCTCTTGAACGTGAGGCACATGCTACCATCTGCGCTACCGAGGCGGGCAAGTACGTGGTTAAAACTCCGCTTGAACGGACTACCTAGCTGAAATTTTCTACAAGTTTTCTTCAGTCATAAGTAGCAAATCCCTTGGAGAAATCCTAAACTTAGGCTTGGAATTATTTCTTTCTGAATTCCTTTTCATAAAAATTATTTCATAGCATGTACCATTAGTTTACCACGCCTGTGGCACCGTAGGTAGTAGTAGCGAGTATTAATTGCTACAAAACACTTCCAAAAACGAGAGATATGTGTTCATGTATCCTTTTTTTTATTATTTTTTTATTTACCTCCTCCAACGTTAAGTCATATCGGTTGTTTCGCTTTACCGCGACTCCAACTTTTACACAAGTGCTTACGCAATGCTCCTCCCCTTTTTTATTCGCACCGCTACACCACAAAGTAATAAGACTTTCAGCAGCTCCTTCCCCCTCCAAAAAATTTGCGCTGCCCTTTATAAGGATATTTCCGTTCGATAGCCTTCTATTTCTGGAAGGTTAGCCTCTAGGTTCCAATACGAGATGTCCATCATCACACTGCAGTGCCCCGATAGACCATAACAAAACTTCTGCACGATATACCTCAAGATTGTAATTTTTTAAGATATGGCTTATACTAATGACCAGAAGATGCTTAATGTGGAAGCAATTCCTTGTTATGAGGGCTGTTTCAAAACCTTCAACAACGAATGCAGCTGTACCAATGAAAATCATAGGGGAAAAAAAAAAAAAACAAGATGCAACACTTGAGAACTTCGAGAAAAACTATTTTGCAAACATTATTTTCCAAAAATATGAAACTATATGCTCTCGTATATGAAATAATGGGCAGGCATTGTGACGTTGAGTACTGTCCTGACTAAAGAAATGTCAGCTCTTTAGACTCCAGGTTCTTTGGAGCACTCATGATCGTATTTCAGGCATGGTTTCCGCATATTTGAAATTTTGAAGGAACGAGGGTTGCCTTATTTGTATTTTGTCTTTTGTAGTTTGAAGCATTTGAAACGAAACCAGAATTAAACGAACTGCTTCTGGAAATTGGACAAATTCTAGCAACTGTTTACGATGGTCCTTGTTCTACTGGTTATTTACAACGAATACAACGACAAAACGGCTCAAGTAACATGTGCAACTGCCAGATTTATATTTTTACAAGATATACGTATTCTATCACAATAAGGTCTCCACCATCCGTAACTTATTACACCAGAAATCACTTGATTTTGACGTAATGCATCAGCGTAACTATAATCCGACTGCTCAGCATGAAGCATCTTGTAAGAAAAATTGAAAATTGAGTTCTTATTTATGAACGTTCTTTAACTATTGTGGTTCTCAGCACCCCATTTTATATTGGGCGTGAAAGACCGCTAAATTTTGCTGAGAAGTCTATAAGTTCTTTTAATAAAATGTATAATAATAAGACATGGCGTAACAGCCCGAATAGAACCTGAGCTTGCCAACCTAACTGCCGGCCTCACACCCACATACGCAAGTAGGAGGTGAGTGATCATCCAACGGATACGGGGAGGAGATGTGGTCAGCATCTCGCCACCCCCAAGTTGGCATTCTTGACTAAGGTTGGCTACCTATTGCAGCTCCTCAAATTCCTTACGATGCTGAGTGGACACCGGCTTTACACATAGTACCACCGGCTTTTCTTCCGTTTCGAAGGAAACAGGCTAAGAATTCCTATGTCCCAAAAATATTCATGTGGTGTTTGAACCTGCGAAAGACCACGGACATGTAAGAAAAATGTAGAATATTATAAATGTATATCACGCTTATTTCTCTACGACCACTTTCTGGTACTATGTCTATGTTTAATCTGCTTCATTATACATGTTCTATTTATTTTATGTAAACATAAATCGTATAATATCTTGTCATGAAATTCAAACTTCACCATGCAGTATCACAAATTATTTGTTCGAAATACATTGGCAGCTGTATTCGTCCCCTGTTATTAGTTATTTTTAAAAAAAAATTATTGATGAAAACTTTTCTGTACATAGTTTGTACAGTAGTCTTGCCAAATTGCGTGTAACATATTAAATAACACGACATTCTTCTCAGCGGTAATCCCAACAGTCTTTAAGGTTATATTGGTATATAAGTCTTCTTTTCCACCTTCTATTGTCTCAATTTGGTGTAGGATTTGTTGATATCTGTGGTGACAAAGGATTAGTATTGTCGCGAATGTATTGTTGCGACGAGGCGGCGCGGCCGAGGTATTCAAAGAGACGGGTAGTGCAGTAACCTGGACTTTTAATTTCACAAACCCACAGAGTCACAGTATGTTGTACAGATGAGTTCTATAAACTTTTATAATTCTCGGAGGACTTCAGATACCTCCGGAACATTTAAGTCACAATGGAGAGTGGTGTCTACGAATGCACCACGATGCATCAGTTATGAATCATAAATATCTGTTTTGTAGGGTCTGAATTCGTTTTATGTGTGTTGATGAAGCAGATCATCATACTGCAGAAGCTATGCTTGCCATTAAGGTCAAATGAAAGCAGTGTACGGCAGGGCTAGAATGGCTTTCTTGTGATGATTGGCTTCAGAAGTCAAATACGATGTCTTATTTTTTGTACTAAATTAGTGATGTGGTCGTTCCAGGTGCATCTGTAGTCTAAAATTAGACCAAGGTATCCGACAGTTTGAGACGTGACTATTACTATTTCATTTTTCAAATTCCGGTACCAAAGAAATGTAATGGACCACCCTGTTATTTTACAGGGCTTTTAAATAGAAAATGATTTCCTAGTTTAGGAACCAACAAAGCAATAAATGAGTTTATTACAAATGTTAATAAACGACAGGATCTTGCCCATGAGGGTACCTAACTGTTGGATAAGGAATACCATTTTATTACTGTATATGGTATGTGACCCTTAAGCAGTTTTTCCACGCAGTCGGCAGACACGAAAGCCCGGCTATTTATAAAGAAATTCTGACCCTTACTGGTTTTGGAGGAGAGGAACGATCAATTCGTGCGGTAAGATATTAGCGTTCGAGACAATGGCTATTGACCTAGGTGGATAGCGTTGAGAAAGAGCCTAACACAATGGCTGTTTTGTGTTGCTGATTTGTCGTGTTGTGTTCGCACTTTGTAACCGGTGGCATAACGATGAAAAATTAGTAAATACAGAAAAGAGCTGTCACAATTGTTTACACTTCCTCAATGAGCCACATGACCTCAAAGTCGTTACCTGGTAGAACTGATCTTCGAGTTCCTGGAACGTTCGTATACCATTGTATCCAGGTTCAGGCATTCACTTTTGTATCGGCTGCACTCCTACTTACTTGCATTAGAATCTATTCCTACCACCTGGAAAGTAGTTGTTTGATCTATCCCAAACCAAAATGAGTCCATTGTAAATGTTGGGAGGGAAGAAAGAGACACAGATATTCTAACAGAACACTTAGGGAAATTCATACGTGTCATATCGGACGATGATTGAAATTGGTGAAATGATGCTCAAATGAGACCAGGATACATAGAGTTTAAAGTTATATTACATTCATCTTTCAGAATAAGGGACAAACCTATAAAAAGCCTTATCCATATAACGCACCCTCACCGAGGCAACCACGCTACATCCACGCTACCGAGCTGGGCTGGGTGTTTATAGAAGCACCATCTTATGTCTTTAATCATATCTCTGTTACAGCAAAAATTTATAAGAATGAAGAGGACTCTTATTAAAATTCGTTAATTCAAAATTTGCTTTGCTATGTTCTTGAATGTATGATTCTTTATATTTTTACATTCACATTTTAGTAGCACTAGCCTATTGCATTAGTCGCAGTGAAGGCACATGGTTAAATATTCATGTTACATTCTATATTTTGGAAGCATACAGCTTTCGGTTTTAGAGTTTCAGCTCTTTATATGCAAACAAAGTTGTTTTGAAACTCTTTATTATTTCCCCTGTAAGACGATTATGTCAGATATGTTTGATAAAGTATGCTGTAAAGTGATATTAGAAATTCATCATGTTCATGCCATTATCAAGAAAAACTCAAAGGCAAAATTATTCAGTTTTTTTTTAAGTATATTTGTATCTAAATATTAAAAGCAGAAGCATTATTAACAGTGAAGTATTCTTCATATTTAAGTTTGACTTATGAGTCACTATGTTTACACTCAAACTCCACTTGTTGTTGTATAATTGAAACGTTTTCAAGATCATTCGATCTCATCCTCAGCTGTTTGGTTACTAAATGAACCTTCCTCTTCTTCCACTACTACGGAGCTCCGATCACTCTGCCATCTGGTGTTAGGGGCACTAAGTTTTAATACTTCATTTAATGCCGGGATTTCAAAATTGATAACTTTATCACGGTTTTTGTTTATGAATATTTTTTCCCAAATATCCAATTCTAAGGGTGTACTTAAAGATTTTAACAGTTTAATGTTGTGGCCAATGTTGTGGTTTTCTGTCCAAAAATGGTGTGAAAATGCAGATTTTTCTGTTTGTTTCAACTTAATGTTCCTCTGGTGTTCTTTTTACCTGTTTAACAAGTTTCTTTTAGTTTTTCTTATGTAGCTTTTTTCACATGTTTCGCAATTAATCTGATATTTTCCTGTGAAAATTAATCTGATATTTTCCTGTGAAAAAAGCTACATAGGAAAAACTAAAAGAAACTTGTTAACCAGGCAAAAAGAACACCAGAGGAACATTAAGTTGAAACAAACAGAAAAATCTGCAGTTTCACACCATTTTTGGGCAGAAAACCACAACATTGGCCACAACATTAAACTGTTAAAATCTTTAAGTACACCCATAGAATTGGATATTTGGGAAAAAATATTCATAAACAAAAACCGTGATAAAGTTATAAATTTTGAAATCCCGGCATTAAATGAAGTATTAAAACTTAGTGCCCCTAACACCAGATGGCAGAGTGATCGGAGCTCCGTAGTAGTGGAAGAAGAGGAAGGTTCATTTAGTCACCAAACAGCTGAGGATGAGATCGAATGATCTTGAAAACGTTTCAAGTATACAACAAGTAAGTGGATTTTGAGTGTAAACATAGTGACTCATAAATCAAACTTAAATATTTGTATCTTCTCAAGTTTTGCTCGCCTCGGTAGCGTAGATGGTAGCGTGTCTGCCTCACGTTCAAGAGGTCCCGAGTTCGAATCTCGGTCAGAGTGAGTTACCTGGATAAGGTTTTTTCCGGGGGTTTCCCTTATCCTTCAAGACGAATGTCGGGTAACTCTAAGCACCATGGACCCTGGACTCATTTGAGCATCATTTCACCCAATTCATTCACCGACTTTACGTTGGAGGACGTAAATTACAACAACAACAACAACAACAACAACAAAAAAACTCAAGCTTTGGAAGAGCAAATTCTGTTATTCTCTTGATCACCAAAGTTTCGCTTTTAAGTACTCTAGTGATTACAAATTAGCTCTATTAAATGAACTAAGGTACCTGTGACATCAGCTGGTGCCATTGCTATGTTCCAAATGTCATCCAACTTCAAACTGGCTGATGCTGTTTTCAACTTTTTTCATTGACTTATCTATGTTTCCAGATGAGGTTCCACATCCAAGTTTCCAAGTTTAAAGAAAGCAAAAGAAATTACTGAAGCCAGAGTGACATTTTGTATACACTTAAATGTTAATGAGATTTTAAACTATCCTCTATTTATGGAGACGTTAATGCGTGCATGTAACACTTCCGAAGGCAGTCTCTAAAGAAGCAATAGTTACCGAATATAGTGTTACAGTTGACAGCACTTAACCACAAAGAATCTGGAGACCAATTTGTTGCTCTTCTTATATTTCCTACTCCATGTGTGGAAAATGTCCAATTTACATTCAAGGAGAGCTAGGGAATTACTTCAAGTTCAGTTTTGGTTACAACTAGTGGCACAAAGAAGACACAAATACTAATAATCAGGGTAGGACGCTTAGCATTTTTACCTTCGCCGAGATTAACAGAATGTGTAATAATTATACTCATATTGGAGGTAGTTAATTAATTAATTAATGGTGATCAGCACTAATTTCATGTATTTTGTAAGGGGTGATATAACAATACTTGTAAATATTGCTAAGAATTGATTCATAATATATTTAAAGACATACCTGAATTAACCATGTTAATTCATGTTAACTTATATATTTTAATTATTTTAAATAATTTTCTAGGGATCTTACTAAAGAAAACACTGTTTCACTTCCGCAGCATTCCAAATTTTGTCCAAGCCCATCTTTCCCTTTTACTCACGCTGTTGCAGCACCATTAAGTGCTCACCTCACAACAGGAGCGGTGCATGAATCCCAAACATACATTATATACATCAGTATCTCAACTGTTTTTATTTATTTTACGAGGGCTGTTCAATAAAGAATGATCACTTTTTTTTTGACGGTCCTTCTCAAAATATTCCTCCTGAATGCGATGCAGTTATCCCAGCGTTTCTGCCAATCTTCAAAGACAAATCATTTTTGAGAAATCCTTCAAAATCGCCTTCGCACCCTCCACCACTGCTTCTGATTATAGATAATGCCTCCCACGAAGGCGTTTCTTCAAGTTAGGGAATAGAAAAAGTCAAATGGGGCTAAATCCGGACTATAGGGAGGGTGAGGGATGCACTTCACGTTGATTTTTGCAAGATATTCAGCAACAACATTGGCAATATGCGGCCGTGCGTTATCGTGGTGCAGCACCCAGCCTGCTTCATGGAAAAGTGGTCTTTTGCGCCTAATATGGACTTGCAATGTTTTCAGGACATCCCTGTAGTATTGCCCAGTTACTGATGTGTGTGCAGGTACAACATGCTGATAAATCATTCCATGAATATCAAAGAATTAGAGGACCTTAACTTTCGCAGCAGAAGCAAACACTTTTGCATATTTGGGGGTTAGTGATGAAGGAGGTTTCCACACTGAGCTTTGCTGTTTGCTCCCAGGATCAAAATGATGTAGCCAAGTTTCATCAGCAGTGATTACGTTTGAAAAAAAAAACTTCGTTCATCTCTAACATCAACTTTAACTGCATGTTACCTCCATTGCAGTGGTAGGCGATACTGAACATGTCTGAACTTGCCTGGTTCTCACAGGCGGGAACCAGGAGTACCAACAATGAAACTTCTACGGCGTGTTTGTTTCACATTAAGCTAACAAAATATAATAGGATTGAATTTTATTGCGAAAAATTATGTCCGTAAAAAAATTATGATCATCTTTATTGAACAGCCTTCGTAGTTTTTGTTAACCTGTATTTTCGAATCTACCCATTATAGTGGCATAGTCCTCCGGAAGACTGCAGCATTTCTCCAGCAGTCGAATTTATGAAAATGGGAGGCAATATTTCGCAATGCAAGTATCTTTGATAACAATTTTCCAAGCTCATTAAAAATGCTAATGCTCAGCTTAAGTACGGCTAGTGTAGACATTTATTATTTTCAAAATCGGAAATAGATTTTGCATATTTTGTTACCGCTCTATACATTTCTTTATTTTTATTATGGTTTACATTTTCACATTCATTGATGTTCTCCTGTTATTGTATAACATTTTTAGTTACTTCGTTGAAATGATTGGCACATTTTAAGGCTGATGAATTTCATAACATGCTAATGCAAAATATCTCATTTAAAGTATAACTATATTCTCTCAAAAATATATCCTATCTTACAGAAATAAATTTAACTTTGTACTAGAAAGTTTTTCGTGAGAGCTTCAGAAATTAATGTCTTTCTAAATATTTCTTTAAAATGAAATTTTATAGGTATTATTTATTTAGAAACTGTGTTTCTAGCAGATATTTTATTGCACTAAAACGTTTCAAATTATTGAAATATAAAGATCTACAAATATTTTGACGACTCATTGGAGTCAGTTTTACGAGCATGAAATATTACAAAAGTTATCGTTAATTATATAATTATTATCACTATGTGATTATCACTAAACTTTTATCTTAATAGCCATTCTTATGTTCTACATAAACAGGCAACTTTTATATTGAAAAGAGCCAGCCCGAAAATTAAATTTCCACACTCAGAAATACAATGTACAAAATATAGCGCTAAAATATTAGTAAAAGTCACAAAATGGTAATACCATTTGCTCTGCTCTACTTGGATTACGTATATTTTTAAAACAACCTCTCCGAATAAGATTTTAAATCGGGTGTATCTCGTTTACTATGAACAGAAACGATACCAATGATCATTTGATTTTAGGTATTTAAAGACATCCTTTCTTACAACGGCAACACAAAACTAACCTAACCTAAATTAACATCTCCTTGTCATCTTAAATAATAAGTTCTGTTAGATATCGGCCGAGAATAATCGTAGGGTAACACTTTATCAGACATTTTGATCAAAACAGGATGCCGCTCGTAAACTTAGTTTCAAGCAAGAAGATAAATTAGAGCCTCCACACATATTAATTTCGACCTGCCTGTAATTTCGTCAACCTGAACCTTGTGAGTAACAAGGAAAATTTCTGGTCTTCGGGTTTCTTGGTAAATCCGCGCTAGAGAAAGCTATGATTCCACCTCCCCTACATTTCCTTAAATGCTATAATCGCCATTAAGTGGCGGCTAAAACAGAACTGCAGAAGCTCTACAATGAACAAGTATACTTCTCGAAAACCACTGTACAATGTATTAAACTATCATCCAACTTGCAAATGCACAACTTTACAGAAAAGAAAGATAAAAAAATTCTATTTTAATATTGCTTTCTGCATCTTGTATATATGCATATACAATAATATACACAAATATAATAATTTGTAACTTAAAACTTCACTTATCTTATAAGAAATGATGTCACTTTTCTTATAAATTGTTCGGGATCGCGATTTCAGCCCGCCTAGGTAGCGTGGTGGTAGTGTGTCTGCCTCACGTCCAAGAGGTCCCGAATTCGAATCTCAGTCAGGGTGAGTTATCTGGATAAGGTTTTTCAGGGGTTTTCCCTTATCCTGAAAGACGAATGTCGGGTAACTCTAAGCTCTACGTACCCTGGGTTCATTTGAGCATCATTTCACCCATTCCATTAATCGTCCTATATGACTTAACGTTGGAGGACGTAAATTACAAAAATATAAAAATAAATAAATCGCGATTTCATGAAAATTCTTCCACATCGTCAGCCTGAACCACAAACAAAACTGTCGTCATCGTTACAAACGACAAGTTATTTATTTGCATCACTGTCGTGAAAGTTGGGAGGCACACCATCAATTAGCAATATTAAAACTGCACATTTAATTTTATAAAACATCATGTAAAGTTGAGGGTCGAAGATCTAATTTATAAAAAATAAAATTCTGTGAACGTTGGGAGAACTTTGGAACCCGATGAGCAATTTCAAAATATGCAACTGCAGCTGTTTGCAGCTTTTAGTTCTGGAGTTTCAACACATTATTTATTTAAGGTTGCCGTTTAACAGTTGATGTTACCTGCGACCACAATAAGTAGTACATCAATATTGAACAAAAGTTGGTTTATATGAATATACAATTTCTATATCCTTCGGCATTGTTAAATACGTTATGTATCTGCTTTAATATTCAGCATAAATCTTTGATTTAATAAATCAGGATAACCAAGAAGAAGAGAATTTAATTACACAAGGCCTGTTGTTCTTGACGTTATATCCCCAAGTAAATCCATCTTCATGATTCCTGAAGTCACGAACTTACGTCCCTAAGAATAATCTATTAGATTGCCAACATTTTTTTTTAATTTCCCTCCTTGTGTGCTTTTCTTTTCTTTTCCACAGACAGCTTTCCTAACAGGCTATAACATGATAAGGAAAATCTTCAGAGGTTCAGAGAAAGCATTAGAAGTAGCGAATCCAAACAAAAGAGAATTGTGGTCCGTGGTTGACAGCCCTGCTCCTCATCCCAGTTTGTGCTAAATTAAGTGGCAAAAACGCTATCTTACGCTGGAACCAATGTTGGTGTCACTACAGCTGGATATAAGATGTTCTACTAACTGCTAGGAGCACACATAGAGTTTTATCTTTATTTGAAACTATTTTTTTTTAATCTAAACGTCATCTAATAATGTTAAACTCGTAGTTTAATAAAGTCAGTGCTCTCATTACACTCGTCGATGCAAGGTTTCTTATACTGGTTATATTTAGGACTTAAAAACTTCAAAAGTTGAAATAGCATATTCTCAAAACAGTGAAAGTAAATACTCCATTTCCCCTGAATCAAATCTGTGCTAGGTAGACGCAGTATTGTATTTCTCAAAAAATTGTATGTCGATATTTAAGTAGAAATACACATTTTGAGATCCTCTACAAAGTTTCCTAAAACTTAGCAATATAAATAAATACGATATATCAAAAAATGATTTTGTGAATTAAGTGGTCGTGGCCTCGCCACAAAACTACTCTATGTATCCGACAAGCATTCGTTGTTGTACAATGAAAGTTTCAAACATTTTAATTAGAGTGTATCTTTAACTGTTTAAACCATTTAATAATTTATATACTTTTTACTCATTTTACTTTGAATCATAAAAAATGTTTACAGGTAATTTGTGTGGAATACAGGGAAATAGACCAAATAAATATACTTTCAGGAGAAATTGTGTTATTATTGTTATTGTTATTATTATTATTATTATTATTATTATTATTATTATTATTATTATTATTATTATTATTATTATTATTATTATTATTATTATTATTATTATTATTATTATTATTATTATTATTATTATTATTATTATTATTATTATTATTATTATTATTATTATTATTATTATTATTATTATTATTATTATTATTATTATTATTATTATTATTATTATTATTATTATTATTATTATTATTATTATTATTATTATTATTATTATTATTATTATTATTATTATTATTATTATTATTATTATTATTATTATTATTAGTTCTCTTACAGAACTGTAAAACTCAAATATAATCCACAATTTGAGAATCTTAGAAAGACTTTTGGTTATTCACAAGAATAAAGAGCAAAAGCTCAAATACTTTATCTCATGGAACATATTGAGGAATGCTAGTATATACAATAAAATAATGAATTGATCGTAAAATCTTGCAGAAATAATATGAAAATTCGAGAGTTTGTAGGGGTTAAAAGTTCAAAACAGTCATTTAAGAATTACGTTATTTTGATATTTCAAGATAGATTTGCCTACTCTGTCTGTTTGCGTTTGCTGATGCCCAGAAAATTGATTATTTCGGTTAATTTAAAGTATTTATATTGAGGTACACGTTGTTGTATTAATTGACATCCTCCAATTGAGTCCATAGAGCCTAGAGTTACCTCACACTCGTCTTTCAGGATAAGGGAAAACTCTGGAGAAAGAAACCTTCTCCAGGTAACTCACCCTGACCGATATTCGAACTCGGGACCTCTTAAACGTGAGGCAGACATGCTACTGAGGCGGTCTAGGTATACATTGTGATGATTAACAAGAAACATATTAGGTAACAATGGTAGAAGGAAATTTAATCTTTCTTCCACACTAGCCGTACTTACAGCATAGTAAGTCGCCACAAAAGTGCTTATCCCATTGTGTATGAGAACCCCCTGTTGTTTACCGGGAAACGTACGAGTCGTTGGAGAATTTAATGCCATGCTGGTATGTTGGCCACGGTAGCCCAATGGTTAAGAGCAAACGAATCGAGACCGGGAGATCCAGTTGAAATCCCGGTCGTGGCATTGAATTTTTCAGTCTGACTTTATGTATTCAAATTGTAGTAGTATTAAACACCCGTTCTTATTGTATGGCGTACCACAGGCGGTGGACTATGTTGAAACATGACATGAAATCAAAATTGAGAAAAGAAATTTGGAAAGTTATGAGTTTGCCAGTTACGAAGACTGGGAGAAATCTGAGTCAGGATGGACTGTTCTTTTTGGATTTCAACAGCGGACGTCGAGTCCGCCTCTAAATGAATTTGACCAAAGGTATGGGTAACGAAGATAGAAAAGGGAGTGACTGTTACACATCAGGGTTTTAGGGTGTTCTGTAAAGTAACGGTAAGAGGATTATGCTGTTGAAGTTGTACAGTTAGAAAGTGTTACGTGAATCTGTGGTGTATATCATTACACAAGGAAATCTGTTTCGTGCATATCAATTGTCGATTCCCATGAATGAAGACACCTCGCCAGGTAAGGGCGTTAACCGAACTCCATTAATAAACTCTACATCCTCCTAATTACTCATAATGCAAGCAGCGTATTTTATTCTTACCAGGTTCCACTTTCCTCCTTTCTTTTATTTAAGAAAAGAGAGGGGAAAAAGCGTTGTTTATGGTAAATTATATGCTTCCAGTCAGTCCGTCTCGATAGAGCTGATTTACATAAATTTGCCTGATGGTGCACCAACGCCTACGTTAGGTGTATATATATTTTTTTTCTTGTAGAGATTGGAAGGAGGGAGTGGAAGAGACCCCAATGAGAAAGAACTTTTTTTCTTGGGTGGAGTAGCCTTGGTAATTATGAATCTCCCTCCACTCCCCTCCGAATACCGCCATATATAGTCTTACATAATACACTGCACAGGGACGAAGTCTTTACACCATATCAAGTCAGACACACCAACGCGCTCAACGACGTCACAAGGGGGACTACACCCAAGGAACCGGTTCTCACTACCCCCACGGTACAGTCTCTACCCACACTTATCGGGGCAGAAACTGCAACCCTTTCTCCGTCGCGATGTCTCCAAGCGGTCTCAGGAGTAGAAACGGGCCCATGTTGGTCCCGCTTCAACCCTGCTGGTCGGTAGTCCCTCCTCCCGCCTCCGACACCGCCACATTCTACCCCGTTCGGAAGAGCAGAGTTTTTGAAAAAGTCTGTACTCAATGTTTATCTGTGTGGACGACCTCCGGATGCATACGGAATTATCAGTGATGGCAATATGAACTTTTTGGAGTAAAAATTGCCCACTTCTGTGGGAAATTATTAATAAGTTTCTAGGAAAAGTTGTTTGTTCCGAAGCAAAATGTTCCGAAGTCCTGACTCTATAACATTTGGCGAAATAGCAAAAGAGTTACAGCAGTATTACCGATACAGAATGTGGCCTTTGTTACATGTAACAGCCGGAAATGGTTGTAATGGCCAAGATTCATTTCTTTGTGTTCTCCTTCCTCCGTGTATTTTTCATAAAGTTTCTCTTCGTTCATTTTCTTTGTTTTGTCATATGAAATACTACTTTTCTCTCTAATATTTTTGACGACTGCACAAAAAATTATATCCTATCCAGACGACTAATAAGGCAAGTTTACGTGTATTCACCTATGAATTTTATTAATTTGACGTGACTGCTTCCTGCTGAAGCAATAACAATCAATAACAGTCGCCGTCTAAGTTCAAAACTTTATAGATATTCAGTGAATATTTCAGAAATATCTACATAACATAGGGTTGAAGTCCTAAACGTTAAGCAAAGTATATGAACCATTTGTTGAACTACTGAAACGTTGCCTCAGTTCATGCTCATATCTCTCGTTTGTAGTTTGGCAGTTATGTCCTTTTTATGGTTATTGTATATTCACTTACTTTTAATGTCACAGCCCCTTTTATTTTATTAAACATATTCCCATTTTCAGTACATATTCTTTAAATCATTACACAAAATCTGCATAAATATTAATTTTAAAACATTTAAACACTCAGGAAATAAATTTTTCTAAATAAATTGTTATTGGTTTTATTTGCATTTCTATTAAGTTTGTTTTCCTCCCTACTTTGTAACTGAAACGAAATACTGTTAGTAGTAAATAATCTTTAAGTTTTAAGAATTCAAGGAAAGAAAATAGACAATGGCGTAAATTAATATTTTTGAAGCTGACTTTTTGAGGTGTCAAGGATAAATTACTTATATCAGAGCTAAACGGGTCCAAAACTGAAGCCAATCTATCCATATGGTAATAAACTATATTCAAAATATGAAGGTTAGAGCGTTAGAAGAGCTTTAAATTATTTATATATTTCCTATATAATATGCTTAAAATGGATTGTTGAGCTGTTTTTTTTTTTTTTTTTTTTTCATTTTTGGAATAAGGCACTCGGTTAAACATATAATTCGCTGCCGTATTTAAATGCCATGTTGTCAATAACTTCATTAAATTCTAAAGTAATGCCAGGACGGCACGTTGGCCATGGTAGCTCAAATGTTAAGAGGGACTGGACGGAAACCAGGCGATCAGTGGTTCAAATCCCGGCCATGGCATGGAATTTTTCATGTTGACTCTATCCATCAAAAATCTTAGCCTATGTACGGCTAGTGTGGAGAAATGATTAAGTTCCATCAATTAACTAAAACAATAAAATAACCTCAATAATAGCAAAAGCTTTGAAATGTAAAGCAGTTTGTAAGTTAACGTTTTCTAAAACTAAGACTATTTTGTACATTCAGTATTACTAAAAAAAAAAAAAAAAAAAAAAAAACTTAATCTCAAACATATAATTTTTAGATACGGTGCTTATATTCTGAGCCAGGGGATTTAAAGATATTTTAACATAAATGTTTAAAAAATACGAACTATTTAAAAACTATTTCACAAACAAAAAGGAAAAATAAACTTTACAATGTGCCATCTTAATTTGAAAGCCTATAAAAGTAAACATTATTATTCAAATTCTGTAGGTAAGTAATAATCATGAAGAGAGAGAAAGAAGAAAGTTTCTCCATCTGAATGAACATTTTTTTAAATCGCAATTTTGCATTTATAGAACATGCCTGGCTTAAGTGCCAACGTTGGAATTAAATCTTTTTGTGGTTAAGCTTAGATGTTCATTGCAACTCAAGTAATTCTTTTTTTGCCAAAAATGTTCTTTTGTGAGTGGTAGGGGAGTCAGCAGACTCCAAACATGCATTCTCTGCTAAATTTCAAAAAGAAAGCCAAGCAGCTATCCGCAATTGAATGTATTTAAATTTCTGTTAAACATACATTAATGTTTCGTTATAGGTGGGGAAAAAGAAACTTTAGCCTACACATAAGGCACGTCTAATTTGAATATTCAGTAACCGAGCAAAATAAAATAGGATAATTAAAAATGAGAGTGTTACTTGAGATATATATCAAAATAAAGGATCCTTAACAGAAAATCCGTGTCATTAGATCATAAAAATACACTATTGTTAAAAAGGACTTGGAACATTGCTTATGTAGTTAATTATGATAGGAGTATCTCCAAGGGTATGTGCATGACTAACATCACCATAAATTTTTCTCGATATTTGGCAATCTGAAATGCAGTTACTTTTCCCATATATTTGAGACAATTTAAACGATTTTCTGGTCGCTAACCGCACCCTAACATATTTATTTGTAATTCCTTTACTTTTTCGTATTTTTAAATACTATTTCATTAACAAGGAATATAATTTTGTAGCAATACAATAAAATGCAACAGTATAGTCTTTGGTTTTAAATGCTTATGGTCTTCAGTACTAGGTCATTCAGAAAATCTACAAATACTCTACACTTAATAGAGTCAACATGAAAAATCCAATGCCACGGCCTGGATTTGAACCACGGATCTCCTTGTTTCCGTCCAGTCGCTCTAACCCATTGAGCTACCATGACCAATTTGCCGTCGTGACATTAAATTCTCCATTTGACTCGTATATTTCCCCGGTAGACCACTAGGGGCTCTCGCATTCGAGATATACCGTTTGTGGTGATTTAATATCGTAAGTACTTGAGTCCCAGGCTTCATCATTTAACTCTTATTATTTTAGTTAATTGACGGAAATTAATCTAGTCGTATATAGGCTAAGGTCTATTGTAGAGTCTATTGCTACGGTCGGGATTTGAACCACGTATCTCCTGGTTTCCGTCCAGTCACTCTAACCGGGGAAATATGCGACTCAAATGGAGAATTTAATGTCATGATGGCAAGTTGGCCATGGTAGCTCAATGGGTTAGATTTTTTTTTTTTTTTTTTTTTTTTTTTTTTTTTTTTTTTTGTAATTTACGTCCTCCAACGTTGTCATATCGGACGATGAATGGAATTGACGAAATGATGCTCAAATGAGTCCGAGGTCCATAGAGCTTAGAGTTACCCGACATTCGTCTTTCAGGATAAGGGAAAATCCTGGAAAAAATCTTATCCACGTAACTCACCCTGACCGAGATTCGAACTCGGGACCTCTTAAACGTGAGGCAAACACTCTACCACCACGCTACCGAGGCGGGCTAACTGGACGGTAACCAGGAGATCCGTGGTTTAAATCCCGGCCGTGGCATTGAATTTTTTATGTTGACTCTATCATAGACCTTAACCTATATACGGTTAGTGTGAAGAAATGATTAATTTCCATCAATAAACTGTACACTTAATCCTAAATGGTTTTAAGATAGGAAGTCTTTACCCAACTTTGAAGTTATTCGTGTAACAGGTTGGTTCATAATATAGAGATGGTAGTAATGCACTCTATCACATACAGTATAGTCAATAATCTTGGAAAGTAGAAACCAATGTCTTCATGTCATTTTTTGGTCATTATTGTTGAAGTATCATTTGAAGTCGTCTGCTCCCAATTGTCTCTCATATCACACATAACGAACATTCAGTAGTTGAACAAATGAATCAATCAGCATGTGCATATATTTTTGACGCACAGAAGTTGAGATTCCGGAAATGCCCCATTTCCGGGATTGTTTGTCTAAACTAATCTGTTTACATCGTGCTGTCGCTTGTTTGTATACATAACGCATCCAAGCTATCATGCACCTAACCAACATGTAACGAATTCATTAAGTATTTTCATGTGAAGACTACTTATAATATGAAAGACCTAGACGTTCCATCGTTATTTATTATACGTAATGTTTTTACGGTTGAAGTTCTTGAGCGGAAGCTTTCCTTAAACTCCAGTCAGTATTTTTTCAAATTTTGTGTCAGCTAACCTCAAATTTTGTTTCCATAATTTTGTCACTTTTTCTTAAAAAAGAAAATATTCCTTCGCGGAGCTCAATCAAGTACCAGATATTGTGAAAATCTTTTAGGAGAAAATGTCCTATCCCCAAAATGTTCAAATGCTATTATATTTAGTGTATTATAACTTTAATGAAATCGCCGGACAGCTTAGGTCTTGTAGACATAACTTATGTGCAGAGGATCTGCCCAGAAGTCCGAAGTCCCTGGCCTCCTTCAACGCGGGAGCGAGGTATAACTCCGGGGGTCTTTCCATAGGGCAATACCTGATTTCTTAAAAAGCCCTCCCGTCGACGACAACGTCAAGACGCCGTGGAAGTGGATACGCCACTTACGCGCGTCAACCACGCAGGGAAGACTACCGAAAACCTCGGTGGGGCCGCCTGGTGATGTAGCACACCTTCTACTAGCTCTGCAGGCTAGTACCCGGGACTTATGAGACAACCCTCTACCCCCTCCGGGTGGCCGTAGCCTGGCCGGAGGTACCCAATTTCGAACACACTGCACCCTCGAGTCCAACCCAATCCGAACAACTCCCCGACAGGAGCGGCTCGGCAGTTCAGCCCGAGGTTCCTCTAGTAACGTCAGAGCTACCACGAGTGCTAAGGGTCCGCAGCGCCCGCACCATGGCAGCTGAAGGGGACGGATCCCCCGCCCTACGGGATTAGCCATAACTTATATTTACTTTGTTAAAATGTTTCAAACTTACGGTAGGTAATTCAATCATATTAGCAAATTTTACATATGTTTACAACTAACTTACAATATTTTAACTATTTAAATAATGACAGTAAATTGGTAGGTACATTTAATGCTGCAAGAATTTTGCTGTCGACCCTGTGGTTGAAACTAATAGCCACATGCAGTCATATGTTTCACTGCCAGTCTTTTTTTGTAATATTCACAAAATGGAGGATTCAAACCGGCAAATGGATAATCATGAGTTAATTTGGTTGGTATAGAGAATATGTATACAGTATATTTATATTATAATAATACTGTTTTATTTAGAATACTACGCAATTAATGAATCGAATTTCGTTTTGTCAGAATTGTAATGTTTGTCATGTGGATTTACATTAGATCGGTACGTTATGAAAATAAATTGTATTTGCTTTACATTTTTAATTGTAATTTGTATGATTAATCTGTTAAATTAAAAGCATTCAACAATTAAAAACATTCCCGAAATTATTGGCTGGATGCTACGTTTTTCTGCGTAATTAGGTTTTTATGATTTATCTAACATTACTACAACAGAAAACTTAACAGGAAATTAACAGATATTCACATATACATTTAATTAGTCATATAGATATCCTAAACATATAGTTAAGTAAATATTGTTGCAATATTTTTTCTGAGAAAATTAAAAATAATGATCCATGCATAGTGTAGTTTGGGGTGGCTTTGTTTGTTTGTAATTTACGCCCTTTAACTTATTAAGTCATATCGGTCGAAGAATGGAATGGGTGAAAAGATGTTCAAATGGGCCCAGGGTCCATGGAGCTCAGAGTTACCCCACATTCGTCTTTTAGGATAAGGGAAAACCCCGAAAAAACCCTTATCCAAGTAACTCACCCGGACCGAGATTCGAACTCGGGACCTCTTGAACGTGAGGCAGACACGCTACCATCCACGCTACCGAGGCGGGCGTTTGGGATGGGGGATTTCCTTGAACATCGTGTCCATCTTTATAAGTATAGCTAATTAATTACCAGATTTGGTATTTATACAACGTAACTGCTGCACTTTACTATACTTTTCTCACTATGTATAATACACTCAAACCGCACAATTTTTTTAAAAAAAAAGTCAGAGGGGCTGAAAACAACAATTCGGTTAAATCACGATACCGATTTTTTAGGTCGAAATGAAGTGTGTAGTTTTTAACGTCCGCTTTTGCTGCATATGGCACCGCAGGCGGTGACACTTGATATATGAGATGATGGAGCACCGGTGGAATGAGATGGCGGGGAAACCGGAGGTCCCGGAGAAAACCCGCCCCAGCGCCGTGTTGTCCACCACAAAACTCACTTTGTGGTCGCCTGTGATCGAACCCGGGCCGCCTTGGTGAGAGCCAAGCGGTCTAACCACTGAGCCACGACGCGGCCTTTTTTTAAGGTGGCACATAATATTTTATCTACCTACTCTGGTTAGATAGTAGGTGGTAGAAACTTCAAGTGTTGGCCTTTTATTCATTTTGAAAAGAAATTTAACAGGAAAACAGAACGACCATAAGAGGCTTACACAGTTAGAAATAAAACCTGGACAAAAAACATGAATCAAAACTTCTTTGAGCAACATAGTTCAATAAACTTCCGCGATTTTTTTCATTTACCAATGTAAAGATAAGATTGAAAATTTAGCTACGAAAGATTTGATGTTATCGCGTCAGTACGCATCTTTCTTCAGGCTAGGTAACACTGAGAATCTTGCAACCTAACATGAGTAAAATCCAATTGTAGTTACAATGGAATATCGATACTGATGAATTGCAAGCTAAAGCCATCCAAATGACTGTAGTCCCGTCATGAAACTAGCAATTTACTCACTAGCACAGTTGTCCCGTCAACGATTTTGCTTGACTACAATATGAGTGAAAAGAATGTTTCCTCAAGGTTTGTTGACACATCAACAATCATAATCATTTCCGCCAAGGAGCCAAAAATTGCTCAGTCGCAGCTGCACCGCCAAACGGCCTCCCTCGTCATGAAACTCGAAACCCTCTTGTATGCATTTCCAAGGGAACACTGCACGTTTCACAATAAAAATTAACGATCCGAACAACCTGCTGGCCTCAGCAAAACGACTCACTGTTTCTCAACCCGACTACAAATATGTTTTGTAACAACATACAATGTGAATGAACCTGGAACTCTCGAACAACAAATGCAGCTGTATTCGTACGTGTTCCTTGCATTCCACTCTTTTCTGAAAGAGGGTGAAGTTAAACCTGTGTACATTACACGTGAAAATCTTACGTACTAACTACAGTGGTTGATTGTCAAAATACTGATGTGTAACGACCTTTTATACCCATAGTGTTTAATTTTTAATTATACTGTAGAACTTATTCTAATAAACTCCTATTTTTTCTATTACATCATCTTCCTCTTCTCCATTGTAGGCCTTAGCCGGTTCTACTCACAATTGATTTTCCCATCCTCATCTAGGGCGTCCCATATCTATGTAACCTGTACGGTGACACTTGTTCTGTTAACCTCGAAGAATTGTATGTCTCTAGCGTTCCACCGCGTAGAGGGTCGCGGGTTCGAGTCCCGCCCTGGGCATGGGTGTTTATCTGTAGTGTATGTGTGTGAAACTGCAGAAAACAGATAGGTAATTAAACGGAAACAGTAAAAAACTGTTAAATAAGGAAAATAAATATATATATATCTATATAATAGATATATATATATTTTAATATAAAAATATAGAAAAGAATCAATTCCTAATATACTGTTAGCATTTTTGTAAATAATTTTTTAATTATCTATCCGGCAGAATCAGCAGAATTCTCGCCAAATACAACATCAGGACCATCCACAAGCCACCTCCGAAGATTAAACATCTGTTGAGACCAGTGAAAGACAAAATGGAACTTCAAAGTTCCGGGAGTGTACTGAATTCCCTGTGAATGTGAGACACCGTATATAGGACAAACCGGAAAGACCATCGCTACTAAAATAATCGAACATGAACGGAGCATTCGTTTAATGCAGAGGATTGTTTTGATAACGACCACAGAGCCAATTTTCGGGAGACGACCATCTTAGCAATATGCAACAGTTACTGGGAGCGGAGAATTAAGGAGGCTTTGGCGATTTACTCTGAAAGGAGCACGCTTAATCGTGATGCTGGATTTCAGTTCAACTTCTCTTGGAAACCGGCCTTAAAATGGAAATCCGTCGTTTTAAGAAGCAAAGATCAATACAGCTTGATAATGAAGTTAAGTAGTTACGGTTCCTTGACAATTTTCTATACTCACGCCATCTCCTGACCTGGCATTTAATTTACTGAAAACAGTCTTTTGTTCAGTAATGCGAATTTTGATAGTGTTTTGTCTTTGTTTATAGCTGTGTTATATCCAGTGTTTCATTTGTGGTTATAACATTTTATAAATATCCTGGTGATGGGAGAGATGTCGTCAAAACGTCGATATCTAATCGTCTTTTCACCTGGCTTGTTGCCCGAGAAGAAAGTGAACAGTTCAGTATTGTTTCTTTTGTATTACTATTCCTTAACCTTTTTTTTTTTTTTATTCTTTTAGCACGTACTTTTGATGATATGCGTAAATACTTGATAGCAATTCTTTCATAATACATCATAATGTAATGTAAAACAGACTGAGGAGTTTGGATTAGAAGCGGAGAGGATTCCATACTGAGCCTGTAGTTACACTATTGTATGATAGACCTTTGGGAAGGAGTGACATTGGAGCGCTCTACGAGCGTACCGGAACGCGATGAAAGGACGCGAGCCAGGTGGTGGTGCCTAACGTGAGCTGGGGATTTTTAATTTTGGCGCAGCCTTATGGGGTTCTCCACCGGCCCTCCCCAGTAGCGCAGGCGTCTACAGCGCCACCTCTATGCTGAGAGCAATAGCTACAGTGAAACTGATACGTCAGTCTGCTGTTTAAAGCGAATCTAATAATCTTGGAGCTCTTTAGTTAGCAAATGTGAAAGAACATTAAGTATAGGGTTTGCTGGTGGGAAGTCGATCCCGAAATCACTACCTCTGTGCATCGCTCTTTAATAAGGTCACACTTTGATTATCTTCCCGCCTCTGTAGCGTGGTGGTAGCGCGTCTGTTTCGTATTAGAGGTCCTGAATTGGACCTTATTCGTTCATAGTGAGTTTATCTGGCTAAGGTTTCTTCCGGTTTGTTTTATTCTGAAACATGAATATCGAGTAACTCACCGAGCGGGATATCTCAGGCGGTTTCGTCTGTGTCCCGCATTCGGGAGGCCCCGAGTTTGATTCCCGCGGCCGACCTATCTGACCATAGGTTTATCGGGGGCTTTCCGGGGTCACTAGGCGAATGCCGGGTAGGTTAATTACATTCCCGAATTTCCTGTCCCTCCATTTCATCTCCATTATCATTTCACATCATCTCTCATCCGGTGGTCTCTTTCAGGGTAGAAGTGTCGGCGGGTGTCTCGGCGGTGCATGACAGGATGATATGCTCTGAGGAAAACTACTTCCTCCTCCGGTAGGTCGGTTGCCGGTCTCCGCTCCTCTGTGGGACCATTTCGGGACTGCCAGCCAGGGATCTTAGGGGCTCGAATCGCCTGCCTGGGACCTTTGGGGCTCGGCTGCTGGGCTCGTTGCCACCCCGCAGTAGGGGAGCGTGTTCGTTGTCCTGGCCCGTCGAGGGAAGTCTCTATTCAAGTAAACTGTATGGAACCTGCCCTCTGTACTCGCCTCATCCTTCCTCCCAGGGGTAGCCCGCTTGGGGGCATAGGAACATTGGACCCAGCATGGTGGCCTATGTACCGAATACCCTCCATAATGATATCCTAATCCTAATCGGGTAACTCTAAGCTCTATGGATGTTGGACTTAAAAAGACAGTCATACAAATTATTCCCTGCTTGGGACCTTTGGGGCTCGGCTGCTGGGCTCGTTGCCACCCCGCAGTAGCGGAGTGAGTTCGTTGTCCTGGTCTGTCGGGGGAAGTCTCTATCCAAGTAAACTGTAGGGACCCTGCCCTCTGTAGTGTCGTGGCTCCTTGGGTCGGCCGCCCTCTGTCTCCTTCGCCTCATCCTTCCTCCCAGGGGTGCCCCACTTGGCCCAGTATGGTAACCTACGTACCGAATCCCCTCCGTAATGAAATCCTAACCTGGTAACTCTAAGCTCTATGGATGCTGGACTTAAAAAGAGAGTTATTCAAATTATTCCCCGTAATGTTTATTTCAAGCGCCCTATTACTTTCTTTGTTAAGTGTACGTAGAACGTAAGGACCAGTCGTTTCAGAATAATATAGTTTTTGGTACCAAATCAGTAGATTTGTAGAATTCAAGCAACGAAATATAAAATCAGAAAGGCATAGATTTATAGTTCGTTTTATAAATAAGCTTACATCGTAAGTAGCTTTTCACAGCAGTAAAGCATCACGTGATTTACTCCAGAAACTATTCTTATGTCTCTGGCTAAAGTAAGAGCTGGTGCCTTGAACACCTTAGTTACGATGTCAGTCTAATTTATAAAATGAACTGTACTTAAACATGCTTATAAAGTGACTCATGCTGATTCTCATTCAGGTGCTAATGGCTGCAATTGCACGCATTTCCATGAAAGCAGTTCTACATATGTCGATACTGCCGAGTGCTAAACCAAGGTAAACGGTGAGAAAGTGGTTTGGTCAGTGGCAAACCGGTATCAAACAGGAGCCTTCCAATCGATAACATCGGTGTTATTCTTAAATCTCTCCAGAGACCTGAATTCAGAGATTTTTAAAACACCAAAATGTAGTCCGACTTATTATTATTGTAAGCATTTCGTTGGTATACCGTGATTAACCAGAACTGGAAGAGAAACGGATACTCTTTTATCTTACCAGATTAACTCCAAGAGGTTTATGATTAGCACATTGTGGTGTGATATGTACCAGTCCTTATCACTACTTCCTGTTTAGATTTCCAATTTTAACTATGCGCGAAAGGTTTATGGCTTTCTTCTTCACTTACCTACCTTTTACACAAAAAATAAAGTTTAAATTTAGCGCGTGTAGATATTTATGTGGGTGAGACAGATAGAGAGAGAGAAAAAAAAAATCAGGCAAAATTCACAAATACTAGATAAATACCGTACTTCCCGCTTGAACGCCAAATCGATGATTTAGATAAGATTTTGTTTGTCTTTTTTTGTGTGTGTAATTTACGTCCTCCAACGTTAAATCATATGGGACCAAGTATGAAATGACGCTCAGTTGAGCCAGGGTCCTTAAAGTTTAGGGTTACTCGACATTCGTCTTTCAGGATAAGGGAAAACCCTGGAAAAAACCTTATCCAGGTAACTCACCCTAGCCGAGATTCAAACTTGGGACCTCTTGAACGTAAGGCAGGCACGATACCATCTACGTTACCGAGGTGGGCAAATTGTGGCATGGTGAAATATGTGCACATAACGAATTTTTGTAATTGATGAAATAATACTCAAATGAATCCGAGGTCCATGGACCTTAGAGTTACCCGACATTCGTCTGTAAGGATGAGGGAAAACCCCGGAAAAAACTGTATCTAGATAACTCACCCTAGCCGAGTTTCGAACTCGGGACCTCTTGAACGTGAGGCAGACATGCTACCACCTCGGTACCGGGGCGGGCATTTATTGGACTTGGGAAGCAGTATCCTGTTAGCCTAGATAATCAGATATACCTAGCCAAGCGTTAGAAATAGACAAAAACAACGAACACCTAGTATTCGTCAAAATGTACTATTTGAGTGACTACACAATTCAATTCTGGCAGAATAGCGCATAAAATGGGAGAATCTTTGGTTAAAAATTGCAGCAACTGAAAAACAGATCTATATCCCCTTTAAATAGAAATACGTTCCAGTATTTCTGAAGCGGTGTCTTAAAATGGCGAACTGGAATACCAAAATCATACAACACCGTCTAAGAAATTACATACGTGCAACAGGTCAAAAGTTCCAATGGCGTTTTATTAATGGGAACCAATACGGCTGCGCTTCGGTATTGCACATTGCTGCAGAGGCGCCAATAGTCGAAATGGCGACCCTGATCAACCAAAGGAATACGCAGGTGCGCTTATCAGCAAGAGCTTCGCGGCAGATCCGGTAGATGTCCCGAGTATCGCAACCTTGACTGTGACACTGTGAGGGGAAAGGGATGAGGACTACCTCACACCCCTTCTGTTCGGGGCGACAGAGATGGAGAAGGCGCTGAAATCATGAATGAAACTCGTGACGTCATTCATGGAGCGTGCCCTGCGCTGCGGGGGTGGGGGTAAGGGAGGGTAGAAAAGAGGGGGTGGAGAAAAAAAAACAGAATTTGCGCAGAATCGTAGACAAATGCAAGCTGGCGCACATCGTTATTGTATCCTTCCGCTTTAATGGCACTTGCATACCTGGGGCCGTACATTGGAGTTGAAATAGTTTCATTGTTTCGCCTGCAAGTAAAGTATCCATTAAAATGACTCTTTGTTTTGATAAATGTTGCATTCAGCTTCACTTAGAGACAGGACTATTATTATTTAATTAACCTCAATTTAAAGCCTAAATAAAACGAGTTCTGTGTAAAGTCAAGATTCTTAACCTGTGTTTAGGACAGCCTGGATGCTTGGAAAAGTCAATAAAATGAGATGTGCTGAATATGTGGCAAGATAAGCTGACTTACAAAAAATGCGCACTTATATGATACACGTTATACTTTGAAAATATATTATGTAATTCAAAGTTGATAAAATTCTACTTTCAATCGTTTAATTTATCCTTATAAGTGTTAGTAAACTAAATTGCACGTAGATAAACGTTATACAGTAAATCGGCTGCCTAGAGCAGCAGGATCTAGAGTAGCAAAATGGTCTAAGTGGTTGTAGGTAGGCAGCAGGCTAATAACATGCCCAAGCACTGCACTGTGGCCATGATGTCCTTGGAGGTAGATGATGCAGCGGTCATGAGGCTCAAGTGCCAAGGAGTTAGTGCAAGAACGTGTGAAGCTAAGGACCAAGGCCCTCGATTCCTGCAGAACATCCATGTTTTTTTTTCTGGTCTACTAAAATTCCACCGTCATTCCATATCCTTCTCATGTTTCAGTTTGCTTCTGGGTTTCTTGGCATGTGACGTTGCCAAAAAAAAAAAGTGCGCGAATGCTTGCTGTAAGTAAAGAGTATTAGTCACTGCCTCATTGCACGGGTCGTTCATTCGCTCTATGGGCAGCTCAGTGGTGGGTGGGTCTTCGAGCCAGGAAATATTATGGGCATCCATGCCCTCTGTGACCTGTCTGCCTATGATCGTACTTCCTCCACATCATCCCCAATAAATCACTGTAGCTTGCAGTGCAGAGCTGTAATAGAAGCTTTTAACATTTTCCGTTTTCAATCCGAACGCCACTGTTTTGAGTTCCCACTGCGGCCTCTTTGATTCTGCTTTGGTGTAACTTGACAAATCTATGACAGTGGGTCGTGTTTCCACTCCGGCGTCTTTGTTTCTAGTGAAAAAGTGCAACTCTGTAGCGTATGTGGTAGCGTCTGTGCTTCACGTTCAAGAGTTACCGAGTTCGAATCTCTGTCAAGATGAGTTTTCCTTTTCCTGAGAAGAAAATATCAAGTAACTAGGCTCTGAGGGACTGAGTTCATTTGAGCATCATTTCACATATTTCATTTAGTTATTCATTCATTCTTAATTCAATATGACTTATGAGGTTAAAGAACGTAAGAAAGTTGAAAAAAAGAACGATCATCCCATTTCCTTATATATATATGTATATATACATATATATGTATATAAAGTTATGCATCCAATTCCAAAGATAGACATCCAAAGAATATAGAATTGCTATGTCAATATACAGAATCTAGGTTTTAAACATCTGACTCTCAGTTCGGTTTATTCTATCACCCCTTGTTTAAGCAACAAAATATGTAATGAAATGTTTTCTGTAAAGATTTATCTCGATTAACATGAAATACAGAAATAAGTTCTCGTAAGAATTATCTGTGGAAACGTAAAAATAAACATTAATTATTAGAGAAAAACATCGAATGTCATTTTTGTATTTCTACTCGAGGCCGTTGCTTTCTTGATATGGTGATTGAAGGTCTGCATCATAATATAATATAAGAACGAAGGTGATAATCATCATCACGTTAAACACAATTATTGGGCCGTTTAACAGTTCGTGGAACAATGGAATCATTCTATTTCGCAGCCTTGACAAAATGCCCTCTGTAATTATTATTAAGGACATGCAGAGGTGGACGTGACTGATTTACGGGCTAGCCTGGTGATACAAGCTTTTGTCAAGTTGCACACAGTGCTCTGGACTATCGTAAATCCAGCTCTGACTTCCTTGCTTACTTTTTTACTTTCGAAATGTATTTCTTTTTCTGTTTCTTTCGTATCTCGCGATCTTAATAATGTATCTCAAAATAAGAATATATTAATCGTACTTTTTTTCAAGAGACTGATAATATTAGCATTTATATAATAGGTAATAATAATTCATAATAATAAATTTCTATAAAGGATAATGTTTGTTATTTAAGTGGGATTTTTTTTTTTTTTTTTTTTTTGTATTTTTGTATTTTGTATTTTTTACTAATATTTAACCGCACTATAGGCGCTTAACACTGTTAATACATGTAGTGATGTGATAATTGGAAAAAGAATTTTGGGATGGGAACCTTCCAGGTCTAAGTTTTTGGATATCTTTCCAGGATTTACAATGGAAGTCCTGGAATGTGTCGCCTCTTTCTTGAAGGATGACACGAACGGAATTTGAATCACGGGCCTCTCCTTTGCGAGTCCATGTTTCAATGACTTTATACACCTGTGTCTGTTAGTAAGAATAGGCGAATATATGGAATGGTTTATTAATAAGTAAATAACAGACCTGTAAAGTAAATTTATATTGAGGAATTAATCCTTTTAAATACATTACTCCGGTATATGGGTGTTTTAATTAATAAGAGCCAACTGAAAAATTCAATGCCACGGCCGGGATTTAAACCACGGATCTCCTGGTTTTCGTCCAGTCGCTCTAACCCCTTGAACTACCATGGCCAACATGCCGACGCGACATTCAACTCTCCAATTGACTCATTATATTTTCCCGGTAAACCACCTTAGAGTTCTCATATTCGAGATACACATTTACCGGGAAAATATGAGTCAATTGTAGAGTTTAATGTGTCGGCATGTTGGCCATGGTAGCTCAAGGGGTTAGAGCGACTGGACGAAAACCAGGAGATCCGTGGTTCAAATCCCGGCCGTGGCATTGAATTTTTCAGTTGGCTCTAATTAATTAAAAACAGGCCTATAAGCTGAAGAACATTTTTGACTTCATGGTTAGCTGTAACATTAATAAAATCTGGCTGAGCCAGAAACGATATCTTCAGTTGTTAAATTTTATAAACAAAAACAAAACACTATCAATACTCGCACCACTGAACAAAAGACTGTTTTCAGTAAATTAAATGCCAGGTCAGGAGATGGCATGAGTCTGTTCACCTGGCTTGTTTACGGAGATCTCGAACATATTCGTCGCCAAGAAAGCTTCAGGTCTTATTTTATTTCTGTGATGTTGTAATTTATTTATAAGATGCATATTTTTGCCCCCGCAACTTTGTTCAGGAACGTAACTCATTAGAGAAGTTGGAAAATAAATTTCAGCAGGAAGTGCCATTTCGTTAAAGCTCTTCGAGCATAAATGGATGTTGTATATTACTATTTCAATCAGAATACAGTTATTAAAAATGAAAAATATTACCTTTAAACAAATACCTAAAATAACTTAGTTTGGTATTTAATTAGTTTACGATAACATCTTTAAGTTTCTTGGTTGCAAAATCCATCAGTGAAAGCAACTTTGCGCTAAAGACATGAAAATCCTTCAAAGCGAAAAAATTAAATTAAACAGTTTATATTTGTTGAAGTCTACTGTATGCAGATGAGTATTGTAAAAGGATTTCTATTCTGCTACTCATGCGATGTTGAATATACTATGATCCCCACGTTGTGGCGATATGTAGCAGGATCCTCCGTTGAAGATGTAATGCACGTTGACTATTTCGAAGCCCCAGGTTGGGAAGCCATGTGTAGCAGGATTTCTTCGTTGTAGTTTGAATTGGTTCTGGAATATTGAGTCATGAGATCTCTTCTTTTTAAGGGTCGTTACGAGTGAAAGAGATAAAATTTGGATATGTTCAATTTCGTAATATATAATTTAATTGTATCATCTTGATTACGTTTTACTCTTTCTTTCCTAGTCAATCATTGCAGGTTACCTCCAGCGTATCGATAAATCCGTTAATAGTTTCCGTTAATTACATAAAATTGCTTACTCCTGCACGTCCAGTCTTCGAAATAAAAACTTTCATATTCTCCGTGTCGTTTTTCCACAAACAAGATTATTGATTTTTTCCCCTTTCCATAGAAACCGTTCATTTCTTTATACTGACGTCACTTGTACCAACCAATATACATATCTTGTTCAATTTTCCCTCTAGAATCTCACTTCCACGCATATTATAATATTTTTAAACATTTTTGCCCAAATTCCAAATAACGCCACCAAGCAAATAAACAAAACTCATTTTCAAGGCCAAACAAAAACAGCATTATTGCATGTGGGATTTAAAGGCCAAATAACGAGATTAGCGTTGATATTTTTCGAGTCTATGCATTTTTTTCATAGTTCTCACCACTAGTACTAATAATGAACGACTTAATTTGAACAGTATTTTCTTTGGTCCGTATAATTCATAACTATTCCATCTTCATCTCTTATGCTAAATATACTTGAAACTACACAACCGATGTGAAAGCAATATTTTAAAATGCAGCCCAGGAATTATTAATGTTCCTCCAACTGCACTTTGGTAATTAATGTCTGAGTGCAAACTTTAATTATAGCGGTGAAGCAAAATGTCAAGGAATTAAAACAGATATTGATATGCAACAATCTGGCGAGAGGTTGCCGTAGCCAAGAAGAACTCAGTCCAAGATCATTAGGCGTACAGAAAGAAGCAGCTGTGGGCCATTGTTATTAATATACCTTCCGAAAGACACACTACACCAACAGTGTCCTACAGAGAAACATTCCGAAGGCCCCGTTCCATATGCAGCTCTGCAATCACGGGTCAGCTATAAATAATTAAAAGGATTTAATGAGGCGTGCAACCCTCAATGATGTGCCTATAAATGTTTACACCTGTTGATTCATATTTCCAGTTATGAAAAACGCAGTTAACTTCTCAAATGCGTCCTTCATATTTTTATTTTTGTTAATTGTGGGCACCGAGTGCTCGCGAGCAGTTTCTCTGATTTTGTCACCCCAATTTAAGTAAAAAATGCTTTTTCACATTCCATTTTATTGATCTGAAAAGAACAAACAATATATGAGCATGTAAAAATTAAAAAAAAAAAAAAAAAAAACTGTTTTGTAGAACCCATAATTCTCTAACGAATAAAAGTACATGAGATATTTAAGACGAGCTGTGGGGAAGACAAGATGAGATATGATTAGAAATGTAACAATAAGGGAAGGGTTGAGTACACACTCCGTTAAAGAAATATTGGAAAAAAGACAACTTAAATGGTATGGGCATGTACTCCGCATGTCAGAAGAAAGAAAACCCAAACAATATTTAGAAGCAAGACCAGAAGGTAAAAGAATTAGGGAAAGGCCACGCATGTTGTATCAGGAATACATTGAGAAGTTGGGGAAGGATAGAGGGAAAACCATGACAGAAATGAAGAGAATGACAATGGACCGAGAAAAGTGGAGGAAATGTGTAGAAGAGGCTTGTACTCCACGCTTAACAGCCCAAAGGAGTTAGAGAAAGAAGAAGAAGGAAAAGAAAAGTACATTGCCAAAACATTTTATTTTATACGCAGAACTTTCACTTAAAAAAAAACGCCAGAACTCATGGTTAACCCATTAGAAGTAGGTGTTGTTTGCACCATAGTCTTTCTGTTGCTCTCTGGAACTGCCATGGGTTTTCCTCCACCAACCAACAGTCTAAAAGCGTTCTGTTAAAGTATCTCAGTCTCCTTTGTTCCCTCTTATATGTTTACAGCAGCGTCGTTCTAGATTGAGGCAGATTATAGGTGAAAAATGCAATGATAGCGTTTATCAAAAAGTCTCGTGGTAGACCCAGTTTTCTTGACTTGTTAGAAAACAAAATGTATCTTGTGATAAATGTCTGTTTCTTCTACCTTAAACAGTATGTTGTCTAACAATCACTTAGCTTTTTTAGTTATCAGTGATTTTCGGAGATATTGTGCAAAGAATTTATATAAATGTTTTATTTTCTACTGCTTATAAATTTAGTGATGATTCTGTTTCTGATGATAGTGATGATAGAATTCTTTGGAAACGGTTTCGTTATATACTATATTGTAGATTTTCGACATCAACAGAAGAATTAAGGAATATTTGGACTATTTAAAGTGCTAGCATTAATATCATACTCTTTGCATAATTTTATGAGAAATATAAGAACAGCAGACTTAAGAATGCAACCTAAAATACTGAAAAAGTCAAAAGAACCACAGAAAATACACCGGAGGTCTATAGTGCAAAAATTTCTGTGTTTTAGTGGGCTCTGCAGATTTCATTGTTAAATTTTTTATGGTTTTATAATTATAGCAAATTTAGTGCACTAATTGATCGTTGTATAAAATCATATAAATTTTATTCGCCAAGCCAAGATGAATGAATTTCCAAAATACACTACTTCCTTCGTGCTAAGAGATTACATTTTCTGTGCGTGCTGAGTCTAACTGGCAGCTAGCGCTTGGCAGTTGTTTTACAGCTCGAGGGGATTTTTGGGTTAATGACAAGGAAAGCATTAGTGAAATCAATAAAGCAAAAGAACAAGGAAGTGTGCCGTGGCTTTGTCATAGTGTGACTAAGAAATCATAAGAAGTATGCAAATGCAAAGATTCTGAAAGATTCTCCATTGCAGAATTCTCAAACACGTAACTGGTACTATGGGATGTTGCAATTTCGTGTTACAAATAAACACTATTTACAGATAATTCAAGATACACATTTTATGTAATGATATTCCAAACATATGATTTTAACCAGAATCGTTATAGCTATGTTTGAAAAAATATGAAATATCAAATCAAATGCCTATTATAACATTTTGTTTGAGGTTAAAAACTTCAGTTAAAGGCAATTAATGTGAGTTTTGATAAGAAATGTAAAATGGTTTAGGTTTTTATTATTTTATCATAAAATATTTTACAAAAACTTATGTGAGGCCTATTAGGACAGCTGTTTCGTCTATGCCTGACTTGATATAAATACTCTTTGCGAGGGCAAAAGAAAT
This sequence comes from Mantis religiosa, assembly GCA_030765055.1. Classification (NCBI taxonomy): domain Eukaryota; kingdom Metazoa; phylum Arthropoda; class Insecta; order Mantodea; family Mantidae; genus Mantis; species Mantis religiosa. The sequence continues at coordinate 99,695,665 of CM060957.1, forward strand.
GAAGGCCATTTTAAGGTATAGCGCTTAGAAACTCAAAATAACAAGACCAAATAACTCGGAGATATATCGTGTTACGAAAAAATGTATTTCACTTTTATTTTAATGACCTCTAAATTTTTCCTGAAGTAGGATCTTGTCTGTATGACTTGATTCTATATAAAGTCATATCCAAATCAGTGAGATTAATTTCAGGAACTTCAGGATCTGCGTTTCGTTTATCGTGTTAGTTCCTCAAACATATAACCACAAATATCCAATTGTTTACTTTATATTTTCCCGGTGGTATGCTCTTTCCTATGCTCTATATTTTACTGGTTTAAAATTATACAAAATTCGGCCATTATGAAGAGAACTTCACAGGTTATACCAGCAGCTTCGATGTTTACATTGTATTTCTTTCGTTAATATCACAAACGTTAATTGTTAGAATCCTTTTCGGGCCATAATGAAAAGTTTACTATTTATGGGCAAAATTTGGGAACCCAAAACATACATGTCTAAGCAAATCTCATATCGAATGATTAAATGAAACGCGTTATTCTCGGTGGAAACTAAAAATTCAGGACATAACAAAAACAAACTCATGATTAGAATAGGGATGCTTTGGAAAATGAATGTTTAAATGCTCTGATACTGCTCCTAACTCTTCGAAAGCAGAAATCTGCTGCACAAATTACTGAAAACAGGTTTGAAAAACATAGTTAATGAACTGTGGAACCGATATAAGATAACTCGCTGGGCTGGAAGAGGAGTGTATGTACATAGCGAGGAGCATGCGCAGAATGTATCTCCCTCTCCCACGTAATCGGTCGCCCGTTCTAAAGTTAGCGCCACTCCGTCTATCTTTAAACCATTGCCGTGTCCATTTATATCGAATGTTTTGGCTCGGTTCCCGGCTTTTAAACAGAGAAAAACATTTAATTCCTCGGCGATGTAGTCACCGCGACGCTTCTGGCAGCCTGCTGGCTACTGTTTGATTACATAACGCTACGTCACGGGGCACATTAGCTGGACGCTTATTTTCAGTACCAAACACTCGGGCACCCTTCAAAAATGGCAACGAGTAGGAAGGAAGGCCGGATTTGTTGTCGTGACGTAACATCTTGCACTGCACTTCAAGTCGTAGGGGTTTGTTGCTTTTTCGAGGGTCGGACGCCTTGGCTAGCGGCCCAGGAACTCGTTTGTGACGTCATGATAAGGTCGTCCAGCGTTCGGCAAACTTCGGTTGGATTTCCTTATAAGGAGAAAGCAGACGTTTTGTATTGCTGGAGCTTAGGATTTTTGCGGAAGAGTTCCAGGTTCGGCACCCGGATGGGTCACGGACGCACCCCATTGATAACTCTAACATCCCCACCCTTGTTCGCAACCCCTACCATTCGCTCGTTTTCGCAGCCGCCGCCGAAACGACACGAACGCCACGTTCCAAGAGCTATAAGCAGGCGGTTACGTCATTTTGACGTCATAATCACGCTGCCCTGCTGCAGTGGTGGGGGCTACCATGCGGTTCCGAGCGCCGAGGGAGGGGAGCCGCGCCACCTTATTGGCCGCAGTCGTGAATCTCTGTTTCCAAATCGGGAGAGAAGCTTCATTCATAAAACTGAAGTGCTGTGCGCGGAGCGGCGACAGTCCGGGAGTAGTCGTCAGGGTGGAAGGTTGCGTCCGTTCGAGTGACGTCATCGTGCTACCCCTAACGAGAGACCTTGACCCAGTGGAGGGGCGCCACGGCAAGTTAGTGCTTGTTTTTGTGTCTTGTGTTTGTGCATGAGTGCAAGTGGGGATATCTGACTATATACCCGCGCGCGAGCCTAGAGGTGAGAGAGCCGTTTTCCTGTGACACCGTGTCAAAGACGTCCTCAAACCTGACGGCCACCGGGTGCGTGTTCTGGTTTCCCCTCCTCCCACCACCCACATCCTGGACCTGCCACGTCCTCACCCCTTCCTCCCCCACCGCAGGCTTCAGTACGAGTACGGGCGCTGACGAAGACCAGGTTACTGATACCCCACCGCCACTTCCTCTTCTAGAACCATTATTCCAGAACTCTCCCGATACCGACGAGGATGACGGCGTTAATACCTCGGCTCTAGGGCAAGTTCCCGAAGAGCCCTGTTTAGAAACACTAACCAATCTAGAACCCTTACCTCCTAACAGCGACGATAACGCCGCCGACCTCATCCTGGTCGTTTCCACCTCCTCCGCCACGCCTCCTGTGGCCGCCCTAGAAGCATCATCCTCTTCCTCTTCCTCGTGCTCAACGACGTGTTGTTCTGATCCCACAGGCGCGTCGACGACTGCTGCCACCTCCTCGGCGGGAGCGACCTCCTCAGCATTGCCGCCGCCTTCCGCATCCTCTTCGACGATGATCATGGACGGACTGGACACGCTAACGCCGGGACAGTCGCATCACCACCATCATCACCCGACGTCGGCGCCCACGGCCGCAGCAGCCTTCATCGTGAGTGAGGCCGTAGCCGCGGCAGCCGCCCATCACTTCAACGTGCTCAGCTTCGACACGTGCCTCTACAACAAGGAGCCGCCGTCCTCAGCTTCCTCTGCCGGAGGCGCTGACGCTTGCGGCGGCGATCGTCACCTTCAGCAGGGCGACAGAGCCCGCAGGCCGGGGAGTGCAGGCTCCGCGGTTGCCACCGCAGCGGAAGACGAAGCCGCCGCTCCGGAGGCTCAGCCTGGAGACCTCAACACCCCTGTTACCACTTCTGGTGACATCCCGTCCTTCTTCGGACCCTCAACCGTCGTAGAACCACCCCCTATTACAGGTAAGCCTCAAAGTTTCATCTCGTATTGTTCTTTTGACTTCATCGATTTTTGTTCCCAAAATGTGAGCAAATGCAACTATCTTAGTACTGAATCTGAGCCAAATGATAATTATCGTACACCCGCACACCTACTTAAATTCTCTCAAATTTCAAATAACGTGAACATTTCTAATTTCACAAGCTTTTTCCGTTACTACAGAAGTTCTGCGTCCATAAAATAGGATGCTGTATAGTAACCGGAAATACAATTCAGGTTTTTATATATTTTGAAGATCCAAATGAATATTTGCTTCCAACGTAGTATATAGCTAATAAAAAATTGCGACTTTTATAAGAGGAAAATGTAATTATATTATCCGAAATTTACAACTATGTGTAACAGCAAATGCATTTGCAACCCCTACTTGTGGCATATTTTCGAAGTTTGAGTGGTGTAGAAATTAGTAAAATAATTCTTAACAGAATATTACAAGCAAACAGTAAGAGGTTAATTTTACACTTTAATGAAATAGTACAAAAACAATCACTTCATTTCAGTGTGCACGAATGCATGAAGTAAACAGCTTGAGAGAGGGGAAGAAACAGTGGCATGCCAAGTTGACGTAACTTATGTCACTAAAGTAGTATAGTGAGCGCTGACATCAGATCATGTTCCCATGGAGGATCGCGAGAAACAACTGAAGTCTGCCGCTTGACGGTCGTTACTCGCGCGTGCGCCTTGTCTCACTTCTCCCGCGGCGCCCTCTCTTGTATTCGTAAGAATGGAACCACATGTGAAAATTAAAGAGCACGATTTTTTACGTTTTTATACCATCTTTTAATTCGAATACTTCGCGTATGTCATTAAAACAGTACTAAGGGCATGTTATGCAAGTTCTTGGAGAACCCCTTTAGGTTTTTATTTGTTTTTAATCTCATTTCTCAGTGAAAACTGTGAGAAATTTATTTCTGCTATTTATATATTTTACACAAGTGCAATGGAGTTGGGTTTCACAAAGTCGATGAGTAACGCTTTCAATGAACAAAAACCGATGGAGTTAATAAATAACAACTTTATATTGTTTTTCTGTTATTAATCTGAAGTTACTTGCATTTCTATTTAAGTGTAGTAGTTTAAGAATGTTTAACTAGCTCTCGTTCTTCAAAGAAAGCAAAAATAAAGATAACAACATGCAATGTGAAATACTTGCATAATTTACTTTAATTCAATAAAGTATTTCATATAGTTTTAACCATTTTTATCCTTTGGAATATAAAAGATAGCGTACAAATGTGTCATGGCACAGCTGGTCTACCCTGAGTTACTTTAAAACAGTATTACAGAATACAGAGTTGCCCTTGTTAGCTGTTTACATAAGAGTGTAGTTCAAGAGTAGTTGTAGATTTTCGCAATATCATGTTGCTGCAGATAACTCGCAGAACAGGTAGAGAAATCGAGGAAAAATACGAATCTATTGAAATTTGACCTAAAAGTGTGAAATCAAGCTACAAAGATATATCAGCAATGGCAAATACTATGGTTATGCTTCAGGGCTCAGGAAACATGTGGAACTGAGGTTATGGAGGCCTTTTAATTTCATTCTTAGATATTTATTACTAAGAAGAAGTAGGATATTTTGTTATTGTCGTTTAGAGTAGTTAAGTATCACGTGTAGGGGTGTGAGCCTCCCCTCTTTATTTTGAGGAAAAAAATAGCCACTTATTAACTACTGCGGTTGTATCTTCTTTTATTAGGCAGATTTTACATTTAAGAAATAAAAGTTTACCTACTATTATTACTATTATTTATTATCATTATTATTAGTTACATATTAATAATATTATGTGGGTTTATAATCGATTACGTATAATCATAACCTGAGTGTGATACAGTCAAACTTAACAGACTGGCATCAAACAAATTATAAACCTCTTGCAGAAGATGCTGATGATTATAGCCTAATTCAAAGAAATATAAGGTGCCCTAGCGCGTGTCCTTGCATTACATTGGAGCAAAAAAAGGTAATTGCACAGAAGTAGTAGGTACTGTCGATGGTGAAAGATTAACATTTGCAGGGTATTACGCAGCGGTTGTTACTCATGACTTCGTCGAAACGCCGTTGAGTCAAGCTAGGCAAGCTGGCGGGAAAATGCCAGAAAGTGATGCAATGTCAAACGGATTTGGCCGGCAAAGGGGTACGCGAAAGTTAAAAGTGAGCCGAAGTGCCAAGATCGACTATTTCACGCGTCACAATTGGTGACAGATGAACATCGATGTCATGGGAACCTTCCCGTTGACTTTCTACTTTACGAGCTTCGGCGGTTGAGGGTTAGAGGAAATTCTGACGTTGAAACTCTTATTTTGCTTTCATATTTGATACGAATCTAACATCAGGTCTTTGAACCCAGAAAATAAGGCTGCAGTTTGAAAAAATATTGACATTCTAATGGAAATAAATTATTTTATTGGCTTATTCATAATAGACCATTGTTTTATCCACAAAATTTTGATATTTTATTTTCTACGTGTCTTATACATTGGCTGATTCTGGTAACATTTTTATGACAACGATGTTGTGTGTACAACTGTCTTACAGCTGAGCAAATGTTTGCTTGGTTAAAAAGTGTCAAAAACTATTCATGTTCAAGGTGAAATCGTTCAAATCCGTACGTGAAGCCGTCCAATGTGGGAGAGTTGTTAATTACATAGGGTATCAAAAGTTCACTGACACAATGACGTTTAAAAATCAGGAATTAAGGCTACCATTCAGCACTCTTTATCCTTGCATTGTATTCTTTGCATATGAAGATATCTCAGATGATTTTGGTTTATATTATAATGCATTTAATTGTGATTGCATTAAAGTTTCAAGTCTTTTTTTTTTACTGTACATATGTGTAATGCTTTATATAATATTATTATACAGGACATATAAGCCAGAATATGTTGATTTTGTTCTTATTGTCGCTCTCAACTGCAAAGCATTCTCAGGATTGAGTGCGGTATAAATTGTCTTGTCTTTGGGAAACAAGATAATAAATTCGAACTGTTAATGCACATCAGCAATTAAAGAAATAAAAGGAGGAAAACCTTATTCGACACACAAAATTTTCAAGGGAATGACAGCATAACGACAAAAGTTGGCTTTGAAAGTGTCACAAGATCCGATATTTCGTCTCTTCCTCTGTAGACGTCACTTCCGCAGATGCCAACTTCCTTCACTTCCGCCTTGAAACAAGCGTTCCTTATTGCTGGCCTCAGATATAGGCCAGTGTAATCGTGATAATCCAGACCGAAATGAACGTTAATGATGCCCTCAGTGGTGTATGTTTTTATCTTTCACATTAAACAGTTGCATGTAGAGGAAAATCTCAAACCAGCATCTGTTATGCCTCAGAAAAATTTGATTGGAATGATAGGAAATTACAAGAGCCTAGAAAAAGTTTATATAGTTTAAGGGAAACACTTGCTCCAAGAGTAAACATTTCATATCTGGAATTTCAAACTTCGCAGCTTAATTTGGTACAGAATTAAGAGTTGTAAAGTTTAAGATTTTAGGCCAATGGGATTGAAGAGCATTTGTACACCAATTCCTTAAAATTGTAGTATTTAAAGGAGAACATCTAAAGTGCTACAACTATATGCTAGCCTTGGTACTGACGAAGTCGAAAACAATTTTTTAAAAAGTTCCAGCCACTTTGAGTTTATTAGAAGAACCATTTCCTGAATTATTTATAATAATAAGTTTAACCATTGTATTGCATTATTTCTTTATTATAAAAATTGTCCTGAAATTCAAAGTTTAGGTTCTTTCTTATGGTTTCCCTGTTAGAGATATTTCTCTACCTCCTTCCCCCCAAAAATTCGAATGCACATTTTTATAGGCTGTTATATGAAACCAATGGTATTTTGATCAGTCATTAGTAAATGTTATGAAATCAAAAGCTAGATAAGGAGGTGGGAAATATTTTCTAGAACAATCTGTCTTGAGAACAAAGCGTGGTATTTGTACCTGTTTACGCCTCTTTAAAAAAAATAGGGTGGGAAATCGTTGTTAGGCGTCAAAGCATGCATTTTTTAGTATCGATTTGTAAGGTAGATGATTTGCTTTACTATATGGGACAGTTAGAGAAAGTTTAGTTATCATTAGTTTTCCTGAAAGTGAGGAGGATTTGTTTTCCTGACAGGTGCGGAAACTGTTGCAAGAAAGGCGAAGAAAAGAAGCCGGAAGAAAAATAACAAAGAAGAGTAAAATCAAGAGAGACGAAATGAAGTAGCTAGAAGACAATAAATAAGAAATTTAAATAAAGGACTAGAGAATGTAGTGAGCTGTGATTTGATAATTAATTGGATTTCTGCAGTTTCTGCCATCTACATATATACCTCAAAAAGGGTAGTGCAGAAATGTGAACTTGTTGACTTCTTTTAACAGTATAATAATCAATCGCAGCAATTTTTTTTTGTATATAATGTAAGTAAAATGTTCAAAACGCGCCAGTAATGTCATTAACATTAAAACTATTATGTCTGTTCATTTGTAACATTCCTCACCAGCGAATGCAGCAATTTCAAGTTCAATAATGGAACGCCTCGGAAGTGTTTGAAGAAGATTGAAAAGGCGGGCACAAAATGACCTTGACCTACTTTTATAATTGGATTTCCGGGTTTCCCCGAAGGTCGGTGGGGGTGGCAAGACAATTCACGCCAAGTGTCACCGTTGTTTACCTTCATGAAGCCGTACTCAACTTTCGTTTGGTGTTCCACGTCTAGGTCAAGGGTAACGGATATTAACCCCAACCTGTCATCGGGGGCTGGGGGAAACCTGTCCAGGTCTGATAGCAAACAATGGTATTAATGAACAATTGATTCTGGGCCTTGAGGGTTTTCTTTAATCTGATAGCTAAACGATTACTGATGCATGGGCATCTATACCAAGTCCCAGTGTTGCTTTTACCATTAACATTTCATAATATTCATGCAGATTACACTCGTTAATCGCAGATTAATAGCTACACAGAGACACATACACACTTGATTATAAGAACTCCAGGGAATACTCAGTTATTAAAATAAGTTCATAATTGTTTGTTATAAGTTCTTCAGAATCAAAGCAGCGAGTCCTTAATGCTGGAAGGGTACCTAACTACCTAAACAGGGACTCTTAAAACGTACAGGTTTTTATAAATAAGCGAATGTCACAGAAATGATAGTCTTCCTATTTAAGTATAGCAATATGTTTCCTTTTATAATATTGTTGGCTATAGTTTGTTTTCCAGTTATAACAAGATATAAAAATAGAAATTACTGGCCACTGTATTACAAAAATTTCAGCATTTAAATTTTGCACAGTAACTCATTATCTCAAGAAAGTGTTATCTAATAAAGAAGCCTGGGTGTAGCACACTTTGCTCAAAATGGGATAAAATAAACTTAAAGATTCAATTTGCTATTCCTGCAGATTTAAATTTTGAGACACGTGTTTACTTATGAGCAAAACATACACACACTTCTTCTGAATTATTATTTTCACTTTTGGCTTTCATAAATGGCTTCAGAGTGTTGTGAATATTATGCTGTTAAAAATAAGGTATGCAACGTAGGTATATTACTTCTAGATTGATAAGCCCACAAAAAAGCAAACATTCTTGCCCGCACTTTATCACAAGATCGTTAGAAATGAGCGGTTCACATCGAGTCTACCCGAGAGGATATCGATATATCTCGATCAGCTGGCTGCCTTGCCCTGCCCTGCCTTGCCCCAGCGAAACTTAGGGGTGGACTCTCCCAGCTGACTGAGACAGATCAATAAGCACATCATGACGCCCGGCTATCACGGGAAATTTCCCTGAAACGGGAGAGAAATTTCCCTCGTCTAACCCTCCCACGCGTATTTTGATAGCAATTTTCGCCGCACTTGTTCTCTTCCTCAGGAGTGGGTGTTGATTTAAAGGCAAACGCTCGGGGTGGCCTATCATTAGCTAATAACGCTCCAACAGGCCATGAAATCGAGAGCTCTGAATTTCCTTCCCGTATTCATTTCAAAGTAAACAAGTGTTTCCTTAAAACATTTGGTTTACTTTATCAATGATGAACCAGAGACCAAAAATAAGCATCCTACATATCTATGTTCTTTCTACTGCCTATTTGATCGTACTGGTAGACAAATGCTGCAAATAAATTCCAAATTACATATGCATTTTCAAAATACCAGCAAAGGTTAATTTAGAAGACAAATGTTGCCAATATATTGCAAATCATCTATTTTCAAATGATGTTAAGAAATGACTTAGCTCATGTAGTCAATAATCCGTCCTTGCAATTAAATTGCAATTGTGATGTCCCAAACTAAAATAGTCATGTAATTATATAGAAGGGAGAAGGAGACTGAAATGATCACTTAGCATGCTGATTGGTGAAGGAAAATTCATGGGTATTTAATAGAGACAAAACCTCTATATATGAATCTGTGTTGTGTTAGAAAATTCTGCCTTGGGATTTAAGGATCAAATTAATCCATAAAAGTAATACTTCCAATTCATATTAATCTTTAAGTCTACAGTGTTTAAAAAGTGCACTTTTTACATTTTTGTCATTTCTGAGGGTTTCTATAGAAAGATATGTGCTTTTACCAGGAATAATTAAGATTAAAGCCAATATTTTATTATTTCTCTTGCCATTAAACCAAAGCAAACATTTAGTTATCGTAGAGAAAAGCAAAATACTTCATTATTAAGGGAACAAGGTGGTCGAAGTTGTGGGTTCTGTTACCAGCTGTAATAAAGGCATTGCTATCCAAGAACGAATAGTGTTTAGTAAATCTTTCATATAAATTACCATCAAGCTGTGCATTTATTTCCTTAATATCGTAATATAACTTGACTGCTAAACATAAATGAGTTTCTAAGAATAGATCCATCAATTGGCAGCCAGAAAATAAAATTAATGATTGAATACCGGTTTCCACGAATAAAAATTACAGGTTAATGAATAAATCATGTCTATTACTGCCCACGTTTTAAATATTCCCAGCTGAAATAGAGTACCAGCTTTTACTCTACATTTCCTTTTGCTCGTTATAACGGAACATTATCTAAAGAATTTGGCATTGGTGAGAAATACGTCAGATCAAATTAGTGAAGTTAGACATTGTTTTCTTTTTGAATTGGAAAAGTTAAACAGTTGAATGCATTCTTATGTATATTTTAAATGAATATATACCAGCAATTAGCGGAAAAAGCACCAGTTTTGGGCTTTTAGGTTTAAAGCTCATAAAATTCTCATTTTGAGTTTAAAACAAGTCATGTGTATTTGATTAAATAAGTTATTACCAGAATAAATCAGTTCTTTTCTGAAAGATTGACAACGTTAGCTCAGACGACATACATAGTTGTTTTAAGTTACTTGATTGGTTTTTAATCCTGAAAAATGATGATATCAAAGGAAGCGATAAAGAAAACAATGTACTACTAATATTTGATTAAGTATTATGTTTATTATTGCATACTTACAAGTTATACTTACACAAATAAAGATTCAACTGTTTTGCGGATTAAATTAGTTCTAAAATATTTGTTTTATCAAAATCGACTTTTCCTTCTTCCAAACTAACCTCACTTATCCACGAAGCCAGTCTGAGTAGAATACATCTGCCATCTGTTGGTCAGTCGCTGAAAATAACTGAAGATGCAGGAGGTGAAACATCCGGACGCATGGTTAGAAAATGAGAAAGCCCTAAATATATTTAATCTTCAGTTAACTTTGGGATATGTTTGGATAACATAACTTTCCCTTTCTTGACGTTTATTTCGGTTTAAGGTATTGAGTTTATGAAATAAAAATTTACCTATACCTTTTAACAGGCATTGTTAAGAATCAACATTTCTAACATGGTTAAATAGCTTTCCCATGTTGTTTGAATTCCTATATTAATCGACTTTTTTCATTTAGTATATGGTAAGTACATTTTATACGTATGGCTTTCATTTGGTCACTTTTAAATTAAGAATACGTTCTTCATATAAAATATTGGTATGAAATCATCTACTTATTTGTTTTTAACCACGGCAAAATATGTACTCAGTGTGGAATATTTGTAGCCTTCCAACGTGCAGAGCAAGTTTTTTTGTCGCGCCATTTTAATTGATTCACAACATACTCAACCTTGTGGAATCTGCAAAGAATTCCAAGTTTTTATGAGATACATAAAATATGACGCGAGTATGTTAATTTTAATGGGCACCTCCGTAAGCATAATTTACATGGTGTTTTTAGAATTAATAATATCGTTAGCTCTCAAACAGCGGCCCCAGGGGATACATGAAGCAGGTGAAATTGCTACTTATGTACCTCGCATCATTTATAAACCTATTTTTGAGTAGCATCATTATTCCTCAGCTCGTTAGGACCTTATAATAATACATTATTAGCTAATTCACTAAGAAAATCATGTTTAGTAACAAGCGAGTACTGTCACGATGTAGTGTAATATTTCCAGCTGACCACTTCAATATCACTTGCTACACGTAATGATGACAGTTAAAAATGATAACAATAAGATAACGTAGGCTTTCACAGTCGGAATTCACGGGATGTTATGCTGTGATTTCCTGGAGTTGTAAGTTCCAAGATTGCGACGTACAACACAGCTTTCTCTTAGAATATTTCCACCGTGCCACTGGAGATGTCTGTGGCTGTTGTAGACGAAACGTCAGGAACTTCCATCTTCAGGGGATAACAGCTCAGAAATAGCTTCAGTTATATAACTATAATTCGTTTTTGGTGCTGGTTATTTTGATAGTAAACGATCTACCAAGGAAAAATATTTTCGTATTTTAGTTATTGATAAATCCGTTCATACCGAAGTCTTAGTTAACGTATCATTAACATAATGAAGTACTAAATTGAAGGTCCAAACAAAGACATAAATACCCAAGTCTTTCACATCGGTTTACATTTGTTGCTGCTCGAGAAGCTTCTATCGCTTTGACACCTAGATGCCGAAAGCAAAATGTTGAAAATGCTCTTTGATATCGATTTTGTACTTCATTTTATTGACTTGAAAAGAACAAACAGCAACCAGTATGCTCGTATAAGCATACCAAAGCTAAACAGACTATTTTATAGAGCACACAATCCTCTACCAAATCATATAAAATACATTGCCAAAAGAGTTTATTTTGCACGCAAAACGCCCATTGAAACAATGTCTGTACTTAGTTCATCTGAGATTTCTGCACAAATACAAAAGTCAAATGGGAAGCAAATTCACCCCAAGACTTCCAAAATTAAATTATATTGTTATAGTTATGTTTGAAATACGCAGGTCACCACCCTGCAGTGATGCAGCAAAGTTTAAGTAGAAGGTGCTTACAATTCAGCCAGAAGGGTCTTCACACATTCATTTGTCTGCCTCGGTAGCGTAGATAGTAGCGTGTCTGCCTCAGTTCAAGAGGTCTCGAGTTCGAATCTCGGTCAGAGTGAGTTACCTGGACAAGGCTTTTTCCGGGTTTTTCCCTTATCCTTAAAAGACTAATGTCGGGTAGCTCTAAGCTCCATGGACCTTGGACACATTTGGGCATCATTTTACCCGTTTCATTCACCCTCCGATATGACTTAACGTTGGAGAACGTAGAATTAAAAAAAAAAAAAAACATTCATTTGGGCTCCGAATAGTTGCGATTTCATTCGATAACTTTCTTTTCCTTTCCGGGAGGCTGAATCATCCTGGGGGTCATCTCTTCTTCATTTAAGGAAATAAAATTTGATTAAAACTCCAATTTTAAAGCTGTAGGCATTATGAAAGTGGTCCAATATAGAACAAGGTCTAGATTTCTGTACATACACAGGCACATTAACTGCTTTGTTTTTTTTTTTTCTGTTTTCTTTTTAGTTCTAATCTGAATAATGTATCTGCGGAATTTGCTCTTTGATAAAAAATTACGACAATCATTTTTCCCATTTAAAAATAGCATGTACGGTGAACTACAGAGAAACAAGCTTCCTGCATTTGAGACATTTAAACCCCCTAACATAGGTCTTTGAAATGGAAGACCCAGTATGATTGTCACCATGCGATAACAGTTAAAAATCTTACTGTGTCTTTCTTGTATAAAAGGCATTTTTTTCCATAAATTAAGAACTAACAAAGGGAACTATTTTAAGAAATATTTTTATATTAATTAAATATAAAATGTATTGTTTTGAGCATTTTGATAGGAGGAGAGCATTTTCATAATACAAAGGCTATATTTTAACAGTCATTTAAGTTAGAAGTAAACTCGGTAGAACAGCAAATATTTTTATATTTAACCGGAATAAATATCGCTGAGTAAACCAAAGAGCAGACAAATATCGGTTACTTTTTGCGTCTGTCTAGAAAATAAATTTCCGGTAGAAATAGTGGTTTTTGCTGCACAAGGCAGTATTGATATTATTAAATACTTGTAAAATGTTGTTTAAGCATCGAGTGTTAGGAATTATGGACTGTTCTGAGTGGTAAATTTTGATGACTGCACATTTTATTTTTGCTTCCTGTTTTAGGGAAATGCTCTACCTTTTTTGTCCATGAAGGTAGGCAAACAAAATAGGGTAGTTTGAGAATGTGAGTGCATTAATTTGGGCAATAAAGAGCTCTATGGGTATATAGAGGAAGAGGAAGGGAGGGAAAAGCAGATCAATAAGATCTTATATGTCCGGCCGTTGCTCCCTGGCCTGTCGTGTTGGTTATTTTGGGCTCTTCCCCATACATCATCTCTGGGATAATTATCTTCTGCTCATTCTTTTGCTTCCACACTACATTTACGATGTTTGGCAACATGATAGATGCTTGAAAGTATTTCTTGCTTCTAATTCATTTTAATTGCACATATTAACATTCCTTTTATATTACTTTAATTGCAAGGACAATTGTATTTTTTTATATTGTCACATTTTATAGAAGGAAATTAAATACTTGATTATTCAAAATGATGGAACAATTTCAATTTTTTATTTAAAACATTCTATGTTTTCATACGTACAACATATTCCGAACATCGCTTTGTACAAAACAATTTAGATTGTATGCACTGATATAACCCTTATTTGTTGTGCCACAAAGATGAAAGTTGTAGACCGTTTCCTGGCAAATATGAATCAGCTGATTTCTGATTGCGAAATAGTCTCGAAAGTTCTGGTCTTATTTCTTAAAGCCTACGTTACATAATGAAACGAGCATCCTAGATCCACTTACTACAAATACCAATTCAAAGTAGTGCCTTAAACCTTTTGGTAACAATGAAATGACAATCATGCATGGAAATGAAGCTACTACTTTCATATTTGATATATCTATTGTACAAATCTTTTTATGTTTCTAATGTTCATAGTAAGCTTAGATGAAAAGTTCAAGTAATTGTGATTTTCAATTAACTTCCTGAGGTCTAATTACACTGGGCAACAGTGTAATGAGGTAATTCCTACTAATTTTGGGTTGAGAAAAACAAATATGACAATGAAAAAGTTTTATTAGCTCTGGTTTCTATGATATACACAAGGTGGAAGTATTACATATTAACTGATTGAGATAAAAGGATACTTCTTAATTAAATACATGCTAACAACAATGAAAGTGCATTTGATTTTTTTAACTGGTAGTTACATGCTAAGAGTTCTAAATTGCTGGAAAAAATACTTCGCTAATAGTCGTGTCTGAAGAGAATCATGTGGTGGCCTATTGACTTCGTCGTCTTTTAGCTTGCCTCTTGTGATGGAGTTCCGCAGAATCCCTATACAAAGACCAACAGTAATCCGCAAGCATTACTTCATTCCAACGGCCCTGATATCTTTGTTCCATAACAGAAATGTCCTGATGGAATCTCTCCCCATGTTCAACACTAACAGCTCCACAACTAGGAGGGAAAAAGTCTAGGTGGGAGTGGAGAAAATGGATCTTAAGGCACATGTTGCATCCAAGGTTACGGTATTTTTGCAGGAGCACTGGCATCAGATGCTTTTAGTTGTTATCTACGGTATTTTGACAGGTGTGCCAACTCCCAAAAAAATCCCCCAAATTTAAAATCTTCACTCTAAAAAATGAAATGTCACTTTATCTTCAAAACAAGAGCTAGTCTATCATTTTTATGGCGATTTTTAATTCAGCAGATGGAAATACATATAAAATCACTATTTTTAAGAACGAAACATTTTCATTGTTGTCCAGTGTTATCATTACTGGATCTACTGGCTCATATTCGGGACAATTTAGGGTTAAAGTGGTATAGAAAGAAGCTGCAAGTTCTTTCATAGCTACTAGTATCAGTAGATGACAGAAAAGGTACTTCCAAAGCCATAAACGAAATTATTGAACCAAATATGTACAAATAAACAGTTAAAACCCTTGCGATATGAACAGAGAAGTTATATAGGTATACATAGATAAAAGACAAGCCTTTATAAAGTGATACTTGTAAACCTAACATTGTTTTGCTATAATTCTAATGCTATAATTATAAAATCATTACCTGCATTAACTTGACTAGAGATAACGCAATACGAGCATTTCATGGAGAAGGTGCTCTCTTAAGTAACTTAAATCTTCATTACAAATGATTTTTTGTGTGTCATTTTACGCCCTCCAACGTTAAGTCATATCGAACGGTGAATTAGATGGGTGAAATGATGTTCAAATGTGTCCAGGGTCCATAGAGCTTAGAGCTACGGGACATTCGTCTTTAAGGATAAGGGAAAACCCCGGAAAAACCTCATCCAGGTTGATCACCCTGACCGAGATTCGAACTCGGAACCTCTTGAACGTGAGGCAGGCACGAAACCATCTATGCTACCGAGGCGGGCATTACAAATGATGACAACTTGTTTACATCCATTTTTAATACTGATGAAATAACCTGTAGGTCTATAAATATTAGAGAAACAGTTGGATGGAGAGGTCGTATGAGAAAAGAATAAAAAAAAAATCTTTGAGGATCTCAAAAATGGATTATTTTTATAAAATATATAACCTCGGCTTTATGCTTAACAGTAAAATGGGTGTGCCATGGCAAGTAGATGCATCCTACGCAAGACAGCGAAATGCATTGTGGACTTATTGTACAGCTGCAGTAAAATCCGTTATGGACGTACCATAGTTCCATTTTCTGGTGTATACCGTTCAGTTAGAAGCAAACTATTTTGTTGTTATGAGCAGAGCTTCGAACTCATGTCAGCTACATACAATTGAGCGGCTGTTAGTGTCGGACATGGAAAGGATACAGGCCAGTCGTCATGGTGTCATTGCTGAACTTTTCCGGATTCCACAAAATGTCTAGCAATGAAAATGAGATGTTAATGCAAGGACTGTGGTATGCAGTAACGGTTTACAAAAACGCTATGCTAATTTTTCATCTATGACAATTACTGTCACTAAGTTGGAAGAAACTCCGAAGCTTCATCTAACCCAATATGGAAACTGGGGAAAGGCGGAGAATACCAGGTCAAGATGCAAGAACCTTACCTGCATTCTATTTCTGTGAATTGTCATTTCAACAGGAAAAAAGTAAATTTAAGTTCTGTTTTCTCAAGATCCAAGTTCACCATTTTTCTTGCACATTAAGGAAAGGCGGTAGTTATTGGTTATTGTTATGCCTATCTAAAACTATAATGATCCTGCTGTAAACATATGGGAGGAGAGGATGAGAGAAACAGAAACTAACGGAACATTCTTAAGTTGCTGATAGGTTTATACAGGCAGAAAACAGATTATAAGTGCACTATTATTTGCTCTCTAGTGTTTTACATACTTTTACATGAGATGTGCTAATTTATTTACGCTGGTTTGGTAATACTTTAAAACATTTTTCTTCAAGCTTCCTTTTGCTAGAAGAAGTCGATTTTACGATCAATATTTTAGTACCCTCGTACTTCTGTATTTAAACACTCAGAAGACTTTCCTGAATCAAATATCAAACGAAATATTTATCAGTGGTTGCTGTTTACTAACACATTCGATTAATTGAAGTTATACTCTCTTGCGACTAGTGCTTAACACTGTGGAAGTGCCCATTTTAGAGCAATCAAAGCTAAGTTCACACTAAAGAATTATAGAGTTCTTGTTTCTTACTTTATTGTTTTAAATCTCGTCCTGATTTGTCAGTTCTTTTTAAATTTGCTATAACTTGTACGTAGTATAAAGAAGCACACATGACCTATGACGTATAGAGGTCTGTATTTATAATATTATGAAATTATTTACAAGCATTGTGAATTATCATAAATTCTCCATATCGTTTCATATTTCCCAACGTTTTCCCAAAGCTCCTTGCAGGCTAGAAGTTTGTTCTGTGGTATCCAACACATCTCATTTATATGCATTCTTCACAGCTACAAGAGCATTTGTAAGTGCAGTGCAAATAACTTGACAACCTTTCTTCTTCACCTCTTTCTGAGCTGGTATTTTTCCTTCCTTGTATGTGACTCATGTAGCAGAATTTATTTAGGGTCCTTCGCGTGGCATTATAGAGGAATTTTTTAACCTGCTATACTTCATGGTACATTTTATGCATTTCTGCAATATTAAAATCCCTTTACAAGGTTATTACTTCAAAGCAGTTAGGATCCTAAAGAGAAATCAAAATTGTTTATCATGCAGTTATCTAGGAAATATGAGCATAATTCATGGATCACTTTTAAAAATTACAGAAAAATTTGATGTTAAGGTTTTCATAACGTTTAATACAATTAAACTAAATTAACACATATTTTATAAAACGTTTTAGACACGTCAGATATATTCCGATAGAAATATTATACATAATCGAAATTATTCATTATTGTTTACTTATTTTTAGTTTCAATTTTGGTTTAACTCTGTTGTTGTGCATAGCACTTTTTACGAAGAAAACTGTTTCACTCGTGATACCAGTTTTAAACAGTCAACTACAACAAAGTCTAATGAAATTCTGAGAATGATAGAAATTGAGACATAGGACACCTACAAAGAAAAGTTTGTGTACTTTTAAATATATTTATTCTTACTCGGCAACCTATTTCGCAGGCAATATGTGCTGGTCTAGAAAATGGTGCAGAAGAAATGAAAACATTTGGATTGATGTGTTTGAAAGCAAGTAATTACTTTCGTTAACTTTTAAAAGTGAAAACGAATGTGTTTGCTAATAACTGTAGTAGAAGTATAAATAAATAAATAAATAATACCGTATAAGGAGCCTTCCTCACACAAAGGAAGGAAATCAAAGAAAGAACAAAGAAATAAAAGAACAGTTGAGGACATATTCAAGAAGAAAGGTTGTAAGTATGTAGGTATGTGATCTCTCTCCCACAGTCGCCATTAGTCTTCTCACTTAGGAATTAACCATTTGGGTGTACAAAGCTGACTTACCCTGAACTTTTTGACACTGTCTTTTACGCCGATAAATTTTAAAGAGGGCGTGCGCTGCCACATTGTCGTATTAAGAAAGAGTTGGTCAGCATTCAGCTCCCTCATAAAGCATGCAAGGCCGCCGAATGACGATGCTGGGCGACGCCACCGATTTTAGCAATCGATGGCGATGTCTACAAAAGACTTGCATTGATGGCGCCTGTGTCCTAAATAGCATGCTATTTTGCTGCATCGCATGCGATAGCAATATCAACACTCGCGAAATTGAATAGACGATCGCATCTTGAGATAACAGAAGTATTGATCCATCTAGCGGAAAAACAACAAGACTGATTATTTGTACAACCCTGTAATAAACGTTAGAAGTCTTGAAAGCATGATAAGTAGAAGGATGTTCGAGATAATGGCCGATGTAATCTAGCTCCGTAAAAGATACTCGAACTCTGTGGTTCAAGAAGAACTAGTAAATAAAGGGGGGTGGGGATCCAACAAGGAGAAAAATACTAACACTACAGATTCTGTAACCCTTTACCTTACGTAAACGTTCCTGATAACATATAAAATGTGTGGGATGCCAGAGATAATGATCGATAAAGGAGGTTCGGCAGGGGACGCTTGAGCATCATTTTCTACCTTAAGAATAACCTATGACTAAACTAGGCTAGCATATTAGTCTGCGTAGAACCACAATTGTTCTACATACAGAAAAATAGAAATACAAACAATATTGACCACAGTTGCAAATATTTTAAAGTTTATTTAGGGAAACCGAAAGAAATCCTTTAAAATGATGCTTTCCCAAAATGCTACTTTGTTACCTCTTTCCTGATTAGAAGGTTGTCAGTCATATTTCATGGCACTCCATCGCTTATAATATTTTCAAGAACTCGTACAAAAATATATTGTGTGACAATGAATTCGTATGCACTCTCAAATTTATATACACTTGGAGAAAAAATACCCCCTAATTTTCGTCAAAATTTAATTCTGGTTACAACTTTAAGTTTAAAAAAGTCAATAAACTGAAGGCTAAAATAAAAGTGACGTAAAATATTAATCTGAGAAATGACTGCCTAAATACCTTTATTAGAAAGATTTCTAATAACTGATATTGACTAAGTGAAAAAATATATAACATTTCTGATAATGAAATGTTCTCATGTTAAATAATACGGTTTCATACAGTAAAAATGAAATACGTGCTGTAAAAATTATGAAATATAGAGAAAAATGGTTCTTTTTGCAGTATAGGTTTATCATCATCATTATCCTACCTTTAATATTTATGGTCAGAAGGATGAGTTCACCTTGAAGCACATACATAACTGTCTGGACGATAGGAAATATTGCTATTATTAGAGAAAAATTTCCCCATTCGGTGAGAAATCAATTCGAGGTGACTGGATTTGGAGGCTAGTATGCTATCACTTGCAGTACAGAGGCAGTTCATGGTAAATATGTATAGATTTATTTAGGAATAATATTAATAATTCACTATAACTACTTCCATTGTAATAGTGGTAAAAATAACAATACATAATAAAGAACTCGAAAAAAAAATCCAGGATGCAGTCGCTATTCTTATATAAAATTAAATGTTTGTGGATCCCAGTTGGTGCTCATGTCAGCGCCATAGCTGCTACCAGCGCGCTAACTGCACAAATACTCAAATTCCAAGTCTTCTGCTTCTACCGGATTCTTAACCAGGATTACGCTTCTACAGGCAAAGTGGCACCCGGGTTTTCAAGGCTCAATAAGGTTAACGCATTATTAGACGTTAAATGGCACCAAACATGCCGAAGCTATGCTGCTCGCTTTTGAGGACATGGTCCAACGGTTTCCCAAGAAACGTCTGGCGCCGGTAAAGAGTATAACTCATCTTGTAATGGTAAAAGAATGTTTACAGAAGTAATGAAGGTTTTGTTCAAGAAGGTAATGGCTGAAAAAAAAACTAAACTTTCATGCGACTGCATTAATTATTATTACTGTGACGTAAACACAGGATACTGTTCGATTCATGTATCGATTGTCTGGATTAATAATGACCCCGGTTTGTACTGCAGATAAATATAGCTGCAGCCATAAAAAGTTTTATGTAGATAGTGTTTCTCGTGCTTCAAGGAGGACTGCTACTTCATATTTATTCCACACGGTTTTCAGATGAGCTAAACGTCATGCAACCCGGCCTATAACTCAACTCACCATCAACTTTATTATATCAAACCTAGTCATAAAATTGCCACCTCAAGTTGTCCTTGCAAGTGCCAGGCTGCAGCAAATCCGAGGCTCTTTTTAAAAATGGCGACTTTTTCATGTCATGGCTCTTTATAACAATGGATGTGGCGTCTGCAGAAAGCATTAATGCTGCCAGCCGGATCCCATAGAGGATAGCTTTATTTATTTTGTGGTTCTCTGCCCGTGCTTCCAGTAAGATATTCATACTTATTTGATACAGTGTTGCCAATCTCGTAACAAATGGATCAAACTGTGGAACTGAACTGCTAACAATAAAATTCATTCTGCTGCGTGTGTTCTGTTTACATACGTGAAGCATATTTGCAAAATAAAAGTGCACCATCTAAGACTTTAAGGAGTAAATAGAACTAAAATGTTTATTATTGGCCAGGCTATACTACTTGGGAATTTTTCTGTTTATTAAATTCTCCTTGTAACAACTTTGTTGTGGTATCCTTTTTAATCCTTATGTACCTATGAGGAATACAAGTTTCTTTTTCTTTCCCAGTGAAAATAATTAAAGTTTTGCACGCTGAGTGTAATGAACTAAATACCTGTGGATATAAAACATCAAAAAATGAACATTTGCGCTTCTATGAGCATTTTATTGAAGACGATTCAAAAGTTTTAACAGTTTTGCCTTTAGCTACATACATAGTTTGCATTTTGCGTAATAGCCCATAGCAACGATAAAACGTATGATATAAATTTTGAATAGTTGTACTTACAAAATACAAAGTTGAACGTTTCATTCCAGTGCCCCCTTAAAGTTGCACTTAGCATGAAAACTCGCAGTCACCTATTGTCAAAACTATAAATTATACTAAATCAACACTTCTATTCCTAAGTACTAAAAGATTTTCTCCTACTTTTTGAGAGAGAATTATAATCATAACAACCACAAAATTTGTATTTGCATGAATTTTGACAAGACAGGTCACATTTATCATGCAAAATATATATTACCGCGCATTTTTAATGTTTTAAATGAGTGTAAAAGGTTCAGGTAATTTCAACATATACCAGAATAGTAAAAAAGAAACTTATGCAGAGAGAATTCCGACGGAAATGTTTTCTTAGGTGGGCAAAAGGTTTGCTGACGCCTGAAGGTTCCCGGAATCAGCCTCTCCGAACGACGGGAAAGTGTAAAGAAACCCAGTAGAAGAAAAAAAGCTTTCCCTAATGGAATTCCCAATCTGGGATGATTAGATTGCTGAACAATTTAAGCAGTTTTAATCCTAGAATTGGAAACCGTACACAAGCAATCTGGAGTTTCAGTATTCTTAGTCAAACATAAATATTATTCCGTAAAAGATTCACCCACATTCCCAGTTATATAAGAGATGGATAGTTTCCTATCTCCAGCACCAGATAAATACATAACCAAATAAAGAGCCTTCTGAAGTCTGTTGACAATTACAAAATCTGTCGGTGTTAAATGTAATGATCAAACTACTTCGCCGAGAGTTCATTTACCTTCCTTGGGAGTTCACTTATAAAAAGGAACTCAATGAGAAAGTCCAGTGATGTGTATAAAACATAATCATTGAAAATTTTAGTTTAGATCTAGGGCCGGATGAAGGAAGGGACGTCTCTAAAGTGTTACAACAGTAAGTTGACCAACTTAGGGTTGGGAGTCTCGTGGCATTGTGATGAATTTTAGTCACGTCCACACTGTAATTGTGCGCGTGAATTTTTCCCCCTCTTCATCTGTTGCGAGGCAGGCAGTAAATCCCACTCCACTATGGACGTTACATCACTTCTAACCGTCCCAAGGCACACATGACCTTCCGCGTTGTTTGAACACTGCTAGGAGAACCAACGGTAGGAAGTCTGTAATCCCAGCAAGGAAGCTTCGACATACCGCTTCGCCAAATTATGTACTGCTCTAGCTTTCGCCAAAATCTTTGTAAGGAACTTACTCTATGAATTACAGCATGCCAGGTTTTATCTTTTCGACAACATTTGCCATTTCAAATAACATATCTAAAATTAAAATTAAACAATAAATTGGATGTCACTTCTTAGCAGCACAATCCAACTGTCACTTGCTGCAGCTAGCAGTAACGGACGTTGATGATTTCTTCTTGGCAGCGTTCTCGACAGCAGGCAGAAGCTTTTAGTATCTGTGTATCTCTTCTTTGATGCCACTTAAATTCCACAGACTTTCACAATAATATCTCACCATGTGTCGTAACCTCATCAGACTCAGAAAAAAAATCTGTCGTGCGCTAGAAGTATTAAGGAATACAAAATATTAACGTACGGGAAAATTACTGAATTATTTGGCAATACAAACCGTTACCCTCAAATATTAACTGGCTGTAGCGAAGATGGTAGCATGTCTGCCTCAGAAGCTGAAATCTCGGTCAGGGTAACCTGGATAAGGTTTTTACGGGGTTTTCCCTTATCCTTCAAAAAAACTGTCCGGTAACTGTAAGCTCCATGTACCCTGGACTCATTTCAGCATCATTTCACCCAATTCATTCACCGTCCGATATGCCTTAACGTCGCAGGACGTAAATTACAACAAAAAATTGACTGTTGTAGCGGTTTACTTTAGATGAAGGTGGATGTAAGTGGCGATGATGGATTTCTCACCTTTGGTGAAGTTCACCACGACTGCTCTCGAGGTATGATCTCTGCACCCAGGGTGGTAGTCTCGGAGCTGAAAATATTCAATTCTGCTACTGAATGATTAACTTTTCAATCATACTTTCCCAGAGAAAAATACTTTATTCCACATATACAATTCGATATTTGTTCTTGCAAAATTTTGAAGATTACCGATAATTGCCTTTACTCCTTCTACTAATGATGCAACACACTAATTATAAATTATTAGCATATCAGTTATTGATGCGTCGATTATGCATCACACAAATGCGTCCATTTGTAACTCATATGCACACTTGCAGTAATACTGATCTATGCCTATCCTTTACGAATTTTCCTTGCAGAAGACCTGGTTCTTGCAAAAATTCCAACTTTTTATTACGTTGCCATGGCTACACAAATTCTAAACTTTTGTGTGTCATTCTCATGGCCTGCTTTGCTTTAAACTTATATTTTGGAAGAATTTAAACAACATAAAATATCTGCTACACTGTATAAAATGATAACTATGGCGTAAAATAGTCAAGTGCCTCAGCTAAGATTTGGAATTAACATAGGAATATGTTTCAGTTTAGTAAAATTCAGTTAATTGTTCCTTACATATCTTTGCTGCCAATGTGGCACTGTAAACTTAGCTCGTAACACAGATGCTGACAAAAGAATAGAAACATAATGGAAGAAATGGACAAAGAAAATTGCTTGCTGGTTTTACTACTTTCATCTCAAACCCTTCTAGATTATGTCAACAAACCACCTTAATTGTCGCCAGTCCACGTTTCACTAAAGCTACTCCACTGATTCTACTATATTTGTTTCAAAGCGAGCGTTTATTCCCTGAGGTTTAATTAAGATAGATCAAGGAAGAAAGCATGTTAATTAAGAAGCTCTGACAATGTTTTGAACAAAAGTATCGCTTTTCTCTTCAAGGGGGAGCAAGAAAAGGAAGAGAAAAGTTTTTGTAGCAAATCTACGTCACTTTAGACTACAGTTTGGTTTCCAGTTTTTCTATCTGCATAACTTTTCTGAAATTTAATAGTAAAACACTTCATGGTACTCCAGTGAAATTACAATCACAAAATAAATTTTTCAACAATTGTAAATAAGTATTGGGATTAGTAAATGACCGGTTTCTAAGTGCAAAGTAAAGATTTTATAG
Source organism: Mantis religiosa (assembly GCA_030765055.1). Lineage (NCBI taxonomy): Eukaryota > Metazoa > Arthropoda > Insecta > Mantodea > Mantidae > Mantis > Mantis religiosa. The sequence continues at coordinate 99,719,794 of CM060957.1, forward strand.
CAAAATTCATCGTATTATTCAAAATGGCGAATTACAGGAGGTATTTAAAATGAAATTAATAGTTGTTTTGTTTAAAGAAAAGGATAAACCATATGATTAGCGTTTACGGATAGGTATCCCCATAAGTGATGTTTTGCAAATCCAGAATCGTAGATGAAATAGGAATAGGTAATCAACAATTAGTGAGACAGCAAAGTGTAAGGCGAATATAAATTGTTCCATCAAGTTTCCTGTTTGAAGTTATTTGAAACTCTTCCTCAGCATTAACCGTATACATGAACCTTTTAGCATAATTTTATTGGCATTCACTTCCGTTAAAAACAAAACAAGTTTTGACAACAGAGTTTTAAGAGTCCAGTCAATGGTTGAACATGTAATTCCAAAGTTTACCAGTTCTCCCAAGTAAATAATTGGGAATAGAGCAACAGGTTTCGTGAAGAAGCCTGCACCAACACAAGAGAGGTGACGTAAGCGTCGAGATGAGGATCCCAAACGCCCCAGATCCGCAGTACCGGTGATGTCACGACAAGATGATGGTCCAGACCGGTCCCTCAACCCAGATTCCTTAGGGCACGACCACATGCGCATGCGCCTCGCTAATATGTTCCCGCGCTAATGCTGATCACAAATTATCCTATCGATTTCAGCATACTGGCGGTGAGTACATTTTGATCGTTTTCGAGGGGGTACTCGTTATGCAGCAAACTCCAGCTGATGGTGTAAGTCACCTGTACCTTAGTTCCGTTGCCAAGTTGAACGATATGCTTTCTTAGTTTAGAAATAATTACATCGTGTACTTGTGTGAACTGATGTTTCTCATTAAATTTAAGGTTAAGGATTCATTAAAGATTCTTTATAACCTAATGATTTGAAGGATTAATACAATCTCTATTCCTTGATTTTTATTTTATGTAGGCATTTCCACTGCTGTTATAGTTCCGGTTAAACTGAACACCTGAAGAAACCAACAATGTATTAATAATTTACATACATTTCTCTTTTCTAAGTACAACGCCAATAGAGATCTAAGGTTTTTATGCTTTTCCTAGCTTGACTGAATGATTTCATTTAACCTCAGCTTCCAACCTAAAATAACGGCTTAATGGAAATTAATTGTTCTTTCACACTAGCCCTGTGTAGGACGCACTATGAAAGGGTAGAGACAGACTGAAAAATTCAATGCCATAGCCGGGATTTGAACAACGGATCTTCTGGTCTCCGTCCAGCCACTCTAAACCATTGAGTTACTATGGCCAACATGCCGACATGACATTAAATTCTCCAACTGACTCGTGTTTCTCCCGGTAAACCACTTAAGAGTTCTCATAAACACATGAGACAACTACCTTAATGGCGACTTACTATGCTGTAAGTACTTAAAGCCCGGACTTTATAGTTCGGACCATTATTAGGTACAATTAATAGAAATTAATTGTTCTTTCACACTAGCCGTGTGTAGGACGCACTATGAAAGGGTAGAGCCAGACTGAAAAATGTAATGTCATAGCCGGGATTTGAACCACGGATCTTCTGGTCTCCGTCCAGCCCCTCTAAACCATTGAGTTACTATGGCCAACGTGCCAACATGACATTAAATTCTCCAACAATTAATTTCCATTAATTGTACCTAATAGTGGTTAACTATAAAGCCCGGGTCTTAAAGTACTTACAGATAGTAAGTCGCCATTAAAGTAGTTGTCTCATGTGTTTATGAGAACTCCTAGTGGTTACTGGGAAAAAACTCGAGTCAGTTGGAGAATTTAATGTCATGTTGGCACGTTGGGCATAGTAGCTCAAATGGTAAGAGCGGCTGGACGGAAACCAGAAGATCCATAGTTAAAATTCCGGCTATGGCTTTGAATTTTTCAGTCTGGCTCTACCCCTTCATAACGGTTTAAAGTTCAGTATATTAATTGATGTTTCTTTGGTATATTCACGTTGACACCTGGAATTAATGAGTTTCCCAAAAGAATAAATATGCTCTGTGTACCTTAGTTTATTCAGATTTCAACCATAGTTACGGACCCGCATGAAAATGGATTAAAAAAGGAACACACGTGTTTTCAAACAAACAAAATGCCACAAATTCAGTAACAGATCAGTACATACTTTGAATATATCGACGATGATAGCGTCCCTTTAAAATTCTGAAGTTGATCAGAACTACCTCTTAACAAGCGATGATGCAAAGCTTATATATTGAGTCTTTGTAAAATTAATTCTGTTCATAGAAATGGTGGTTTTATGACTTCCTTAGGATGTTATAAAGACAAAATATAGATGGCTTTTGCGAGCGTTATAGAACAAGTGCAGCACTGCCCAGAAGGACGCAAAACAAAGCTGACACTTTTGCTTTGCTTTATGTGCAAAGAAACATTAGTCCAGTAAACTCATTCGATACTTGATTGTGGGTCATGAAATGAATACTTATAGAAACGCTCACGAAAGGTTTGCACAAATGTTGAGTAGAGAATCCAACCGATGATGCCCTTGGTAAGATTGAATTTACCACTACTGTATGCAGGAGTAAAATTGACTAAAAACTGAGCTTATAAAACATAAAACAAATCACTTGAATCTTTTGTATTATGCTAACAGCTGTCAGAAGGTTAACTGATGAACGAGTATCTATTGTCATGGCACGTTATAGTAAGGAGTAAACTAAATTAAATACAGCGTTACGGGAACATAAAACGAATGCAGTATTGGTGTTAATTCGCCGATATTGTATTGGATTGAAGCTAGAGGGATCGAACAACTTTGGCCTAAATTGCGCATGGAAGCAACAAGTAGCATCAACAGGATACGTTATTACAAGGCAGTTTTGATTTTCCTCTTTCTCGACTCTAATGAATCGTGACTCACTGTTTGACGTGAGGCTACGAAAGGTCCGCTTTCAGCGGGCAACCCCGCAACAGGTTCCGAGAACAGCAACCGGCGAGTTGCCTAAGATATTCCGTAGGTCTAAATCCTACAGAAGTGGCATTACCTATGTTCTAACTGTAAGCTATAAATAGATGTGGCCAAAATAACTACAACCTATAAAATATCTATGCAATAAAAATGTATCAAACTTTAATTGAAAGAAATACAGAGTATATTTCAATTTCGCGTCCTGTTGTAAACTCATAAGTGAAGAACGTATAGGTATTTTGTTACACATATAATAATGATATAAACAATATCCTTTAGCATTTTTATAATTTATGGAATTAAGATAATGCACTGTTCTGAAACAAAAAAAGCATTGTTTACAGTAGTAAATGAAGGTTTTATATCTATATTCAAAAACAGTTTATGCTCGACCATGCCAATCTTTAGTATTTATACCACTGGTAGCAGTACTTTAATGGGCCTAATTAAAGTGCACCTGTTCATTAAAGCATTTGTGTTCGACCAACTGGAAGTGGACACGTAACATTGTGAGTTATTCTCATTTCGATCGACAGCGGTAGTAGCGCCAGTTTAGAAAAAAGCCAAAATATTTGACCCTAGTAAAAGCTACATTGAACTTACACTCCAGAGATTATGGCAAAAGCACTCAATGTTACCAATAACTTGTTGCCACAAAAGTCAATAAAGATGTACGAGAAATTCTGTTCACAATTCGTGGATTGGAGATTATCAAAAGGTATAAATTCGTTCTCAGAAAAGTATTCCTAAGGTACTTCGAAAAATTGTCTGAAAATATGAAATCATCGACCTTGTGGTCTCACTATTTTGAAATAAAGTCAGTTCTGTTCGTATTATATTTCTATAAATCCAAATTGTTTCAGTTTGTCTATACTTTCCTTTAGGTTAAACTGTGTCACACGTTAACAGCTGTTTATAGGGAAGTAATCAATATTTCTGCGCCTGCGTACTACGTACTACGTCTCACTTTACAGCTGTAACATATCACTTAAACCAGAAATCAGTACTTGGAAATGAAACCTTTAATTTAGATACAGGATCGAGCATAAACAGTGGTATGAAACTTGACTATAGGTAATGGTAATTAAAACTTGCATAATATACTATTAACTGATTATTGTAAATTATTGATTATAATAAATAGTTTAAAGAAACCTCGTCATGGAAGTGCAGTTGTTTGAACGATGAGTTTACACTTTATACGAAAGCTGTTCAATAAAGAATGATCACAAGTTTTTTTTCTGACAACGTACCTTTACTCATCCTAATAATTTTGATGGTGCTTCTCAAAATAGTCTCCCCTGAATGCGATACACTTATCCCAGCGTTTCTGCCAGTCTTCAAAGACATGTTGGAAACCATTTCTTAAGAGATCCTTCAAAATCACCTCCGCAGCCTTCACCACTGCTCCTGATGATGGATAATGCCTCCCACGAAGGCGTTTCTTTAAGTTAGGGAATAGAAAAGAGTCACGTGAGGCTAAATCCGGACTATACGGAGGGTGAGGGGTGCACTTCAGGTTGATTTTTTGCAAGATATTCAGCAACAACATTGGCAATATGCGGCCGCGCATTATCGTGGTGCAGCATCCAGCCTGCTTCATGGAAATGTGTTCTTTTGCGACTGATATGGACTTGCAATGTTTTCAGGGCATCCCTGTAGTATTGCCCAGTTATTGATGTGTGTGCAGGTACAACATGCTGATAAACCATTATATGGTTATCAGAGGAGATGACCATAACTTTCCCAGCAGAAGCAACCACTTTTGCTATTTTGGGGGTTGGTGATGAAGGAGATTTCCACACTGAGCTTTGCTGTTTGCCCTCAGGATCAAAATGATGTAGCCAAGTTTCATCAGCAGTGATTACGTTTGAAAGAAACTCCGAATCTTCCTCTAACATCAACTTTAACTGTATGCAGACCTGCATGCGAATGTCCTTTTGTTCGGGAATCAACAGTCTTGGAACCCATCGCGCACAAACATGTCTCATGTGTAATGTTTCTGTCACCAACGTGTGGGTGGCACCCAATGAAATGTTCAGTATTTCAGAAAGTGATGTTAAGGTAATTCGTTGTTCCTCTCTCACAATACAGCAGCAGTGTTGATGTTTTCTTCCGTAAGAGCAGTAACTGGAGCACCGAGTCCATCTTCCTTTGAAATTGATTGTCTCCCCTCTTTAAACACTTTAAGCCACCTTCGAGCTGTGCTGTAGGGAAGAACAGACTCTCCATAGGCCTCCTGTAACATTGTATAGGCATCAACTGAAGATTTGTTGAGACGAAAGCAGAATTTCAATGCCGCACATTGTTCCTCGCGTGTTACCTCTACTGCTGTGGTGGGCGAGACTGAACATGTCTGAACTTGCCTGGTTGTCACAGGCGGGAACCAACAATGAAACTACTACGGCGTGTTTGTTTCACATTAGGCTAACAGAATATAAGATTGAATTTTAGTGCGAAAAATTATGACCGTACAAAAGTATGATCATTCTTTATTGAACAGCTCTCGTAGTATATTGGCGTTAGTAGGTTTCCTTCTTAATGGCATAATGCCACTTCCTTCTGGTTTAAAAGAACTTAATAGGGAAAAGAAGATGTCATCAGTAATGGTGACATTAACTCAGCAATTACGAAGACCGTTAGTAATGTTATTTCACATACTGACATTATTATTATTATTATTATTATTATTATTATTATTATTATTATTATTATTATTATTATTATTATTATTACCATTAACATTTAAAGAAGATAGGAAGCTTTCTTTATTCATTCTCACCACTAAGGCCAACAAAATGGGAATAATTGGCCATTTATTTTAGGCGATAAGATATTACACTTAAAACACGTTTTAACATTTACTAAAAGGCTAAATACTATCGTATAACATAAAAGCAGTATTGCTACCAGTAAATGAAAATAGGAAAATAATACAGGAATTGTGGTGAACGATCACTGAAATAAATATTTTAGCACAAAACATCAATCACAACGAAACTAACATGAAAGTAAACATAGCGCAGAACATTTTATGTTAATTGAATATTAGTTTGCATTCTAACTATTTGATCGTATAATAATTGATGAAATGCAAATAATATTTGCGAGCCAGTAAAAACTTGGCTCCGCCCACTCATTCTCTGAAGACCACCTGTTGCTAGAGGTAACGTTTGGTTGCTATGACGATCTTCTGCCAACATTCGGCCGCCTCTCCATATCTGTAGCAGCGAGGCAGTCTTCACCCACGCAATGCTGTGACTAGGGGTGAGCATGGTGAAAGCAAAAAATCCCGCTCAGTTCATTTATACAGAAGAGTTCATTCTTAAAATACTTAAAAATGTGTGACAGTGGAGATTACTTTGGTAATGTATATCATGTTTCGTAAATGATGTGGATTTTAATATGTTTTACGTTAGTTTCTTATGTCTGCACTGAATCAATAGCAGATAGTGATATTGTGTTTGTAAACAAAAGGCGTCTTCCCTTTTTAAAGATATTTAAAGTGAGACAAAAAGTATTCTGACTTCAAATTATCGACTTCCTCGGACGATAAATTATGTGAAATGGAGGTTGATAAAGTGATGACTAAGTATCTAGCTTAGCAATGGCTTTATGTTTCAAGTCTGGTGGAATGTACATCAAAATAGGCAACAAACCTGGAATTGTAAGGTATGGAATATTAAAAAAAAGCACAGTACGGAACAAATTACTTAAGAAAGAAACCATAAGCTGTCAGATGAATTTGAAGCACCAACAGACGTTGTTTGAAAGCTTCCAGAAAATCATACTCATGTGAGAACTTAATGAACACTCGTGCAGTACATGGAACTACCTCTTGGATATCCTACAGAGAAAAGATTTATCAAGAAAACCTTTACTTGTGATGAGAACCATATATCAGCCCAATCTTGACAGTGGATGATAGATACGTCGTTGTGTTTGATCGCAAGGTGTGGTGGAATTACTAAGATGCACTACTCCAAGTGGGCAAGCTCTAATCTCAATAGCTTCAGATGTTTATGTAGTTTGAATTAGTAACATCCAGTATTAATTAATTAAAACCAGTTTCTTTGTATCAATATAATACAATAAATACACTATCCTACAGATGCAAAATACCGTCGTGGCTTTGTAACACAGGTTTAGGGCCTCTTCTGGTCTTCGATGATATCCAGGAAAAAGTGAAAGACAATAGCAAAACGTTGAAGAACTTAAAGATAGATAGCATAAGATCTGACTTTGTACATAGGTTTCACGTCCTTTCTTTTATTTTATTTTAACATCATGAATACCTGTATTAATAAGATATACAGCAACAGATATAAATTAACACAGTTCCAAGACAATGGAGTGGTTAAGTGGTTAAAGGTATTGTGCAGAAGTACTGTTCATCATAAATCAGGAACCATATTGACATAGATCTTTGGCATTGGTGTTGGAATCTAAAGTACTTGAACTTTGATTCCATTGTATTCATAATGAATAAGTTTATGTGTAGAAAACAACATTATTAATGAGATTACACATCTAAACTTTCAAATCCTCTAGCAAAATTGATTCTACTTTCTGCAAACAAGAATTTGGGAACTATCAATTTTAAATGCTTGATTTTATTAAAGGTTTTACCAAATTTAAGTGTTTGATTTTAATTTTGTAATATAAGAATGTGAATACTATCAATCATGCAGGACTTTCTGTTGTTCTAGGTTCCTTGGACCCCGAGGAACTATCGCTCGACCCTGCGGGAAGCCCTGTCAGTCCGCAGAACGAAGCTGCCGCCTCCGTCGCGAAACACGAGCCCAGTCTCAGTCCGAGCGGCGTGGCCACTGCTACGGTGGCCACTGTCACTGCAGAGGACTCTAGCAACGCGAGCATCAACATGTACCCGTCCTCGAGCACGTCGACGCCCCACACTAGTAGCGGGGCGGGCAAGATCAGCTATAGAGGCATCTTCACAACGTCCAGTAGCCATGGAAGTCCCGTCGTACCACCCCTCATGGGCCCCAACGGTGGCTCGGCGGGAACTCTCGGCGGTAGTGGTCTCGCCTCGTCCCCCACGTCAGGCATCAACCCTTGGATCCTCCCCAGTCCTGACAAAACCCTCTTTCCTCCCATTTTTGGGCTTTTGGGACAGCAGCAACCCACTGCAGCCAGTCCGCAACAGCAACAGTACCCTACAGCAAGTCCGAGCCCGGGACACTACGATGATCGATCTCAACAACAGCAACAGGCCGAGTTGCTGGGTCTCAGCATCGAGTGTGGACCCACGGGAAACATGGCCCTCAAACAGCCACCAACGTATTCCAGCTGTAGCGGCGGTACCGTTACCTCCATCGGCGACGTTCAACAGCAGCAACAGCAACAGCAGGAGCTGGCGTACAGACAGACTCTGGTGCCTACTACGGCCAAATATCAGTGGTTGGACTCACAAGTGGAATACGGTGCTTCTCCAGCGGGCACGTTATCCGTGCCTGGACCTTCCGTTCTCATCCCCAAGCAGGAACCGTTTAGTGGTTGTAGCGGGAGTGCGACACCTGGGGGTGGGGGTGGTGCGGGTGGTGCTGGTAACGGTGGTGATGTGCAAGGACAAGCTCAGACAAATCAGGGACAACAGCAACAGGGTTCGGCAGGATCTGGGGCGACGGGAACGGGTTTCTCGGTGCAGCTGGCCGAATATAATCCGTCGACGAGCAAGGGCCACGAGATACTTTCTCAGGTTTACCAGCAGTCGGCGATGCCCCTAAAACTGGTCCCGGTGAAGCCGCGAAAATACCCGAATCGACCGAGCAAGACGCCCGTGCACGAACGACCGTATGCCTGTCCGGTGGAGAATTGTGACAGACGTTTCTCCAGATCGGACGAGCTGACGAGGCACATCCGGATCCACACAGGTCAGAAACCCTTCCAGTGCCGCATCTGCATGCGCTCCTTCTCGAGATCAGACCATCTCACCACACACATACGCACTCACACCGGCGAGAAGCCTTTCCAGTGTGATACCTGTGGGCGCAAGTTTGCGCGATCCGACGAGAAGAAACGTCATGCCAAAGTTCATCTCAAGCAGCGCCTCAAGAAAGAGAGCAAACTGGTTGCTTCCTCCTCCACGCATCAACAGCAACAGCAGCAACAACAGCAGCAACAACAACAGCATCATCAACAGCAACACCTACATCATCACCATCACCATCATCATCCACATCCTCATCATCAAGCGTCCAGTAGTGGTATGCAGCACGGCGTGTCATCAGATGACAGTCTCTCAATGCCTGTTGTTACCACTTCTCTCTAAAGCTTGCTGACAATCGTGGAGGAATGTTACGAAGCAAGTGAAAATGTGTTCTCCTTTTTCCTGTTTGTACAGCGTGATTTCAGATTCTCATTGCGTTTTGATGTGCCGTTTATTGTATACTACTACAACTGAACTTTTGCGTTAACTGTGATTTTTCTCTACTCGAAAAACAAATAACTGTCACAATAATAGTTATTATTAAAACATTTAAAACTTTATTTTATGTACATATGAACTTATCTCTTGACGCCTGCAAAGTTAGGTGGACAGAAAAAGAAATGTTTAAATTGTGTATAGCACACAAACCCTCCACCCCAGCGTACCCCGCACTGCATTTGTAGGCGGAGTCTCCTATTGGTTGGTCTGTTCGTTGTCCTTTTTTTCTTTGTTGTAATGTTTCAAAGAGACTATTCATTGTTGTGTGTGCACAAATTTACTTCGTAAAGAAGAGTGCAAACAAGATGGAAAACTATCTCATTTTCCTTATTTGTTGTTGCAAATCATGACATTGTTGTTTTTTTATGAAATAAAATTGTTCTATTGCATTTTAAGGAATAGGAAGGAAAGGCATGTTTCAAAAACATGTGTTTCTTTCGCCGTCAAGAAGGTTTGCGCCCTTGACATCGCAAGGGTGTAGACAAACTATTTTTTTACTTCACTCTTGATTGGGTATTTGTTTTAATTCAGTCTCTTGTGTGAAATAGCTGTTGCTTTTCGTTGTGTTGTCATATAATATGGCTTTAACATAGAGAACAAAATAACTAATGGCTTTAATTAAGAAATGCTACTATATTTACATGTTTTTTGTAACTATACCAAATTTGCAGGGGTAACAAACTGCTGGGCGAAACTCCTGTACTTCTCATTGCAAATCAGAAGTTGATGTTTTACTGTAATGTCACATGTTATTAAGCATAAAAATATAATTTGCAGGCATTGGTAGTGAGAGAAAAACACCCAGCAAGATGCCCTCTGCAAAAAGTTGCCAAATAACAACTAGTTCTAACTGCACAAAACATTCCGTACTGTAGATTTGTATTATTTTTAACGAATATTGGCTATTTCAGGTGAGCGAATATACCACTACTCCCCCCACCTCAAATTTTTTGAGTACTCATTCTAAATTTTTGAAAGTATTAAGCATTCATTTTTGGTCTTAGTATTTTGATTCTTTAAAGTAAAATTTGTCATACACGCACATACGCTAAACGTATTTTAAATGCACGAAATAGGATTTTGAAGCCCTTTGATTAAACAGAAACTAAAATTGCCGGGAATTTGCCTTAAGAATAAAGTATAGGTAACCCAGTGACTTTAGCACCCACAATTGTTGTGCTTCATAGAATGTGTTTAATACTTATTGTTTGGAACACGGAAATCTAGTTTTGCCAGCTGTACTGGGTCTTTTATGAAACAAATATTAAGTGCCATGCATTTTTGTTACTTTCTAAGCCCTCAAGTTTGGCTTCCAACATCAAGTCATCAGTTACTGTCGCCCACTCCTTCAAGGAATATATTATCTAGAAACTTCTCCTCGTAAACATTCAAGGATTGCTGAAACATGTAAACATTTTAAAGAAATTTATTGTTAGTGTGTCTAAATTAAGACATCGTCAAAATATTTTGTTTTCCTTAACACAGAGTTAAAGTTGTCTTCTGCTGCAGAGATACAGAAAACCCTGCTAATACGTTCTTATTATTATTTTGAAATAATAGAACAGTCGTTTACTTTAGAATACATGTATACCTGTTATAAGGCTTCAAGTAACATTTATTTTCTCCCTTCCGATTTTGAATTTGTTATACCTAAGTGTTATGATTTAGTATAGTAGATGTTATTTCTCTGACGAATGAAAATTTTAACTGTAAATTTTGAGATTTAATCTCAGATATAATTAATCTCAGGTACACCTTTCTGGTAAAAGTAGTATTTCTAGAAACAGCGTGGATGCAAAACAGTACAGTAGTATGTCGCAGAATATATTTTACCCTACAGAAAAATGGATGCAATCCTCAAATTATATATAATGTAATTAGATGCTCTTGTTCACAAGAGAGTATTTTGAAATACATCCATAGATGATTTCATAATTTGAGCGGAATTACAAATTTGAAAGAAAAAAAAAATAGGCCTAAGGGAATTGTTTCAAATTTTCTCATAACTCGCACGTATCAGCTTGTTAAATTTTATGAAAATTCATGTTTTGTAGGAAAATGTCATGTACCCTTAAAGCCGTTACGAAAAAAATATACTGCTCAAAGTAATTAGTAAGGGACAAAATTTAAGGTCTACTATCCAAGACCTTTTAAAACCTCTCTTTTACCCGCGCATGAGCTGATGTCATGGCTGCTGAACATCTGTTAGTAATGGGTATCTGTACTTAACGCCTTAACGACTTTTCTTTACTAAAAGTCAAATGCTCAAGAGTTTGCCTGTCGATGTTCAGCTGTTTCAGCAAACTTGATTGGCTTTGGAATCTTCATCTTGTGCAAACTGGCAAAGAAGAAATTTCTTTCGTAAAGGTCCCATAAATTCTGCCTTAATCTCCCAGTTGTCGAGTTTTACAAGCAATTGAACAATAAAATGCACTCCCAATCAATTAGGATCAAATTTCTCTTTGTACTTTGTGAATTGCTTCACATGCTGGTCCTCATATTACGAAATTAATTTAGTATTCCTTGAAAGACGTATTAATGGGTTTCACTGTAGTATGTGAAACAGTTATATTTTTAAACGCACCTGATGACAATTTTAGCATGTAAGCATTTATAAAATGAAAATATATGTGATATTATTTTTAACGGCCTACATAGTTCTGTTATAAATCCAATGGTGGAATGGAGAAATCTACCATGTTCGGAAGCCAACATAAATTATACATTTTATATCGTCCCTTCAGAGAGTATATAGAAATATGGTAATGGTATATAGCATATTTTATAATTAGACTGAAATCGCAACTTAAAACACCGCAGTACTTACTGTGTCTCACCACCCATCTCGTCCTTCATTGGCTGGAATAGAGTTCTTTCATCCAATAAGGATAGATTCTTTCTAACTTTAGCCAGTTAGAGACATCAGAAGTAAGTCATGCGGTAGGAGTTGGTTCCACTTTACTGCTGTGAACACCTTTGTTGCAATATCAGCCTAATTTTAAAGTGGACATACCTAAATGGCAGTATTATTACCCAGTGTAGTTCCTGCATAACGCAGCTGTAAAGTCAACGTACATGAGTACATGATCCAAATGTGGATTTGTAGCCCAAAACAGATAACTGTGGAATGGAAATGGTAAAGAGTGTGAATCACTTCCATTCCTATTTCTCTGTTAAGTCTTTCGCCTTTTTCTATAAACTCTCAGCTAAATTATATTTTGAACTTAAAGTTCATTTTTCTTTCCTCCCTCTCCCCAGTAATCTGCTGGCATTAACTCGTGTTCAGAGATGTGTAAAGCTAGTTTTTGTTTTTAATGTACCTCAAGGGTCCAGGAGAAAAACAATCAAAATCAAATTTCAAGTAATTTTTTTTTCCTTGCAGGCGGAGGTAGTAAAACTTTATTGGTAAAACGAAAAATGTAAAAATAACTTAGCATTTTATCAAATAACAATCAGAGTTCTTTGAGATTTCACAGAAAAAATATTTTAACCTGACTGTCATGAGCACATTCTTTATTCATGAAGTAAATCAGTTTACCAATTGTTTCTTTACTTATACAGTAGATGTTGATATGTTTTAATAAATTCATATTACTAAATGTGTGGTATCTACATATCGATTAACTTTGTTTACTTTTACAAGCAGAATAGTCAGGACGCTGAACGCTTTACCATCCCAAAACTTCACTAAATAGGTTAATACGGCTATTTTAATGGCAACATTGTCATAGGACCTGTTGAAAGTAAACACTAGAGAGAATATTTTGTACATAATTGAAAAATTGCTATGCTCAATTTAATTTTTTTTGCGGATAGAATGGGTTCATGTCTTCTTTTAATACATTACGTAAGAAACTCTAATCATTTCCCCTGGACCCTTCAGTTACAAATTCTGGGATGCTTATATATGTCTTGGAAGTAAAACTTTTGAAATGAAAGGAATCAGGTAGTAATGTACGGTGCTAAACTTACTGGTTGTGAATAGATATGAAAAGTTCCATTTTGAAAGAGATATATATTATTTGTTATGAAAAAAAAGCCTTTTCGTATTTGCAGTTGTTGTTGGTGGGACTCTCCCACGGGAAAAAGAAACGTACAAATTTTTGGGCCTAATTGCCATTATATAGCCAAATAAAATATAAGAAGAATACATGAAAGTGTATATAAAATTAAAAGCTGTATATAGTATATATAAATATATATTAAATATTAAAAAAAGGTATAAGATTGTTGACTTTCCACGTGACTGCTGTTAACTATTTGTGTGAAAGATGAAAGAGAAGGGTAATCTTTCTTCGTTTCCCGCTTTTATTTGTTGTCAAAAGAAACCCAAGCAGTTCCATAGCTTCCTGACTGAACACTTTCTCAATATAAAACTGTTTCTCCCGAAATCTGTTCCAGCCCCGTGGTATTTTTATTACTCTTGTCACACTCTGCACACATCTTCCGTTTGTTTTACATGACCACAAGAATATGACAGGCAGTTCTAAAACTGCCTGGTATGTGTGCTCACTTCAGAACGAGTGCGTGTGTATGTGTGTGATTCCAAGTCACTAAAATAACTCGCGAGGCTGTTTCTCTATATGTGATATCTGCTGATGCAAAACAAAAAATTTTAAAAGGTGATGTAATTATTATACATAAAACAAACCTACTCAGATATTTATTTGTACATTTCTCTCTTTATGCATAGCTGTATAAGTTGATGTTATAAAATAAATGGCTGTAATCTATTATTATAATAATACGATGAAGAGTCTATTATAGTTTTAAGCAAAGAGAGAAAATATACAGAGCTAAACCAACACTGGTGTATTTCTTCAACCTTTTCCGGATACCCTCAGACCCAACCACTGAATCCTAGAGCCTTCTTTCTTCCCCAAACATCCCAAATGAGCATTGTAATAGCAGGGATGAAATCAAAAAAGAAAAATTCTCCTTGATCGATTAGCAATAAAGTTTAAACTAATAGAGTAGCAACAATTCTCTACTTTATATGGTTTTCTTTTTCTGCAACCCACTTCTGCTAAGAATTAACAATTAATATGCTAGTAAAGCTATTATTTGTTTAAATTAAAACTCAAAACAAAATGTAACTAGTTGCCACCACTACACCTTATAAATCACTCAAGAAAAATTTGGAAAGTACTTATAAGTCCTAAATTATATACCTGCACCACTACACTGAGGAGTACCACTGAAGGACGAAAGAAAGGTCCGAAGTCCGTCACCAATAGCTGAGAAATTAAATTATAAATGACCAGTAGAATAACAGTTATAATATCACTGATATTAATTGAAATGACCTTAGGGTTTAAACGTTTAAAAATGATGGCAAAACATTCTGTCCAATATAACCTAAATGCACATTAAGTTTAAAAAATAACGAACGAAAAAGAGAAAATACGAAGGCTGTTCAATAAAGAATGATCACAATAATTTTTTTGACAACGGACCATTACTCAACCTCATAATTTTGATGATCCTTCTCTAAATAGTCTTCCCTGAATGCGATGCACTTGTCCCAGCGTTTCTGCCAGTCTCAAAACACATGCTGGAAACCATTTCTTGAGAGATCCTTCAAAATCGCCTTCCAAGAAGGCGTTTCTTCAAGTTACAAGCTACCACCACTACACCTTTAAAATCACTCAAGAAAAATTCGGAAAGTACTTATGTGTCCTAAATTATACCTGCACCACTACACTGAGGAGTACCAGTGAAGGACCAGGTATGTATTGCGCAAGAAAGATCCGAAGTCTGTCACCAATTGCTGAGAAATAAAATTATAAAAGACAAGTAGAATAACAGTTTTAAGGTCACTGATATTGAAATGACCTTAGGGCTTAAACATTTAAAACCACTGACTACTATAACCTAAATGCACATTAAGTTTAATAAATAGGGAACGGAAAAGAGAAAATAAAGGGCTGTTCAATCAAGAATGATCACAATAACTTTTCTAACAATGTATCTTTAGTCATCCTCATAATTTTGATGGTCCTCAAAATAGTCTCCCCTGAATGCGATGCACTTGTCCCAGCGTTTCTGCCAGTCTTAAAAGATATACTGGTAACCATTTTTGAGAGATCCTTCAAAATTGCCTACGCAACCGTCACCACTGCTTCTGATGAGGGATAATGCCTCCCAAGAAGGCGTTTCTTCAACTTAGGGAATAGAAAAATGTCATATGGGGCTAAATATGGACTATATGGAGGGTGAGGGATGCACTTCACGTTGATTTTTGCAAGATATTCAGCAACAACATTGGCAATATGCAGCCGAGCATTATCGTGGTGCAGCATGCAACCTGCTTCATTGAAGTGTGGTCTTTTGCAACTGATATGGACTTACAATGTTTCAGGACATCCATGTAGTATTGTCCAGTTACTGATGTGTGTGCAGGTACAACATGCTGATAAACCATTCCATGAATATCAAAGAATGAGATGACCATAACTTTCCCAGCAGAAGCAACCACTTTTGCTTTTATGGGGATTGGTGATGAAGGAGATTTCGACACTGAGCTTTGCTGTTTGCTCTCAGGATCAAAATTATGTAGCCAAGTTTGATCAGCAGTGATTATGTTTGAAAGAAACTCCGGAACTTCCTCTAACACCAACTTTAACTGCATGCAGACCTGCATACGAATGTCCTTTTGTTCGGGAATCAACAGTCTTGGAACCCATCGCCCACAAACACGTCCTATGTGTAATGTTTCTGTCACCAATGTGTGGGTGGCACACAATGAAATGTACAGTATTTCAGAAAGTGATGTTAAGGTAATTCGTCGATCCCCTCTCACAATGGCAGCAGCAGTGTTGATGTTTCTTTCCGTAAGATCAGTAACTGGAGTACCGAGTCCACCTTCCTTTGAAATTGATTGTATCCCTTCTTTAAACACTTTAAACCACCTTCGAGCTGTGCTGTAGGGAAAAACAGACTCCCCATAAGCCTCCTGTAGCACTGTATAGGGCTCAACTGAAGATTTGTTGAGACGAAAGCAGCATATTGTTCCTTGCGTGTTACCTCAATTGGAGTGGTAGGCGATACTGAACATGTCTGAATTTGCCTGGTTCTCACAGGCGGGAACCAGAAGTACCAACAGGCGTGTTTGTTTCACATTGAGCCGTAAAAACATGACCGTAAAAAAATTATGACCATTTTTATTGAACAGTACTCGTACAGTAAAGGTGGAGGAAGAGATGGAAAGAAGAAAAGTCTGATGAACCATTTACAAGGGTTTAAAGCTAGTAAATTTTGCTCCATAAGTCATAAGCCGGTAACTTCTGGGTATATACCTGCCAGATGGCATAACTGCTGTTATTTCCGTGTGCAGGTATCTCTTCTAGCGTTAAAGAAGTTGCAGAACTCAACGGGGCAAGTTCAAGTAAACACAGGTCAGCGGGGAACTGACACGTTAGCGTTGCACTTATGGTTTATCAGCTAAGAATTCGGTAAGCGGATCGCGCTCTTTAGAGGAGATCCCAGACTTAAACTGGAGTGATGATAAAGGAAAAGAATACACAGAAGATCACTGTACGTTTTGCACTTCAATTACAGACACTTTATATTGCAAATGATACTACAATTATTGATGATCAAGATTTATAATTTTGGAAGAGGGACAAAGATAAATAATTGCATTAGTTAATAATAACAATATAATAGGCTTGAATTATAATAATCATTAGCTAGGTAATGTAACCTTCGTCAGTGGATAGAAGGTACTGGGATTCATCTCAGGTTCAAGTTAAGTTAATTAGTGAGGTCAATGTAATTAAATAATGAAAGTTACGATCAAACTCAGTTGACCATTAGCGGAAGATATTCCTGGAATTCGTGTGTTTGGCTATCGTGGGCGAAGCTAGGCTCGTTGATGCAATTCTGAAAATTGGAACGGAAATGTGATTCCTAGGATTTAACAAAGGCGAAGTGTAACAGAGGCATCTTACAACTGCCGTGCTGATGCGACGTACGTTATTTGAAAAGGCGTATTTTGCCAAAATTTGATATTTTTATTTGTACTTCATACTTTAGAGAAGCACCTATTTTGATCAATTTATCGTCAGCTTTAGCACTTAACTAACGATCACGCTCAAGTTATACAGAATCAGCGTTAACTTAAGCTTAGCATTTCGGCTAATAATGGCAACTTACACGGAATATTATTATTAATTTTATTTTTATTACTATTACTATTATTATTACGAGGGCTGTTCAATAAAGAATTATCATAATTTTTACCGTCATAATTTTTAGCAGTAAAATTCAATCTTATTATATTCTGTTAGCTTAATGTGAAACAAACACGCCGTAGTATTTCATTGTTGGTACTCCTGGTTTCATCCTGTGAGAACCAGGCAAGTTCAGACATGTCCAGTATCGCCTACCGCTGTAATGGAGGTAACATGTAGTTAAAGTTGATGTTAGAGGAGGATCCGGAGTTTCTTTCAAACGTAATCACTGCTGATGAAACTTGGCTACATCATTTGATCCTGAGAGCAAACAGCAAAGCTCAGTGTGGAAATCTCCTTCATCACCAACCCCCAAATAAGCAAATGTGGTTGCTTCTGCTTGGAAAGTTATGGTCATCTCATTCTTTGATATTCATGGAATGGTGTATCACCATGTTGTGCCTGCACACACTTCAGTAACTGGATAATACTACAGGGATATCCTGAAAACATTGCAAGTACATATCAGGCGCAAAAGACCACATTTCCATGAAGCAGGCTGGATGCTGCACCACGATAATGCGCGGTCGCATATTGCCAACATTATTATTATTATTATTATTATTATTATTATTATTATTATTATTATTATTATTATTATTATTATTATTATTATTATTATTATTATTATTATTATTATTATTATTATTATTATTATTATTATTATTATTATTATTATTATTATTATTATTATTATTATTATTATTATTATTATTATTATTATTATTATTATTATTATTATTATTATTATTATTATTATTATTATTATTATTATTATTATTATTATTATTATTATTATTATTATTATTATTATTATTATTATTATTATTATTATTATTGTTATTGTTATTGTTATTGTTGTTATTGTTATTGTTATTATTGTTATTGTTATTGTTATTATTATTATTATTATTATTATTATTATTATTATTATTATTATTATTGTTATTGTTATTGTTATTATTGTTATTATTATTATTATTATTATTATTATTATTATTATTATTATTATTATTATTATTATTATTATTATTATTATTATTATTATTATTATTATTATTATTATTATTATTATTATTATTATTATTATTATTATTATTATTATTATTATTATTATTATTATTATTATTATTATTATTATTATTATTATTATTATTATTATTATTATTATTATTATTATTATTATTATTATTATTATTATTATTATTATTATTATTAAACATTTTATCACCGTGAAATCTACATAGGTCAGAGGTTAGCAGATATATACAATAGTAACAATTTCGAGTTAAATGATTCATAAACAGCTTATTCGTTAATATTCTCAACATGTTTAAGATATATTAGCCTCATTATTATTAGCCTGCATTAAATTTATCCTGACGCCGCCAATTCTTATCCTCTGATGAAGACCTCATAATTCAACACTGGAGCAGCTAATAGCAGATGAGCTGGAGCACAAGACTACAGACGGCATCAAGAATGATGCACATAGCGGCAGCTAACTGAGAAATAAAATTCTTAATTGGACCTAATGGCATGCACCTATAGAACATAGTAATAGCAAGGTAGTAAAAATATAATGCCACTATGTGGTCTCACGTTTACATGGTTTAGTTACGCGACGTGAGACAAGAATGGCGTAAACGCAATTAAAAGTAGCAATGGGCACATGCTATCACGCCCAATAAATATTGTTGATTATCTGACGATCCAAAAATTAGTGCATTCGCTCGTAAATGAAATAGAAGTCATAAGGTCTTTTCGGTGTTTTTACTCTAATGTCTGGTATCACTCCAGTATGTCAGGGAATTGCTTCTCAATGAGCGTGATCCGCTCAGCTTCGGTAATAAGCAAGAGGTGAAAACGAATCTCATTTACGCTATTGGCCTGCATTTATTTGGAATTGTCCCTTTAAGTTGTGCAGTTCTTTTAAAACATGAAGAAATATCTACACTTGTGATATACGACACGGTTGGGCCACATGGAGAGCATCCAACTGCATTCTGGCAGAAGGTAAGTATTTATATATCTTAAATTAAACCTGCCATATTCACTGTGAGGACTTCTACTAGAACACTATGTATTATCCAGAAAAGTCTAACCTTCAGGCTCCCACTCAAGTTTTCGAAGTCCATGAATCGCAGAACAATAAAATGATAAGTGACAATGACTTTTCTGTCATTAATTGAAATCAAAAACGCCTGATACACTTTAAGAACAAAAATTTGAAAAATAAATGATTCCGTCCATATAAGCAAAAGGCAAGTTGGAAATTGTTCTTTCACACTGGCCGTGTGTAGGCTAAATTATGGAAAGACAGAGTCAGACTGAAAAAATTCAATTCCATAGCTTTACAGTTCGGACCACTATCTTTCCATAATTTAGCCTACACACGGCCAGTGTGAAAGAACAATTAATTTCCATTAATTGACCTAATAGTGGTCTGAACTATAAAGCCCGGGCCTTAAAGTACTAACAGCATAGCAAGTCAACATTAAGGTAGTTGTCTCATGTGTTTATGAGAACTCCTAGTGGTTTACTGAGAAAAACACGAGTCAGTTGGAGAATTTAATGTCATGTCGGCACGTTGGCTATAGTAACTCAATGGTTTAGAGCGGCTGGATGGAGACCAGAAGATCCGTGGTTCAAATCCCGGCTATGGCACTGAATTTTTCAGTCTGACTCTATCTTTCCATAATTTAGCCTACACGCGGCTAGTGTGAAAGAACAATTAATTTCCATTAATTGACCTAATAGTGGTCCGAACTATAAAGCCCGGGCCTTAAAGTACTTATATGTTGTAAGTCGCCATTAAGGTAGTTGTCTCATGTGTTTATGAGAACTCCTAGTGGTTTACTGGGAAAAAACACGAGTCAGTTGGAGAATTTAATGTAATGTCGGCACGTTGGCCATAGTAGCTCAATGGTTTAGAGCGGCTGGACGGAGACCAGAAGATCCATGGTTCAAATCCCGGATATGGCATTGAATTTTTCAGTCTGACTCTATCTTTCCATAAAAAGCATAGTATTGAAAATTTAAAAATGCAGTGGAAAAACATAGTGTAACATCATTCTGTTCATCTTGGCATGGTCCTCTATAAACTGGCCGATAGCTAAACGTTAGATTAACGTAATTTATTTAGATTAGATTAGAGTTAAGTAAGAGTTACTCTGTACAAATGTTCCCCAAACCTCTTCCCTTTGAATCGGCAATCCATATGACAAATTGAGGAGTGGTAAAAGTCCACTACTGTAATAGCATTACCTTATGTTATCTTGGACTACTTGCTTCCGGTTTAGGTGTTTGTTATTCTATGTACAACTTCCTCAAATTGCTAACACTTCACTGGCAACTGTCTTTGGTGTATTAAATTTACCTTCAATTGTTATGTACTTCAATTAACCGATATGCTACATTATTATTTTAGTACTAAGATACAATGTATATAATCGTGGATATAAATTAAAATTTGGATAATACTTAATGTATAATAATATTAATAATAATGATAATAGTGATGATGCAGAAGAAGAAGAAGAAGAAGAAGAAGAAGAAGAAGAAGAAGAAAAAGAAGAAGAAGAAAAGGACAAGGAAAATAAGATGTACGAGAAGTCTTGTCCCTTATGAGCTAGAAATCTGAACATTGTTAGGTAGCTACTTTGACTTTCAAATGTTCTGCTGTACTTCGCGTACCTACAAGTAGTTAGTGCAAAGGATTTCGAATGGAGATGTTCCCATTTCGAATCCCGCTAGTGGCTGCAGGTTCCTTTTTTTTTTTTTTCTTTTTGCGTGTCATACTGCCCCTAATTATCCCCTATTTTTAGGCATTTGGAGAACGATCAATATTGGTCTAGACGAGTATATTTCCAGAATATTCTTTGCTAAACTAAAAACGCTGATTTCTGTACCCTATAGCTTGCGGACTCGGGGCAATTCTTCCCTCAGCTGAAACTGTGCTAAAATGCTGACTGGCTGATTCTTCCAACAACCAATCAAAATGAAGTTCTGTAAACTAGTCCCATTAGGGTGCTGAGGGCTGCTACATCCTGCAAGACAACCGTTGGAGAGCAACTTGCTATCTTCTTACACCATCTTAAAGCACAAAACATATCAAATTACCCATTCCTAAATAATGAATCTGCAGTAAAACTTATTGAGGATGGACTAGCACAAAAGCACCCATTCTGCAAGCACCATCGAGACCAGAACGTCATTCAACAATAAGATATCGAAGATGTACAGTAACGACAAATACGTCGCGATAATACAAATGAAAGATACCTTAGCCTATATATGACTAATGTGAAGAAATGATTAATTACCATAAATTAACTAAAATAATAAGAGTTAAATGATGAAGCCTGGGACTCAAGTACTTACGATAGTAAGTCGCCACAAACGATGTATCTCGGATGCGGGAGCCCCTAGTGGTCTACCGGGGAAATATACGAGTCAACTGGAGAATTTAATGTCAGGACGGCATGATGGCCATGTTACCTTAATGGGTTAGAGCGAGTGCACGGAAACCAGGAGATCAGTGGTTCAAATCCCGGCTGTGGCGTTGAATTTTTCATGTTGACTCTATCCATCAAAAACCTTAGCCTATGTACGGCTAGTGTGGAGAAATGATTAATTTCCATCAAGTAACTAAAATATTAAGAGTTAAATGATGAAGCCTGGGACTCAATTACATACGATAGTAAGTCGCCAGAAATGGTGATCTCGAATGCGAGAGCCCCTAGTGTCTACCGGGGAAATATACGAGTCAACTGGAGAATTTAATGTCAGGACGACACGTTGGCCATGGAAGCTCGAGGGTTAGAGCGACTGGACGGAAACCAGGAGATCCATGGTTCAAATCCTGAAGTTTTCATGTTGACTCTATCAAAACCCTTAGCCTATATATGGCTAGTGTGAAGAAATGATTAATTTCCATCAATTAACTAAAATAATAAGACATAAATGATGAAGCCTGGGACTCAATTACTTAAAATAGTAAGTCGCCACAAATGTTGTATGTCGAATGCGAGAGCCCCTAGTGGTCTACTGGGGAAATATACGAGTCAACTGGAGAATTTAATATCGGGACGGCACGTTGGCCATGGTAGCTCAAGGGTTAGAGCGACTGGACGGAAACCAGATCAGTGGTTCAAATACCGGCCATGGCATTGAATTTTTCATGTTAACTCTATCTATCTCCTAGTTGTTTGCCTTTACGCCATGTCTTCTGGGGAACTGTTGTAAGAGTGGAGACACACAGAACTCTACGACTGTGCCACTTATTGACAGCTATCCTAGATCTAATTAGGGAATACCCGGATATGAACATTAGATGATTTGCAGCCGTCTTAGGGCCTGCCACACTTTGTGCATAAAATATTCTGAGGACAGAAGACTCATACAATCTTCAGTTAATGCAACAATTAACAGAAAATAATTTTCAAACCAGAAGTAATTACTCTGTATAATAGGCTGTCTCCAGCTCTTTCTTAGGCGAATCGGTGTAAGCTTAATGTATGGTATTGTATTTTAGGGGATCATTTTATTGGACCTATCGGCATCGGTAGCTCTGTTGGTTAAGAGCTGGCTACTGATCCTAACTCACAGAATCAAACTCGGCCCAGACTGATATCTTTTAGGTGTACTTAAATGTCTATCCATGATGGTAGATTTACTGTAGTGTAAAAGAACTTCGGTGGGACAAATTCAGTACATCAGCTGATATGATTCTAGAAACTGACTGTCGTGAAGAAACAAAATATGTATGAATTTATCTTATTGGCCTAGTTTTCTTGAAGGACGTTTCCTGAACCTGCTATAAACTTAACTAATGCAGTACATCACTGTTTACAGCTGGATTGCTCGCAGAAACATTGTCACCAAGCAGGCTTTTCTGCTATTTGCTTATCTATGGAGTGGATTGGACGCGACGGCCTTATATTAAGGCCCGTTCTTCACCGGCTCTCATAATCTCAGATTTATTTTACGATGACATCTAAAATACAAATCAATCGGAACAGGCCTAGAAACATTAAAGTTTTCCACAGCCGTATACTCTCTATTTTCTGTACTTTGGCAACTCTGATGCTTCGGCGGGTAGACCAAGATACAGATCAATGCCTTCACCACTGCATACGGATGGTGGTAATGTCAACTGAGATCGAAGGATAAACAACGACAGCGTCAAGGTACAGTCCAACAGTTAGGAAACCTACGGTTCAGAAGTTTGCACAGATTCCGAGTAATGTGTGTTTGTCTGGACTAAGAACATGTCGAAAACAAAATCGCTAGTCCCCCTCTTTCCAGTTCAGATATATTATTTTGTTTACGTCGGTTCTCATGACCTAGCAACGTTGCTTGTGTCTCCAACGATATCACATATATAGAATGGTATTCCGATAATGATAGATTTCAAAATCCTGTATGATGTCACGTGCTTACTACCGAAGCTTTATCA
This sequence comes from Mantis religiosa, assembly GCA_030765055.1. Taxonomy (NCBI): domain Eukaryota; kingdom Metazoa; phylum Arthropoda; class Insecta; order Mantodea; family Mantidae; genus Mantis; species Mantis religiosa. The sequence goes on from CM060957.1 coordinate 99,743,849, forward strand.
GAAATAGGTTACTCTACATCTTACCAGTAATACTCTTATCTTCATACATTGTCATAGAATAAACCAACAAATTTAGGACAACCTTGTTTCTTTCTTCCGGAATCGGCAATAACAGAACAAAATGCTGTTGTATCTCTCTGTTGCAATTCATCTGTTAAGTACATATTACAAGAATTGGAATAAGTCTTAAGATAATGAGATCTACAGTACGATATACGTACAATAAGATTTCAAAAACGTAAACGAATAATGTTAGTGCGTATAAAGGGTATAAAACAAGACTAGAAGAGCTAAAGGGTGGAAGTATTACGACATAAAACTTGCGCACTGTTATGAGAGATCTTTTCCGGCTACCACCCCCAAAGAGGAAGGGATGTCACGAAACAACCAAGGAGGCTAGAGGCAGATACGTATGGAAGCATACAGAAGCCTGTAACAGTTCTTAGCAGAAGTCCCATACTGGAGTAGACCCTGAAAGCGATGAATGACCCGTTCAACGAGGCAGCCCTTTGTTTCTTTGAAGGAACCATCTGTCCAGCACCGCTACACTCTGTGAAACCTGGAAGTATTAGAACACACTGGTAGATATTGGGACAGAATCATCAAGGAGGCAATCCAAATCAAATTGCATCCACAGAATTACAATAGAGACTGTAGGCTACAGCTAAGCCGTGCGTGGACAGCAGCCATTAGGAAAACCTACAATTACAGCAACCCTAGTCACCCCGGACAAAGAACGGAACTCCGGGAAAACCCCTTGGCAAACAGTGAACACAGCAACTATAGTCACATTGAGACATATGCACGCGCCGTCACGGTGTCATTACTGTGGCTCTCCGACTCCAACAGCAGCATGCAGGGCCCATGGTCTCCACCGACGCCGCAGCTACTGCGCACATGTAATGGCCTCGGCATACCCTCGCGGAATCTCAACGAGACCAACACCCCGGAGCGCTGCCATCAGCGAGCCTGCGGGATGGCAGTAAGCCCTTGGTTGCCTTCGGGAGGACCTGCAGCAAGTTGCCAACAGACTCCACTCCCTTGAGGAGCTCCTCACAACAATCGGCGCCGCCAACCACCGGACTCCAGCGGAAGAATTTCAGGACCTCCACTCAGAGCTCCTTAACTTAAACCAGCGCCTGGGCAACCTGGAAGAATCCGTCACCGCCGCTACCAACAGAACTCTAACCACGGCGCCCTCATCGAACTCCAAGACAAACTGACAACTACACACAGACTCCTAAATGACGGACTTACTCCACTGGACCAACCCTCCTCTTGAATAATCCAACTACAGCAGACAACAAAGACCATCAACTCCCAACTTCAACGGACCGAACACTTAGCCAGCGAACAGTAATACATACTTGCCTCACTACAGCGCAAGATGCACCGATTGGAGGCTCACCTAACCGATACACTACCCTGCCAGACAACGGACTCTTCCACCGTCAACAGTAGACTTGATCAGCTCCACTCACAACTTGCAGAAACAACAGCCTACAAACACGACTCACTAACCTAAAATCTGCAGAGCAAATCATCGCCGACTACGACTCACAAAACTCCAAGAGGATACAAGCTCACTTTCCTAACATCTGGAGACCACCTCACCCACAATCGCACACCTGATGATGCCTCAACAACACACCCCGGAAGTAACTGCCGGAAATTATACCCTCCACTACAATTACTATATTTTCAATAAAGATTCCAATTTCCACTCCTCACCTTTGAATTCCTTCCTTCACTTTCACCTTTACTCCCTACGCACCTCGCTCAGGGCCTTTTGGTCATGTTCGACGCCTGGCAATCATTATTCCCCCGCCCGCCGTTATAGATGGCCGGCTCTGCATCCTTACCTTTACTAACGGGGGTACTCAATGCGGAATCCCACAAAGCCACTAAAAATGCCTTCCTTACTTTCTCACTACCTATCCTTTAGTAATTTGGAAAAGAAAAGTGCCACACCGGACAAAAGACCAACCTCCGAGAAAACACAATAGCGGACAGAAAACATAGCTCAAACCAACGGGCCCAATCACAGATCATCATCCACTCACTGGCCAGGGCACCCACCATTTGATCGTATGTAGTGAGAAGAATTGAGTCATTTCATCAGATTTTCCAGGAAGGCGCCTTCACGGCTGCGGTTACGTTGGATGTCGAGAAGGCCTTCTCTACGACTTGGCACGCCGGACTCCTTTACAAACTGATCCACCTGGCGAACCCAACACAAATTATCAACATCTTATACAGCTTCTTGCGACACCGCACATTCAAAGTCACAGTCGCGGGGAAAACATCAACACTCAGACCAGTGAGAGGCGAAGTCCCCAAAGGCTCTGTTCTATCTCCCACCTTATTCAACGTCTTTATGGCAGATTTCCCAACAGAGCCACGAGTCGAAATGGCACAATATGCTGAAGACGTGCTTCTGTTCTAAAGACAAACACATCCTCAAAGCCTTCAACCCCTTACAAAGACATCTCCGTCTAACACAACAGTGGTGTAGGCGTTGGCGGATGTCCGTTAATCCAGACAAAAGGCACGCCATACTTTCCACAAAGCGCCACACCCCCGCAGACTGCCCTAACTTCAGCTACAGAGGTCGAAGGATAGGGTGGACCTACTCCGTCCAGTACCTAGGTGTCAACTTGGACAGAAATATAACTTTTCGCCAGCACATCAGGGAGCTATCGGCGAAGATACAGGGAGCAATTGCTTTTCTGTATCCAATGCTGGGGTCAACCTCGATGTCAGTTGGCCTGAAGTTGTACCTCTTCCGAGCGCTGGTAATCCCGGTAATGCTATATGCCTGCGAAATCTGAGGCATGGCCGCAGACAGCTGGATAGCATTCCACAGAATAGAGGACTCAGGTCTATATATTCTGTGGGACGTTATTTTCCTACCAGGTTGCTTCACGAAGCCTCGAGTCTTCCATACGTGGAGGATGAAATTAGGCGCCGGGCATCAAAATTATACGCCAGTTTACCAAATCATAGAAGCACCCTTGTCAGATGTTTGGGAGATTATGACGCCACTAGACGCCGTTCTATACAGCACCGGTTACCCCGCATGGCTTGCGGGCACCCGAAATAACCCAGGAGCTAATCCGAACAGCAGCTAAAGCTGAGCTCCACGTAATTTTTCCAAGTTGTTTGGCATCAAAATTTTTCCCCAAGTTAAATTAAAATTAAAACACCAGGGTGCAAGGAATTACATCCTATCTTTCAATCCCTAGGTGCAAAACAGTAACCTTATAGCATAACATAAATCTAAAAACCTACATCTCACCCTACAACATCCCAAATTCAATAACTTATCTGGTAAAACCCTTAACGGGTGGGCACGCAGCAAAAACCTTCTGGCGAAATACAGCCAGCCAGCACCACATGGCGTCAGATCCTGAAGAAGACCATGGAGTTTGCAATGGCCGAAAGTTCGACGTTTATTAATTTGACACGGCTGATCACCCGCGAAACCTTGATTAGTAAACCTGGAAGTACTTCAGAAGGAAACGAGAGAAAGGAAATAATAGTAACTAACAAACTATCTCAGGATTTCACCTATGACTAGGGAAAATCGGGAGAAGACCAGGAATTGTTCTTGTAACGTGGCTGAATGCTTCTGCATTGTTGAATGATTGGAGTTGAAGAATAGGTATATCAATTTTCCCGCTTGATTCATTAAGATCTACAGGTTCCAATAGGTTAAAGTGCATAATTACTACATGAATAAATATCATTGCAAAGTTTCGTAGCATCCAAATCATTACGCTGATCATAAAAACATACTACATAACTTAGTGGGCTATCATGGCAATTAGAGGTAAGAAGAATAATGATTTAGTGTAAAAGAAGAGGGAAAAGAGCATCTGTTTATTTAGTTCATGGGTTTTAGCAAGATTTAATCAGGAATAAAAAAGGAGAAATTCTCATGCATTGCACTCATGACTTTTTCTACTCTTGCACAATTTATTCTTACAAACGGTTATTCATCTCTTTACTCATAGTAACCGAGATAAACAGTGGCAAACATTGTCTTATTACACATTTCCTAGTAATTAATAAAAGATTAAAGGAATACAGTAGGTTCTAAGTGAGTGTAATATCTTTTAAGAGCTGGTTGCTTTAACATGCCATTCTCTACAACAAGTACCCCCAGTTTGAGAAAACTGTAAGATTACAAAATTCAAGCAAATAACAAGATTATCTGAAACTGGTTAGCCCCACAAAGGTTATTTTACATAAATCGAGAGTTTTAATAAAATCTACATTTTTTGTGTAGTGAGATTTTGCCTATCTCCTACGGTTCACCAGTTAAGCAAAGTTTTTTCAGTATGAAGAGGACTTCCAAACTACAAATTTTATTTTTCATGAAAATATCTTGAACATATACAGTGCGATCCATATAAACCTGAACCATTTCAATATGCCATAATTTCCCTTTGAAAGCTCGTAGAATGTAGAAATTTGTTTTAATAATCTCAGTGGCTCTGGGACAACTGTCAACACTGATTAGTCAACACTTGTCAACACTGGTTGGTCCCATTTTCTTTGATACGTCTGTAGATACTGAAGTTTATATGGGTATCTTCAAGACATTTGTGGAGCAGCTGGATGACATCGAATTGAGAGAAGGTTACTTCCACCAAGATGGAGCAACGTGCCATACATCTAATGACAGCATGGAACTTGTAACCAGTTTCTTTGATAATCGAATAATCTCAAAAGATCTGTGGCCCCCAGATCCCCTGATCTAACCTCACCGGATTTTTTCTTGTGAGGATATCTAAAAAATAGAGTGTAAAACAATAGGCCACGGACAATTGATGCTCTCAAGGAATCCATCCGAACCGAAATAAGTAACATTGGCGAGGATGCTCTCCGTAAAGCTTCAGAGAATATGGTGAGACGAGTACAAACATGTGCAGATGCTTGTGGAGGACTCTTCCAACATTTTCTCTGAGATGTAAATAGTGTAATGTAATCTCCCAATTGTGTATTATATTCTCCCAAAGTTGCACGTTTATATGGATCACACTATAGTATTTTAATCAAAATTGTTAGCGACGGTTTTGAAATAATTAGAATTTTCGAAATTTATCCATGTAAAGAATAGTTGAACTGAAGAGATTTACTTGTAAAGCTTCGTGCTGTATCCTTCGAAGATGGTGAACTTAGATACTAAGACAGGTATTTTAGAGCTATGCTGTTCACAAAGATTAATATATATATATTCTAAACATGCTCTATTTATTTAGGATGCCTCTACACGTATTTGCCTTTTCCGGTGAAACCTTAGTGTGAATTTTTTGCAAGTAGAAATGTTCTGTCTCTAATTACATTACTTACTGTAAATAAGTAAACCGCTCAGGAACAAGAAGTTGCCCTGAGATGCATGAACCAGTGCTTCGTATATTTTACTAATTAGAGGCAAATGCATCCACATGTACTCGGAGGATCTACAGCTTTACGCGAAATCTGAACCATGTGGGTTAGTCATGCCCCACAGGACTTAGGCCAGAAGGGAAGGGTCACTCCAATGCCAACCGAGCTCGAAGAACGATCGGCAGCCACTCACCTTATCAGTTTGCAAAGTTTATACTATCTTATTACCTGAACCTCGAGATACACAAATTTACAGTCTGTACAATCCTGTACACATAAACATATGGTAATTTTAAATAATTTGCCAGTTTCAAACATCAGAAAAACATAAATGTGTACCAGGACTTGGTTTGTGACGCCTTCATTTCAATTGCTCTACCATAGGCGTTGCTGACATGCACATAAATTCTTATAATGGGTCTCACATTATGAAAATGCACATTCATTGCCATATTTTTAACAACTGTATGGCATTTTCTATTTTGTGTTTCTATTTTCTTTCTATGCTACTACCTGTAATTTTCTTGGCCTTTGCTCCTTTATATATTAACTGTTTTATTTACATTGATTGTATATCGACTTCTACATTATTGATATTTTACATTAGGATAACTTTTCAAGCATCAGAAAACTCAGTAATCAAGTGACTCTAAGAGCAACTTCGTAGATTCTTTATTCGCGTTCTTAGATAAAATACTTTGTATTAAATCTAGAAAAGATTTCTCTCGGCTGGGGAGCAGGCAAGGTTACTGTTATACATTGACGTTCCAATCTAAAAATGAACCAGGTCAATAAAAGTGTTTAGTGTGTGGGTGCAGTTATGTTTGTATTACCATATTACCATATTCATTTGTAATGATTTTTGTATATTTTAGTTAATTGATGGACATTAATCATTTCTTCGCACAAGCCGTATATAGGCTACGGTTTTTGATAGAGTCAACCTGAAAAATTCAATACCATAGCCGGGATTTGAACCAGTCGCTCTAACCCATTGAGCTACCATGGCCAACGTGCCGTCCTGGCATAAAATTCTCCATTTGACTTCTATATTTCCTCGGTAGACCGCTAGCGGCTCTCGTATCCGAGATTCGCCGTTTGTGGCGACTTACTATCGTAAGTACTTGAGTCCCAGGCTTCATCATTTAACTCTTATTATTTTAGTTAATTGATGGAAATTAATAATTTCTTCACACTAGCCGTATAAAGGCTAAAGTTTTTTTTGATAGAGTCAACATGAAAAATTCAACGCCATGGCCGGGATTTGAACCACGGATCTCCTGGTTTCCACCCAGTCGCTCTAACCCAATTAAATAATAATAATAATAATAATAATAATAATAATAATAATAATAATAATAATAATAATAATAATAATAATAATAATAATAATAATAATAATAATAATAATAATAATAATAATAATAATAATAATAATAATAATAATAATAATAATAATAATAATAGTAATAATAGTAATAATAGTAATAATAGTGATAATAGTGATAATAATAATAATAATAATAATAATAATAATAATAATAATAATAATAATAATAATAATAATAATAATAATAATAAGAAGAAGAAGAAGAAGAAGAAGAAGAAGAAGAAGAAGAAGAAGAAGAAGAAGAAGAAGAAGAAGAAGAAGAAGAAGAAGAAGAAGAAGAAGAAGAAGAAGAAGAAGAAGAAGAAGAAGAAGAAGAAGAAGAAGAAGAAGAAGAAGAAGAAGAAGAAGAAGAAGAAGAAGAAGAAGAAGAAGAAGAAGAAGAAGAAGAAGAAGAAGAAGAAGAAGAAGAAGAAGAAGAAGAAGAAGAAGAAGAAGAAGAAGAAGAAGAAGAAGAAGAAGAAGAAGAAGAAGAAGAAGGAGAAGAAGAAGAAGAAGAAGACAGTAAGTCGCCACAAACGGTGTATCTCGAATGCGAGAGCCCCTAGTGGTCTACCGAGGAAATATACGAGTCAAATGGAGAATTTAATGTCAGGACGGCACGTTGACCATGGTAGCTCAATGGGTTAGAGCAACTGGACGGAAACCAGGAGATCCGTGGTCCAAATCCCGACCATGGCATTGAATTTGTTCATGTTAACTCTGTCTATCAAAAGAACATTGTATAATTTGACAACTCAAAAGAGTTAGTGCTAGAGCTTCAAAACGGTCTTAAAAAGAAGTTTATTTTTGGGTTCTTCAAACAACGATATCATAAAGATAAATGTTATTAAAATTCTCTATTATCTTATTTTTCATGTACCTATTTGTGTACTTGCACAGTAGTGCAAGCTTTGGAAATTGATCAGACAGAGAGATGAAGATGTTAATATACAAGATATATTTAGCAGTAATAAGGATAATAGAACTTTGGTTTTTTACAGGCAAATATAAGACGATTGAGGCATTGGAGAATATGTTGAAGTGTTTGATAAATTGGAAAGGTAGGGCTGGGCATACTTCAGAGCTGGAGCAATGGAATTAAAGGGAATGAAAAGAGTAATAGACTCACAGGGTGCCAATTATGTGAGAAAAGGGAAATGACCTCAGTTTTATTTTGATTGTAAGGCGACAAAATTATAAAGGGAACAACGGATACTGGTTTGATGTTGAAATTACCGAGAGAAATAATTAAAATGAGAAATAGGAAGGCCAATAATACAGAAAAGGTTGGAAGTTGGCTGAATTATTAGAAAAGACTAAAGAAAAATGCAAGCCAGGCAGTTTAAAATCATAAAACTGTATATTTGTAAGGATTCCTATCAGGAGAATCGGTATAAATCTACAAGAGAGTTAAAAATAGGTAGAGTGTGAATCCTGTGTATAATGTATTAATAACCACGGTATATATTTATATTTACCAGTGCAGTTCAGTGCATATTAGGAAGCAGGAACAGCTAAATGTATTTTAATAGAGAGGAGATGAAGAGTTCAATGGCTGTATATAATGGAAGTTGTATACAGATTGTAGCCCGCCTCGGTACCGTAGATGTCTGCCTCACGTTCAAGAGGTCCCGAGTTCGAATCTCAGTCAGGGTGAGTTACCTGGATAGGCTTTTTCCGGGGGGTTCCCTTATCCTTAAAGACGAATGTCGGGTAGCTCTAAGCTCCATGGACCCCGGATTCATTTGAGCATCATTTCAACAATATCATTCATCGTCCGATATGACTTAACGCTGGAGGATGTAAAAAACAACAAAAATATATACATACATATTGTAAATGTAAATAGTTTTCTAGCAAATTTAGGAATAAGTTTATGGTTTACATATGATTACATGTAAATTCTATTGTATAAATTGTAGAGGAGGAATAAATTCATTCAATTCATATATTCATGTATAAATAATTTATTATATGTTGTATACACAAACTAATAAAGCAAATAAAACCCAGTTTAGGCCAGTTTTGTAACTATTAAGTCATCTATTTTAAATTTTAGAAACTTTCACAGCACATTATCTTAAAAAAATTGTAATTGAAGTTACAGCCCTGATGAACATACTTAAATATATTTTAAATCAACATCCCATCCATGTTGTTAATATACATCTTTAGAAAAACTGTTTTGATATTGTCCATATCTGTTGTTTGTATAAAATGAAATGATAAGAACTTGATGCTAGCTTATTCTTCTGATACTCCAATTAGTATTCTACAGATCAGTCTGACGTGCTGGACAATTCAACCAGTTCGTGCAGCTCGTGAAACTGTAGCATTTCTTCTTGAAAACTCAGTTTAGGGCAGTTTGATCTGCCATTCCATAAACAACGTCTTCATATCATTCTAACATAAACTTTCATAATTGTATTATTTTATTGTATAATTTTTATTTTTCATTACTTTTTCATGATTTTATTAGTGAAATGTTGTTACTGAAACATATTGCTGCCAACAAATTCAAGTTTCAAAAAAGTAATGTCATATATTTCGTACATTTGGAGACTTCTGGCAGCAGGCTACAAAGACGATGACTTCGTAAAGACAGCCGTCAAGGCAAGGTAAGTTGCAACTTGATTGTACTTCAAAATTGTAATACAGAAATATTATAATATCTATTAATATAGTATTTATGCAAATTTTATACTACTATGAATTTAATTCACGTTCTTTCTACTCCAAAGATTTGTTTTCTTTTATAAACGAATAATTTATTTACTTTAGATTGTATCTTTAAATTAATTATCAGAAAGTTATTACTACCTAAAGCATTCGATATGCTTCGCGTTAATCACAAATTGTGCAGAAAATTATCTGAACACGTTGTATCTAACAGAGATGACAAGATTTCTTTTTACGAGGGCTTAAAGTTGAATGTCTTTAAACAGTGTATGCAGCATCCAGAGGTGAACGAACAAACCCATTGAAGTGCCAGGATTCCCAGTGCTTAGAGATACCCGACATTGTCTTCTCTAAAAAGCGAAAAACTGTGGAATTACACTTAACCTGGTAATACCATAACCACAATTCGAACTTGGGACCTCTTGAATGTGAAACCGACACGCTAGACCTACAGCACAGAGGTGAGTAGCTTATTATTGCTTTATTATTGTTTTTATTTCTCCACATTAACCTGGAGTATTTACTTATCAATTGGACAGTTTATACTTCTGTAACCTGAAGTACATGAAGATAGCTTTGCATACAAATATGTATTTATGCTCCAATAATTTTGCTCTCAATTTGTGGTTTACATAAATGAAAATAGTATATGTTATCGTTCAACATAGAGACAAAAATCGGATATTTTGCAATCACGTAGCTTTACGTACTCATTAAAAAATTTTCCTACGTTTATTTCTCTGTATGCTTCGTGTTAATCGAGATAAACATTATCACACTGCTTGTTTTCTTGTAGGTACAAGGAGAATATAAAAATAAGTAGACTTCAAGCATTAGTCAGATATTTCAAGAGCTGATCTCTATGTTTGTTTTAATATTCCATTCTCTTTGCATGGTCAACGTGAAAAATGAATAGCAATCTCCCATTTGAGAAATGTATAACAGTTTTAAACTTTAAACCAATAAGAAGTATAGAATATAACAAGTACAATTAGAAATATATAGATAAGAAATGAACAATAAGTATTTACTTACATCGGTTAATATCTAGATTTAAAAATAAAACCCAATTTGGGTTCATATATTGCTTAATTAGTGAACAGCTCTACGTTTTTTTTAAAATATGTCCCATTTGATGTCAAATATGTATTCATCTAGTAAACAGGATCCCGCTAACAAACACCCCTTCCCTTTTCTTATGCAGTTGTGTTTCATCCACTGTTCCGTATCTGTTTTCAAAGCTGTTTACTGCTATTTAAGTACTATGGCTCAAAAAACGTCGTGAAAAGTACAAAAGAAGAGAGAGAGAAATTTGCATCAAGTCATTTTAAAAAGGAAAATCTTTTCAAGAAATTGGAGAAACCAATGGAAGACCTACCAGTACAGTGAATATTATTATATATAGGTTTGATCGGAACAAAACGTAGGAAAATCAATCAAGAAGCGGTCGTCCTGCAGTTCTGTCCGAGATAGAGAAGCTACAGTTAGAGAAGTCAAGAAATATCCTAAACTAAGTGCTCCAACACTTGCTATTGCAGTTCACTCACAGGAAAGTCTGTTTCAACACAAACACTAAAGAAACAGGCTTTATGAAGCTGAGTATGGAGGCCGAACAGCCCGTAGGAAACCATACATCAGTAAAATCAACAGAAAGGAGCGAGTTGCTTTTGCAAAAGAAATTAAATACGATGGGTTTGATTTCTGGAAGAAGTTTGTATTTACTGACGAGAGTCAATTTGAGCTCTTTAAGTCAAAAGGGTGAGAAATAGTGTGGAGGAAAAGGGATTGTGAGTTTGGGGAGAAAAATATAACAGCTTCAGTTAAACATGGAGGCGGTTCAGTACCTGTCAGGGGCTGCATGAGTGCAAGTGGTGTGGGGGATTTGTGTTTCATTGATGGAATTAGGAATTACAAGCTTTATATACACATCTTAAAAGCACATCTGTCCAGAAGCGTAAATAATATGGGTCTTTCTGAGGACTATATTTTCACACAACGGAATGATCCAAAAACACAGCTCTAGATGCAAGGTTTTGGTTGCTGTATAATTCTCCACGATGAATGCCGACACTACCGCAATTACCAGGCATGAATCTAATACAGAATTTGTGGAGTATACCGGACAGAAATATTAGGAATCATCATATATTTAATATAAAGGATCTAAAGAACGCTCGACTAGAGATATGGCGTAGAGGTACAGTGGAAACAAAACAATCTTTGGTGAAATCCATTCCAAGAAGGATGCAAGAGATTATAAAGAGGAATGGACGGACTACTAAGTACTAACCGTAACATTCTACAGCATTCCCAGTATGCAGACGAATACTTATTTTACATCGTATATTGTATATCTTTACTTTTGAATGTTTTACTATGTTTATTTGTATAGATACTATGTGTTTCTTTATTGTATTAACTTTTTTACTTATAAATAAATAAGACAGTGTCCCTGAAGTACTTTATTCTGATGATTTTCCACTACATCCTTAAACATAAACGCATGTTTATGTTTGTTACTTCATTTGTTACTTCATGAAACAATGTGACCATAATGTATGACATTTCTATTTTTCCTGAACATGTTTCTACTTATTTTAGTTAATTGATAGAAATTAATCATTTCTTCACACTAGCCGCATATAGGCTAACGTTTTTGTTGGATAGACTCAACATGAAAAATTCAATGCCATGGTCGACTGGACGGAAACCAATGCGGATAGGGCATTGAATTTTTCATGTTGACTCTATCCATTGAAAACCTTAGCCTATATGCGGCTAGTGTGGAGAAATGATTAATTTCCATCAAGTAACTAAAATAATAAGAGTAAAATGATGAAGCCTGGGACTCAAGATACTTTTTGGAGTATCTGTATGTAAAAGCCATCGAGATTAAAGAGAGCCTTAGAGTCTATTTCCAGAAAATTCAAAACATACAATTACATCAAAATGTCTTACCTATGGTAAAAATAAACATGGAAGTACTTCTCGTTTTGGTGCTCACGGACACATCCCTGCATGTCGCTTTTTATTCAGGGTATTTCTCAACGTACAGTTACTCCAAAAAGTATTCGTCTGATACTTGAGTTTATGTTTAAGGATGTATGCATAGTGGAAGATCATCAGAATAAAGTACAGCAGGGACACTGTCTTGTTTATTCATTAGTGAAAAAGAGAATACAATAAAGAAACACATAGTATCCTTCACAAAAACATATTTAAACATTCAAAAGTAAAGATTACAATATACGATGCAAAATAAGTATTCGTTTGCAAACTCAAGATGGTGTAGAATATTATGGTTAGTACTTAGTACGCCCTCAATTCCTCTTTATAATCTCTTGCATTCTCCTTGGCATGGATTTCATCAAAGATTGTGCTGTTTCCACTGTAATTTTACGTCATTCCTCTAGTAGAGCGTTTTCTAGATCCTTTATATTAGATATCTGATAATTTCTAATATTTTTGTCCAGTATACTCCACAAATTCTGTATTGGGTTCATGTCTGTGGATTGCGGTGGTGTCGATCCATCGTGGAGTATTGTACAACAACATAGCCTTGCATCTAGAGCTGTGCGTTTTGAATCATTGTCTTGTGTGAAAATATAATCCTAAGAAAGACTCATATTATTCACACTTCTGGAGAGATGTGTTTTAGGATGTTTATAGAAACCTTATGGTTCATAATTCCATCAATAAAACAGAAATCCCCCACAACACTTGCAATCATGTAACCCTAGACATGTATTGAACTGCCTCCATGTTTAACTGGAGTTGTTATATTTTTCTCCTCAAGCTCGCAATTCTTTTTTCTCCACACTATTACTCGCTCTTTTGCCTTAAAGAGCTCAAATTGTGTCTCGTCAATAAATACAACCTTATAGATATTAAAAGTAGAAGGGTTATTAACAGTGAAGTATTCTTCATATTTAAGTTTGAATTTATGAGTCACTATGTTTACACTCATGCCTTCACTTACTTGTATAATTGAAACGTTTTCAAGATCATTCGATCTCATCCTCAGCTGTTTGGTGACTAAATGAACCTCCCTCTTCTTCCACTACTACGGAGCTCCGATCACTCTGCCATCTGGTGTTAGGGGCACTAAGTTTTAATACTTCATTTAATGCCGGCATTTCAAAATTTATAACTTTATCACGGTTTTTGTTTATGAATATTTTTTCCCAAATATCCAATTCTATGGGTGTACTTAAAGATTTTAACAGTTTAATGTTGTGGCCAATGTTGTGGTTTTCTGTCCAAAAATGGTGTGAAACTGCAGATTTTTCTGTTTGTTTCAACTTAATGTTCCTCTGGTGTTCTTTTTGCCTGGTTAACAAGTTTCTCTTAGTTTTTCCTATGTAGCTTTTTTCACAGGTTTCACAATTAATCTGATAAATTCCTGATTTCAAATTGTTGGGGATTGTATTTTTCAGTGGTTTATTCAGCAGGTTCCTCAGACTGAATTTGTTTTGGGGTGCTAGTTTTAAGTTTAGTCTTTTGAAGATTCGTTCAAATTTTCTAAAAGCCCATGGATGGTAGGTGAATTTTCTATATTGCCAATTTGTGTTTTTAAGTGGTGTGAGAGTGGTATTTTTTGATATTATCTTCAGTTTTTCTTTCCTCTTCATCATGTTCCTTATGATGGCTGGGTTGAATCCATTTAATACCGCTATGTCTTTTATGTGTTGTTTTTCTTTCAAAAATTCATCCTTACTCAGTGGGACGTTGTATAGCCGGTGAATTAGACTTCTAATGGCAGCTAGTTGATGTGAAACTGGGTTGTATTCATTTTTCTTTATGTAATTATCTATGTGTGTGGGCTTCCTGTATATTCCAAAATCTACACCATGACGATTTCTAGTTATCTTGAGGTAGTAGTAGTAGTGGAAGAAGAGGGAGGTTCATTTAGTCACCAAACAGCTGAGGATGAGATCGAATGATCTTGAAAACGTTTCAATTATACAACAACAAATAAGTGAAGACTGAGTGTAAACATAGTGACTCATAAATTCAAACTTAAATATAACCTTCTTCCATAAATCAAACCCATCGTATGTATGTTCTGCAAAAGCACCTCGCTTCTTTCAGTCGCTTTTACTGATGTATGGTTTTCTACGGGCTGTTCGGCCTCCATACTCAGCTTCATAAAGCACGTTTCTTATAGTTTGAGCTGAAACGGACTTTACTGTGTGTGTTTGAACTGTAATAGCAAGTTTTGGGGCACTTAGTTTAGGTTTTTTCTTGACTTCTCTAAGTAACTGTCGTTCTCCATCTCGGGTAGAACTGCAGAACTACCTCTTCTTGATTGATTTTCGTAAGTTTTGTTCTGATCAAATCTGTATATAAGTCTTCACTGCACTGATAGTTCTTCCAATGGTTTCTCCAATTTCTTGAAACGATTTTCATTTTTAATTTTCCTGATGGAAATTTCTCTCTCTTCTTTTGTAGTTTCATGACGTTTTTGACCCATATTACTTAAATAGCAGTCAACGCTTTGAAAACAGAGATAGAACTGTCAACGAGAATAGATGAAACACAACTGCATAAGAAAAGGCAAGGGGTGTGTGTCAGCGAGGCACCATACCTGGGATCATGTTTACTAGACGAATACTTGTTTCACATCAAAAGGGACATGACTTTAATAACCAAGAGTTGTGCATTAATTACGCAATATATGAAACCAAATTGTGTTTTATATTTAAATCTAGATATCAACCGATGTAAGGAAATAGTTATTGCTCGTTTTTTATCTATATTTTTCTGATTGTACTTGTTATATTCTATGTGCTATAATTAGACGAATACTTTTTGGAGTGAAATCTCTGCATGGAAATTTTTATTTCTCTACCTGTGTACCTAACATTAATAAAGTATGAAAAGTAAGGTATTTCGAAGCAATATTACAAAAATTTAAAACTAAATAAATTAAATGTTAAACTGCATTTTATGTAAAATGTTAAAATTGTACGATGACTATATACATTGAGTTTATAGATAGCTGGATGTAGAAGGCCATGTATAAAACCAGGTCATTAGTGTAGGTATAGAACTGCGGTAACTAGGGGAACGTAAAAATATACATTGAGTTTATAGATAGCTGGATGTAGAAGGCCATGTATAAAACCAGGTCATTAGTGTAGGTATAGAACTGCGGTAACTAGGGGAACGTAAAAATATACATTGAGTTTATAGATAGCTGGATGTAGAAGCCCATGTATAAAACCAGGTCATTAGTGTAGGTATAGAACTGCGGTAACTAGGGGAACGTAAAAATACACATTGAGTTTATAGATAGCTGGATGTAGAAGGCCATGTATAAAACCAGGTCATTAGTGTAGGTATAGAACTGCGGTAACTAGGGGAACGTAAAAATATACATTGAGTTTATAGATAGCTGGATGTAGAAGCCCATGTATAAAACCAGGTCATTAGTGTAGGTATAGAACTGCGGTAACTAGGGGAACGTAAAAATATACATTGAGTTTATAGATAGCTGGATGTAGAAGGCCATGTATGAAACCAGGTCATTAGTGTAGGTATAGAACTGCGGTAACTAGGGGAACGTAAAAATATACATTGAGTTTATAGATAGCTGGATGTAGAAGGCCATGTATAAAACCAGGTCATTAGTGTAGGTATAGAACTGCGGTAACTAGGGGAACGTAAAAATACACATTGAGTTTATAGATAGCTGGATGTAGAAGGCCATGTATAAAACCAGGTCATTAGTGTAGGTATAGAACTGCGGTAACTAGGGGAACGTAAAAATACACATTGAGTTTATAGATAGCTGGATGTAGAAGGCCATGTATAAAACCAGGTCATTAGTGTAGGTATAGAACTGCGGTAACTAGGGGAACGTAAAAATATACATTGAGTTTATAGATAGCTGGATGTAGAAGGCCATGTATAAAACCAGGTCATTAGTGTAGGTATAGAACTGCGGTAACTAGGGGAACGTAAAAATATACATTGAGTTTATAGATAGCTGGATGTAGAAGGCCATGTATAAAACCAGGTCATTAGTGTAGGTATAGAACTGCGGTAACTAGGGGAACGTAAAAATACACATTGAGTTTATAGATAGCTGGATGTAGAAGGCCATGTATAAAACCAGGTCATTAGTGTAGGTATAGAACTGCGGTAACTAGGGGAACGTAAAAATATACATTGAGTTTATAGATAGCTGGATGTAGAAGGCCATGTATAAAACCAGGTCATTAGTGTAGGTATAGAACTGCGGTAACTAGGGGAACGTAAAAATACACATTGAGTTTATAGATAGCTGGATGTAGAAGGCCATGTATAAAACCAGGTCATTAGTGTAGGTATAGAACTGCGGTAACTGGGGGAACGTAAAAATACACATTGAGTTTATAGATAGCTGGATGTAGAAGGCCATGTATAAAACCAGGTCATTAGTGTAGGTATAGAACTGCGGTAACTGGGGGAACGTAAAAATATACATTGAGTTTATAGATAGCTGGATGTAGAAGGCCATGTATAAAACCAGGTCATTAGTGTAGGTATAGAACTGCGGTAACTAGGGGAACGTAAAAATACACATTGAGTTTATAGATAGCTGGATGTAGAAGGCCATGTATAAAACCAGGTCATTAGTGTAGGTATAGAACTGCGGTAACTAGGGGAACGTAAAAATACACATTGAGTTTATAGATAGCTGGATGTAGAAGGCTATGTATAAAACCAGGTCATTAGTGTAGGTATAGAACTGCGGTAACTAGGGGAACGTAAAAATACACATTGAGTTTATAGATAGCTGGATGTAGAAGGCCATGTATAAAACCAGGTCATTAGTGTAGGTATAGAACTGCGGTAACTAGGGGAACGTAAAAATACACATTGAGTTTATAGATAGCTGGATGTAGAAGGCCATGTATAAAACCAGGTCATTAGTGTAGGTATAGAACTGCGGTAACTAGGGGAACGTAAAAATACACATTGAGTTTATAGATAGCTGGATGTAGAAGGCCATGTATAAAACCAGGTCATTAGTGTAGGTATAGAACTGCGGTAACTAGGGGAACGTAAAAATATACATTGAGTTTATAGATAGCTGGATGTAGAAGCCCATGTATAAAACCAGGTCATTAGTGTAGGTATAGAACTGCGGTAACTAGGGGAACGTAAAAATATACATTGAGTTTATAGATAGCTGGATGTAGAAGGCCATGTATAAAACCAGGTCATTAGTGTAGGTATAGAACTGCGGTAACTAGGGGAACGTAAAAATACACATTGAGTTTATAGATAGCTGGATGTAGAAGGCCATGTATAAAACCAGGTCATTAGTGTAGGTATAGAACTGCGGTAACTAGGGGAACGTAAAAATATACATTGAGTTTATAGATAGCTGGATGTAGAAGCCCATGTATAAAACCAGGTCATTAGTGTAGGTATAGAACTGCGGTAACTAGGGGAACGTAAAAATATACATTGAGTTTATAGATAGCTGGATGTAGAAGGCCATGTATAAAACCAGGTCATTAGTGTAGGTATAGAACTGCGGTAACTAGGGGAACGTAAAAATATACATTGAGTTTATAGATAGCTGGATGTAGAAGGCCATGTATAAAACCAGGTCATTAGTGTAGGTATAGAACTGCGGTAACTAGGGGAACGTAAAAATATACATTGAGTTTATAGATAGCTGGATGTAGAAGGCCATGTATAAAACCAGGTCATTAGTGTAGGTATAGAACTGCGGTAACTAGGGGAACGTAAAAATATACATTGAGTTTATAGATAGCTGGATGTAGAAGGCCATGTATAAAACCAGGTCATTAGTGTAGGTATAGAACTGCGGTAACTAGGGGAACGTAAAAATATACATTGAGTTTATAGATAGCTGGATGTAGAAGGCCATGTATAAAACCAGGTCATTAGTGTAGGTATAGAACTGCGGTAACTAGGGGAACGTAAAAATATACATTGAGTTTATAGATAGCTGGATGTAGAAGGCCATGTATAAAACCAGGTCATTAGTGTAGGTATAGAACTGCGGTAACTAGGGGAACGTAAAAATATACATTGAGTTTATAGATAGCTGGATGTAGAAGGCCATGTATAAAACCAGGTCATTAGTGTAGGTATAGAACTGCGGTAACTAGGGGAACGTAAAAATATACATTGAGTTTATAGATAGCTGGATGTAGAAGCCCATGTATAAAACCAGGTCATTAGTGTAGGTATAGAACTGCGGTAACTAGGGGAACGTAAAAATATACATTGAGTTTATAGATAGCTGGATGTAGAAGGCCATGTATAAAACCAGGTCATTAGTGTAGGTATAGAACTGCGGTAACTGGGGGAACGTAAAAATATACATTGAGTTTATAGATAGCTGGATGTAGAAGGCCATGTATAAAACCAGGTCATTAGTGTAGGTATAGAACTGCGGTAACTGGGGGAACGTAAAAATATACATTGAGTTTATAGATAGCTGGATGTAGAAGGCCATGTATAAAACCAGGTCATTAGTGTAGGTATAGAACTGCGGTAACTAGGGGAACGTAAAAATATACATTGAGTTTATAGATAGCTGGATGTAGAAGGCCATGTATAAAACCAGGTCATTAGTGTAGGTATAGAACTGCGGTAACTAGGGGAACGTAAAAATATACATTGAGTTTATAGATAGCTGGATGTAGAAGGCCATGTATAAAACCAGGTCATTAGTGTAGGTATAGAACTGCGGTAACTGGGGGAACGTAAAAATATACATTGAGTTTATAGATAGCTGGATGTAGAAGGCCATGTATAAAACCAGGTCATTAGTGTAGGTATAGAACTGCGGTAACTAGGGGAACGTAAAAATACACATTGAGTTTATAGATAGCTGGATGTAGAAGGCCATGTATAAAACCAGGTCATTAGTGTAGGTATAGAACTGCGGTAACTAGGGGAACGTAAAAATATACATTGAGTTTATAGATAGCTGGATGTAGAAGCCCATGTATAAAACCAGGTCATTAGTGTAGGTATAGAACTGCGGTAACTAGGGGAACGTAAAAATATACATTGAGTTTATAGATAGCTGGATGTAGAAGGCCATGTATAAAACCAGGTAATTAGTGTAGGTATAGAACTGCGGTAACTAGGGGAACGTAAAAATATACATTGAGTTTATAGATAGCTGGATGTAGAAGGCCATGTATAAAACCAGGTCATTAGTGTAGGTATAGAACTGCGGTAACTAGGGGAACGTAAAAATATACATTGAGTTTATAGATAGCTGGATGTAGAAGGCCATGTATAAAACCAGGTCATTAGTGTAGGTATAGAACTGCGGTAACTAGGGGAACGTAAAAATATACATTGAGTTTATAGATAGCTGGATGTAGAAGGCCATGTATAAAACCAGGTCATTAGTGTAGGTATAGAACTGCGGTAACTAGGGGAACGTAAAAATATACATTGAGTTTATAGATAGCTGGATGTAGAAGGCCATGTATAAAACCAGGTCATTAGTGTAGGTATAGAACTGCGGTAACTAGGGGAACGTAAAAATATACATTGAGTTTATAGATAGCTGGATGTAGAAGGCCATGTATAAAACCAGGTCATTAGTGTAGGTATAGAACTGCGGTAACTAGGGGAACGTAAAAATATACATTGAGTTTATAGATAGCTGGATGTAGAAGGCCATGTATAAAACCAGGTCATTAGTGTAGGTATAGAACTGCGGTAACTAGGGGAACGTAAAAATATACATTGAGTTTATAGATAGCTGGATGTAGAAGCCCATGTATAAAACCAGGTCATTAGTGTAGGTATAGAACTGCGGTAACTAGGGGAACGTAAAAATATACATTGAGTTTATAGATAGCTGGATGTAGAAGGCCATGTATAAAACCAGGTCATTAGTGTAGGTATAGAACTGCGGTAACTGGGGGAACGTAAAAATATACATTGAGTTTATAGATAGCTGGATGTAGAAGGCCATGTATAAAACCAGGTCATTAGTGTAGGTATAGAACTGCGGTAACTGGGGGAACGTAAAAATATACATTGAGTTTATAGATAGCTGGATGTAGAAGGCCATGTATAAAACCAGGTCATTAGTGTAGGTATAGAACTGCGGTAACTAGGGGAACGTAAAAATATACATTGAGTTTATAGATAGCTGGATGTAGAAGGCCATGTATAAAACCAGGTCATTAGTGTAGGTATAGAACTGCGGTAACTAGGGGAACGTAAAAATACACATGGAGTTTATAGATAGCTGGATGTAGAAGGCCATGTATAAAACCAGGTCATTAGTGTAGGTATAGAACTGCGGTAACTAGGGGAACGTAAAAATACACATCGAGTTTATAGATAGCTGGATGTAGAAGGCCATGTATAAAACCAGGTCATTAGTGTAGGTATAGAACTGCGGTAACTAGGGGAACGTAAAAATATACATTGAGTTTATAGATAGCTGGATGTAGAAGCCCATGTATAAAACCAGGTCATTAGTGTAGGTATAGAACTGCGGTAACTAGGGGAACGTAAAAATACACATTGAGTTTATAGATAGCTGGATGTAGAAGGCCATGTATAAAACCAGGTCTTTGGTGTAGGTATAGAACTGCGGTAACTAGGGGAACGTAAAAATATACATTGAGTTTATAGATAGCTGGATGTAGAAGGCCATGTATAAAACCAGGTCATTAGTGTAGGTATAGAACTGCGGTAACTAGGGGAACGTAAAAATACACATTGAGTTTATAGATAGCTGGATGTAGAAGGCCATGTATAAAACCAGGTCATTAGTGTAGGTATAGAACTGCGGTAACTAGGGGAACGTAAAAATACACATTATTGCAAAAAAATGATAATTCTTATATTAATGTTGAATTTGCAGCAAATGCTACTATTAATTTAATAATACGAGAGTAATTTCAAAATAGATATGAATCTGAGTGTAATAAATTTGATTTGTGGTGCAAGAAGAAAAATATTCATAGTTTGTCTAAAAAGGTTCCTCTAGCTTATTTGGCAAGGAAAGTGTAAATGAGAAAGGTAGTTCTTTATGGACACATTATTAATGAAATTAATTTTAACTTTACTACCCTGAGAGTAGTTAAGTAGGCCATTACCTCATTGAGTACGGTAAAGTAGGCCATTACAGGATACATGTTTTGATGTTGTAATACTCCACTTTACACAATCAAAGAAGATAAAAAATATAACATGCTGGAAATGCAATTTTGGTAATTGCTAGAATATTTGGGCTGCATTTCTGGACTTCAAAGATGTGTAAATGCTGCATAGAAGTAAGTACCCTTTTAAGAAGGATTTGAGTTGAGAATTCACACAGTATTCATTTTTTTTTTTACTTTGGTTTTAAGTATGCATATTACAATATTAAAAGTATCTTGAAGTTCTGTGTAAAAATACTCATTGAGTAGTGTATGGATACCTCTAAGGGTTTTTATTTGTAGCATTCATAAATTGACATAATACCTTCCAGCATGAGGAAAATACCGGTCTAGGTAAGTCAGTGTAGTAGACATGAGTAGAATCCTAAAAGCTTCATCAAGGAAAACAACATTTCATTGTAAGTGCCAGTAAGGTTAACAATGTAGGAAACTTGTCAATTTATACACATTTGTGCCTCTACTACACATATACTGTGCTAACACGACAGTAATTAGTAATGAGTAAAAACAGCTGTAACGTACATTGTCTTGTTCAAGATGAAATGGGAAATAAACACAATGTTACTTCATGAAATAATGTGACCATAATGTGTGACATTTCTATTTTTCGTGAACATGTTTCTCCTTATTTTAGGTAATTGATGGAAATTAATCATTTCTTCGCACTAGCCGCATATAGGCTAAGGTTTTTGATGGATAGAGTCAACATGAAAAATTCAATGCCATGGCCGTGATTTGAAACACGGATCTCCTGGTTTCCGTCCAGTCGCTCTAACCCATTGAGCTACCATGGTCAACGTGCCGTCCTGACATTAAATTCTCCATTTGACTCGTATATTTCCCCGGTAAACCACTAGGAGCTTTCGAATCCGATATACACTGTTTGTGGCGACTTACTATCGTTAGTATTTGGGTCCTAGGCTTCATCATTTAACTCTTATTATTTTAGTTAATTGAAGGAAATTAATCATTTCTCCACACTAGCCGTATATGGGCTAAGGATTTGATAGATCCCGGCCATGGCATTGAATTTTTCAAATTGACTCTATCCATCAAAAACCTTAATCCATATACGGTTAGTGTGGAGAAATGATTAATTTCCATCAAGTAACTAAAATAATAAGAGTTAAATGATGAAGCCTGGGACTCAAGTACTTACGATAATAAGTCGCCACAAACGGTGTATCTTGGATGTGAGAGCTCCTAGTGGTTTACCTGGGAAATATACGAGTCAAATGGAAAATTTAATGTCAGCACGGCACGTTGGCCATGGTAGCTCAATGGGTTAGAGCGACTGGACGGAAACCAGTAGATCTGTGGTTCAAATCCCGGATATGGCATTGAATTTTTCATGTTGATTCTATCCATCAAAAACCTTAGCCTATATACGGCTAGTATGGAGAAATGATTAATTTACATCAATTAACTAAAATGATAAAAGTTAAATGATGAAGCCTGGGACTAAAGTACTTACGATAATAAGTCGCCACAAACGGTGTATCTCGGATGCGAGAGCCTCTAGTGGTTTACCGAGGAAATATACGAGTCAACTGGAGAATTTAATGTCAGGACGGCACATTGACCATGGGTTAGAGCGACTGGACGGAAACCGTGGTTCAAATCTCGGCCATGGCATTGAATTTTTCATGTTGACTCTATCCATTTTTCTCCTGCTTTTATAAATTTGTCTGAACCCATAGAGGACAGCTTTATACTAATAATTATAATAAAAGTGATAACAATAATGATAATTTGCACTCAGAAATAATGAGTTTAGAAAGATTACTTTGCATCGCAGCCATGAACCCAGGGTTGATTTGCGTATTCGTGTTATCTATCAGCTAAAAAAGGTTCTGGGTAGATAAAACATTATTCCGACTGAAGCCAGTAAGATATGTTAAAATTGAATTGAGTGGTAATAAGTAGAAATTGTAAGATCTATGATATGTAACCAGGAGCATATACACCGAGAGACAACAAAATGAAAAGAGAAAACGAACTATTAAGAACAGATTTATTTTAAAAGATGCATTGCATCACATACCTTTCCCTACCTCTTCTTATACAACTGTTCTTACAAAACGTTATTCTTCCTTCTTCTTATTGTTAACCGATGATCCAGGTAGTAATATATATGACCCATATTCGAGAGGTC
Organism: Mantis religiosa; assembly: GCA_030765055.1. Classification (NCBI taxonomy): domain Eukaryota; kingdom Metazoa; phylum Arthropoda; class Insecta; order Mantodea; family Mantidae; genus Mantis; species Mantis religiosa. The sequence continues at coordinate 99,767,616 of CM060957.1, forward strand.
GTAGGCTCCATTCCCGCTGTCGAACTTCTTGACCCATGAGTTTTTTTGTTCGAAGGTTTTTCCAGGTCGATCGTTGAATACTGAAAAGTTCCGAATTTCCTGTTCCCCCATTTTCTTACTTCTCATTTCATTTCGTCCTTCGTTCGCTCGGTTCTTTCGGCTTTGACCTACTTCAACAGGTGTCTCAGGCGATGTATGGCAGGCAAAAAGGAGTCTGTAAGCTACCGTCCTCCGAGTTTCGATCTCCGGTTCCCGGGCCTCCCAGAAGGCGGCCACCTCCAGCGATAAATGTTGTCTGTTGCATCGGATGCCACCGTGGAGCTCGACCTGGAACTGCTAGAGAACCTGGCCTCAGCTCTGTCAGGGCTCCTGAATCGGCTGTCCTCGGTCTCCTTTTGCGTCACCTCTACCTCCTGAGTGCCTCGACATAGATACAAAAGGCCATATGATTGATCTGCCGAAGTCCCCCTCAGTGCCGTTACCTCATTTGACCTTACCTAACTTTACGTCTAATAGAGACAAACTTTCATTATACATTTCATTGTTCTTGTATGTACCTATAAGAATGATCAATGGATTTAAGTTATAATCAAGCTTTTAAATAACGTAATTGCGCTGTCCAGCGCTTACCTCACATATAACCCAAGAAATAAAAGATGCAAATGATTAAGATTTATCCCTTCTAAAAGGTATGCATACGTATTCCAAAATTCCAACCAACAACAAACAATATTTGAGAATGATTAACCCTACAAAAATTGTATTTGACATAAATTGTGTTGTTTAATGAAATATGCAATTTTTATGAGATTTAGTCCATCTCTTGCAGTTTATCATTTATTCAAAACTCATTCATAAGTAGAGGACTTCACAGACTATTTACAAAATATTTGTGATATACACTTTATTTGTCATGAAAATATAAATATGTCATATTTTAAGTAACATTGTTGCAGTCAGCTTTGAGAAAATAATTTTTTTTTTCAAAAATGCTCCATGTGAAAGGTAATTTGAAGTGGTAAGTTTGGAAGATGCCAAACTTAAATACCCAGTTTAGATAGATGAAAAATTCAATTCCATGGCCGGGATTTGAACTAGGGATCTCCTGGTTTCTGTGCAGTCGCTCTTACCCATTGAGCTACTATGGTAAACGTACCGTCCTGACATTAAATTCTCCAACTGACTCATATATTTTCCCGGTAAACCACTGTGGACTCTCGTATCCGAGATACACCATTTGTGGCGACTTACTACCCTAAGTACATAAGTCCCAGGCTTCATCATTAAACTATTATCATATAAGTTAATTGATGGAAATTAATCTATCCAAAACCTTAGCCTGTATACGACTAGTGAGAAGAAATGATTAGTTTCCATCAATTATCCCAGTTTAGTGTTTAACCGACTTTTCGATTTTCAGTTTTACTGTTCAAAAACACATTGCCCCAACACACACAAACACACACACTTGCACACATTGATATTTCTGTTTTTCTTCTAAAAATGCATTTTAGTTAGATATACGAAACCTCAGAACATAAAAAATACATTTCCAGCAAAATGTTGGTTTCGAATTTTTGAGTGAAATGCAATATCTCTTCTAGAGAAAACAAAAATTAGTAGAGAAAATCTATGTATCAACAATTAACATTACCATACATACATGAAAGTAAAGTGGTTAATTTAGTGTGAACGAACTCTAACGTTATTCTCCTTTGGGTTCAGTATGTTCAATATAGCGCCCACTTGAGCAAGGTTGCTGAACTCTTTGGGAGCGTGCAACTTTTGTGTACTGCTAATTTCCAAGGTCTGCAGTACCGCAAGCTGGCGATCTAGTTCCTGGCACCACAGGGTTGGGTGAGTTCGACGAACCCTTGCTGTTCACGATGTTTTACCCCCTATGGTAAAGCCATCCCAGAAGATTGAACTCGTTCGCCTACACGTGGGGACGGTGGACATAGAGCCAGCGTCCCACACCGTCAGGTGAGGACGAGCCCCCTCCATATTTGGACAACATGTGCACCCCACCCGATGTGACGTCACAAAAAGGGGGGCCACACCTAGGCCGGCCGTTTACTACAGAAACTTTGTATAAATGTGAAGCGGTCAAACTTTCTCCGCGCGGGTTTGAGTCTTTGCTTCCAAGGACACTGCCGTTATCGTCCCACTCCTTTTCATCTTCTTCCACTGCTTCTGCACTGTTATCTTCCTTTCACGGAGTCTATCGCTTATGCAGTCATGTAAACGTTCTTCCATCAAGTCGATTATAGCTAACTTAACTATTCTGAATTCATTCAATAAATAATTACGTGACTATTCCATTCCTACCTTCTAAATTCTCAACTTCCTATCATTTAGCAATAAATTCTTGTTATTGTCATTCCATATCATATAACTTTGTCATCTGGGATGTAATAAATCAGAAATGTAGTGCTTCACCATCTTTTATTTTAAATTAACAAGCTCTTTGATACAAATCTGCTATGTGAAAAGAATATTTGATTATCTTAAGCCATTACGATATTCTACTTTAGTACTTTATACTACTCCAGTAAAGCAGTTTTATCATTGAGTTTGAAAACTCCATACGGGTGGATAGTTACATACACCACTCAGTAGCGTTTTATACAGTGCGATCCAAATAAACCTGAACCATTTCAATATGCCATAACATTTGAACCAATAATAGGACACACGTGCAACTTTGGGAGAATATAATACACAACTGGGAGATTACTTTACATTATTTACATCTCAGAGAAAATGTTAGATGCACCATCTATACATGTTTGCACTGGTCTCGCCATATTCACTGAAGTTTTACGGAGTGTATCCTCGCCAATGTTACATATTTCGGTTCGAATGGTTTCCTTGAGAACATCAATTGTCCGTGGCCTATTCTTTAACACTTTATTTTTTAGATACCCCACAAGATATCCGGTGAGGTTAGGTCAGGAGATCTGGGGGGCCACAGACCTTTTGAGATTATTCGATTATCAAAGAAACTGGTAACAAGTTCCATGGTGTCAATAGATTATGGCACGTTGCTCCATCTTGTGGAAATAACCTTCTCTCAATTCGATATCATCTCCGTTAAACTTCAGAAAATATGGTGAGACGAGTGCAAACACGTATGAATGCTGGTGGAGGACACTTCCAACATTTTCTGTGAGATGTAAATAGTGTAATGTGATCTCCCAATTGCACGTATGTTTTATTATTGATTCAAAGTTTATGGACTATTGAAATGGTTCAGGTTTACATAGATCGCACTATACTTTCCCTATAAATTCATAATAGCAAGTAAAGGAAGTATTTTAGTCCACCCAAAACTTCGACAACCGATTTTATCGAAAATACAAGTTTTGAAAACCTTGTACTCCCAAAAAACATTTTTAGAAAATCCGGAAGTGCATGCGGGTATGTGTGTGTGTGTGAGAGAGAGAGAGCAGTATAACTGAAAAACGAATAGTCAGTTGAATACCATACTTTGTATTTTAAGTTTACCATCTTCCAGAGATGGGACACGAACTTGTTTATACTACCGTTTATATGGAAAAGTTTCGAAAGGTTTGATTCTCTCAAAAATGGCTCTAACTGTATCTTGAATTTACGAACAGGATGGCTCAAGCGGTTTCATCTGAGACACCGCATTCGTGAAGCCCGGTTCGATTCCCGTGGCCGACGTATCTGACCTACACTTTCTCCTCCGGTAGGACGGGTGCCGCTCTCCGAACCCAGGTCTGTTGGTGGGGCTGTTTCCTGAACCTCAGTAGGGTGAGATGTCCGTTGTCCTGGTCTTCCGTGGGAAGTTTGCATTTAAGTAAAATGTAGGTACCCTACCCTCTGAACTGTTGTGGCTGCTTGGGACTGCCGCCCTGTCTCCTCACATATTATCTTTCCTCCTGGGGATGCCCCACTTGGGACATAGGTCCAATAGATCGAGACCATAATAATCCTGATCCCTTCTTTCTTCCTTGGACAGATAACCCTATTCTGTAGTTAGGGTACTTTCCTTCCAAATTCCCTCCATAAAACTGAAGATCAGTGCTCTTAGATATGCTCTCGCTCCCGTCTCCTTGCTCCTGTTCCTTCGAACCCACGCCATATGTCTAGTAAAGTGGAAAGGTCTAAACAAATGACAAAATATATATTTCTGTGGTGCAGTATCCATTTATCTGAGGAGCAACTTGAGCATTTTGGTGACGGATTTGCACTACCTTAGTGACACACTTTATGAAAAGCGGTGCGGATAAGCTAAAATATTGCCATTTACCAAATTCTCTCTTCTTGATTTACAGAGGCGTCAATGATTCAAAATTAACCCAATAGGAAGTAGCTGAAATACACACACGTTATAGAGTATACAAGGGCTGTTCAGCAAAGAATGGTCACAACTTTTTTGACAATGTACCTTTACTCATCCTCATATTTTTGATGGTTCTTCTCAAAACAGTCTCCCCTGAGTGCGATGCACTTGTCTCAGCGTTTCTGCCAGTCTTCAAAGGCATGTTGGAAACCATTTTCTAGAGATCCTTCAAAATCGCCTCCGCAGCCTTCACCACTGCTTCTGATGATGGATAATGCCTCCCACGAAGGAGTTTCTTCAAGTTAGGGAATAGAAAAAAGTCACATGGGGCTAAATCCGTACTATAGGGAGGGGAGGGATGCACTTCACGTTGATTTTTGCAAGATATTCAGCAACAACATTGGCAATATGCGGCCGCACATTATCCAGCCTGCTTCACGGAAATGTGGTCTTTTGCGCCTGATATGGACTTGCAATGTTTTCAGGACATCCCTGTAGTATTGTCCAGTTACTGAAGTGTGCAAAGATACAACATGCTGATAAACCATTCCATGAATATCAAAGAATGAGATGACCATTTCTTTCCCAGCAGAAGTAACCACTTTTGCTTTTTTGGAGTTGGTGATGAAGGAGATTTCTACACTGAGCTTTGGTTTTTGCTCTCAGGATCAAAATGGTGTAGCCGAGTTGCATCAGCAGTGATTACGTTTGAAAGAAACTCCGGATCTTCCTCTAACATCAACTTTCACTGCATGCAGACCTGCAAGCGAAGGTCTTTTTGTTCGGGAATCAACAGTCTTAGAACCCATCGCGAACAAACACGTTTCATGTGTAATGTTTCTGTCATCAACGTGTGTGTGGCGCCCAATGAAATGTTCAGTATTTCAGAAAGTGATCTTAATGCAATTCGTCGTCCTCTCTCACAATGGCAGCAGCAAATTTTCTTCCGTAAGAGCAGTAACTGGAGCACCGGGTCCACCTTCCTTTGAAATTGATTGTCTCCCCTCCTTAGACATTTTAAACCACCTTCAAGCAGTACTGTAGGGAAGAACAGAATCTCCATAGGCCTCCTGTAACATTGTATAGGCCTCCACTGAAGATTTGTTGAGATGAAGGCAGAATTTCAAATTCGCATATTGTTCCTCGCGTGCAGCGGTAGGCGATACTGAACATGTCTGAACTTGCCTGGTTCTCATAGGCGGCAACCAGGAGTACCAACAATGAAACTACTACGGCGTGTTTGTTTTACATTAAGCTAAATATAATACGATTGAATTTTAGTGTGAAAAACTATGACCGTAAAAAATTATGATCATTCTTTATTGAACAGCCCTTATACTTAGTAATTAGACGAAGAACAAAATAAGTTTAAGCAAAGTGGTATTGTTACAAAGGGAAGTACAAAATTAGCTTACCAGAGGAGAAATGTTTTTGCTACATTTCGTCCTTTACAAGGTACAGTCTTTATAAGCTTTCGTCAGAAAATCAATTTTCTACCAAAGCGAAATACTTCGTATTGAAAGCTGATAGGAATGACAGAATTTGAAGGCTACTTGAAGGGGCAAAAACGAGATGATGGTGATGATGACAATGATGATGATGATAATGATACAAGACAACTGCTGAAATTTATCGAATTTGGTAATAGGAAACAGCTGGAATCAGTGGCTAAGAGACGAGAGTTGCTTTATTCTCTGATATGTAATATTTGAGGATCAGAGTTCTATTATTCAAACTTATGTCCTTTGTTTTCTACTTATGATCTCTTATATTTTCCTTTCTATTTTGCGTACTTCCTGTTTCTTATTTTATAATATAATTTTGATTTATATATTACCTTTTCTTTTTATATATATTAGGTAGAATGAATAATATATTCTAGTATAAATGTAGCTTTAAAAGTACTGCAGTAGTACTCCATATGATCTGTTTCTGTACACTCCCAAAATAGTTCATGAGATTGTTAAATTTCTGTCAGGGGCATGGAGGCATATACCGTCCCTATTGTATCATATGATTGTTGCGAATGATAACACTGGGCGACAAAAGTAATCTTTGAATGTTTCGAGCACTTGATGAGGCAATTTCTACTAATTTTGTGTTGAGAAAAACAAATATGAAAATGAAAAAAAATTTATTAGCATTAGTTTCTATGATATACACAAGGTGGAAGTATTACATATTAACGGATTGAGAGAAAATGATACATTTCAATTACATACATGCTAACAACAATGAAAGTACATTTGATTTTTTAACTGGTAATTACATGCTAAGAATTTCAAATTGCTGGAAAAATACTTCTCAGATAGTCGTATCTGAAGAGAATCATGTGGTGGTCTATTGACTTCGTCGTCTTTTAGCTTGCCTCTTGTGATGGAGTTCAGCAGAATCCCTATACAAAGACCAACAGTAATCCGCAAGCATTACTTCATTCCAACAGCCCTGATATCTTTGTTCCATAACAAAAACGTCCTGAGGGAATCTCTCCCAATGTTCATCACTAACAGCTCCACAACTAGGAGGGCAAAAGTCTAGGTGGGAGTGGAGAAAATGGATCTTAAGGGACATGTTGCATCTAAGGTTACGGTATTTTTGCAGGAGCACTCTCACCAAATGCTTGTAGTTGTCATCTCTTTTGTTGCCTAAAAATGCATAAACAACACTCTTGAAGGCTGCCCAAGCTTCCTTTACTGTCCCCTCCAAAATTTGGTCAAATGCAGGATCCTTTACAAGTTCTATTATTTTTGATCCGACAAAAATGCCTTCCTTAACTTTTGAATCACTTAATTTCCAAAATTGCTCTCTGGTTGTGTTTTGTTATTTGAGAGGTGTGCCAACTCCCAAAAAAATCGCCCAAATTTTAAATCTTCACTCTAAAAAATGAAATGTCACTTTATCTTAAAAAAAGAGCTATTCTGTCTTTTTTAGGGTGATTTTTGAATTCAGCAGATGGAAATACATGTAAATTCAGTATGTTTAAGCCCGAAACATTTCCACTGTTGCCCAGTGTAATTAGTGTACTAGTGAGTTTCCATTTAAGTTGAACATATTTTCAATTGAACAGTATGTACTTTAATTGAGAATGCTTTGACATAAAATATTAAATATACAAAAAGTGAAACTGATATTTACAAAGTTTCTTGGAAATTCTATATCACTATTTTTGGATCACTACTTCCGGACAGTGCTCTTGATTTAATAAATAACTTTCGAGAGACTGGGTTTGTTCATCAAACTACAAGAAGTGGTAAATTGTTGGAAAGCCAATAGTGTTAAAGAAAAGGCTGTATAAATACAAACGTTGAAATTTAATTGACACTAAAAAACTGCATTAATTCAGTGGCAAAAACAAGTGCCACGAATGTGTGACTTCAACAGAACGGGGAAAAATTTCAACATCTTCTGTGAAAAGTAATTTAATTAGAATTTTTGTTTATGTCTTTTCTTTCTACTTCTTTTCCAAAAGCTCTCCAACGAGCAAAAGCATTACAAATGCATGGGCTCAAAGCTACTGTCAGGTCCCTCTCATTCCACCATTAAAAAAATGAAGTTCCTACTGTCATATTTGTATGTACATTGGTTTCTAGCCAATGATGTTTCATTTTTTTCTTGTTGATGTTTTTCTTTTTGTTTTCCACATGCGCTCATGATAAGTAAAATCACTAGAAATATAAACAGCAGACTGCCGATCTAGCATATATCCGTGAAGTAATATGTTTAGTTTAATCAGTGTTTGAAACAACAATTTCCAGATAATATCTTTATGGTGATTATCGGAAAATGGATAAAAGAATCTTGAGTCCTAGGCTTCATCATTTAACTCTTATTATTTTAGTTAATTGATGGAAATCAATCATTTCTTCACACTAGCCGTATATAGGCTAAGGTGTTTGATAGATAGAGTCAACATGAAAAATTCAATGCCACGGCCAGGTAAGTAGCCACAAACGGTGTATCTCGGATGCGAGAGCCCCTAGTGGTCTACCGGGAAAATATACGAGTCAAATGGAGAATTTAATGCCAAGACGGCACGTTGACCATGGTAGCTCAAGGGGTTAGAGCGACTGGACGGAAACCAGTCATGGCATTGAATTTTTCATGTTGACTATCCATGAAAAACTTTAGCCTATATACGGCTAGTGTGAAGAAATGATTAATTTCCATCACTTAACTAAAATATGGAGTATATATTGAAGCATATAACAATTTAATTTTAAAAACTTATTTATACATTTTTTAGAACGTTTGAGAACCATAAAAATAATTGAAAAGCAGTGAATTTTGTCCCTCTTCCTATAAAACTCAGACCCAGTGTTCCTTTAAATTAAAACAAACTGTGTTAGTCGAATGACAACTATGTTCATAAACAGAAGTAATACTATAAAGTTACTGTGAAATAGCTAATTCATTAGAGGCTATAGAGGAAAGCAGCATGTATAAATACGCTGTATAAGTACAGATACATTTTTGTAGAAATATAAAACCACTAAAACGAAGGTATATGCGCTGTAACGGTTCTTCGGAACAAAATGTATCCGTTATATTAGTCCAAACAGGAAATTTTATATTTGATCTGAAGCCATTTTAAGCAATGCGAAAACCATGTAAAAGGCATTAAATAGAAATTAAATTACCATTGCTGAAGTGTTCTATCAAATCACGCTTTGAGAACTGGTTGTTTTACTTAGCTCTGGGCCATTTTTCATTGAAGGGACTCTTTACATACAAATTACTGGAAAGACGTTTAGAAACCATATGCATTTAATTAACTAGGTAATTAAGGGACAGTCTGGACATCACCTTTGATTACACCCATTAAAAGGCTCTTACCCTGGAAAAACAGGCCATTAGTTTGTTTAATTCATTAGAAGAACATTTTTTCGCGCTTGTTCAAGGATCACTCAAAAGTGGTAGTGGTGAGTATCTATTTGTTTATTTAACAAGCCTTGCCATAAATAATAATAGCCTTTCTAATTATCTTAGAATAATATTACTGAAATGGCTATTTCAAGGTTGCTGCAACCTCTGCGTTGATTTAGTGCAGGTTCATTGAAACTAGTGAAAGGTTTACCATTAAAGCATAGTGGAAATTTTACATTAAAATTCTTCACCTTTTATTAAATCTAGTATTATATTTAAAATAATCGTATGTATAGAACCACTCGAAGCTACCTTTATCCATCAAGTTTACATTTATATCTATTCTGTAAATATGTTTTTATACTTGTTGGTAAACATGATCCAGCATAGGAATTACCAAGCAAAGTCAGGACGAACAGAAGTAGGTTGAACTGGGATGTCTGGATAACAAACAACCTCCAACCCTTGTGCTGTTTGTTGGCGTGTGTGGACCAGTCACCAGACTGTGTTGTAAAGTCTGTTTAGTTAACCGGTGTGCAGTTCGACCGCCTCCTTTGACGATCCTTATAATCGTTTTACAACACCGGCCCTCCTTCTCCCAGTCCGTTCTGCAAGGTTGCCACCTTTCTCGATATGTCATGGGTATCATACGAGGTTTCGTCTAAATAAATTATCTTATGTCCATTACTGCTAAAGTTACTTAGTTTTGACATATATAGTACTGCGAAACTTCCTTAGTTTTGACATATATACGAGGCATGTTTTTTAAGTCAGTACCGTTTTGGAATTAAAAAAGACGTGCATAGATATCGCAATAATTTTATTTTTACATGAGAGCCTGTACCTTAATCTACTTTTCTACATAATTTCCGTGAATATTGAGGCACTTGTCATAACGTGGCACCAGTTTTTGAATACCCTGCTCATAAAATTCTGCCGCCTGACGTGTTAACCACTGTATCACAACTGTTTTGACTTCGTTATCGTCTTGAAGACGCTGACCGCCCAGATGTTTCTGCAAGTGCAGGTACAAATTTTCGTCCACTTTCTGCACCAAATCTTCAGTAACGACCGAAGGACGTCCACTCCGTTCTTCATCATGTACAATTGTGCGGCCATCTTTAAATGCTCTCACCCATTTCCTTACCATTCCATCGCTCATAATGTTTTGTCCGTAAACTTCACAGATCTCACGGTGAATATCGATCGGTTTTACGCCTTTAGCACTAAGAAATCGTATAACAGCACGTACTTCACAATCGGCGGGACTCACGATTGTCGGAGGCATTCTTAAACACTCAGTAACCAACGTATAAAATGAAGAATCAGACTGTAATGGCGTCAGTGCGTAGACAAGAGATGTAGGTAACCAGCGCGCATGCGCGGAACGCCGACCGTAGCGCTGTGGTGGCGGAATCGCAAAACGGTAATGACTTTAAAAACATGCCTCGTATATATACACATATCGCCAAGCTACAATTCTACTGGATTCCATAATATGCCTTATCTTATTCAAAGTGCGGTATTTGAAACCCAGCTCCTTTAGGAGGCCGCGTAAAGTGCAGTGTCCATAAGGAAAATTACTAATTTCTTGCAAATGTGCAACCAATTCGTCTAAGGTGGGCCCTCTCCCTTTTGCATGGAATCTATAAATTTCTCGACGAATTAAATTGCATGTGAAATTATCTACTTTAGAGAAACGTTTCCTTTTGTTTTCATACTTGATCAGCGTCTTTGGTATTCCTTTCGTCACAATATTTCTTACTGTATTTCTATGAATACCCATAATTTATCATCAGGTTCATTGCACGACCCCTTACCAAGATTATTTTTCAGCTCATATTTATATTTGTTCAAAACAAGCGCTTGAATTTGCTTAGTAACAGTTCCCGTTATAACTTTGTTTATTAGGCTTTTCCAATAACATAACTCGGCCCAGCAACACTTTCCAGTTTATTCGCACTATTGTCATCACTTTGATTATTTTCACTTGACTGAAAGTTATCTACTACTTCATTTGCATTTACCACTGCATTTCCCTCCCACGGTCTCCACAATGTGACACACAACGAATTTCTGCACGTAATGAAACAGATCAACTTGAAGTTGGAACTTTGGCAAATGAGACTCCACGTGAAGTAAGCATGCGACTGTCATTTCAAGAAAATCAGGGTTGCTATTGTTCTTCAACGACAGTGTTCCATTTATGAAGTGTGGAAATAGATTTTTGACGGTCATTAGTGGGCGGTCATTAGTGGGTCAGTTTCCTTTGAGTCCGAACTGCACACGCGTTGACTAGACAGACTTTACCCCTGCCGTCAGTGACTCATGCTGTATTCGCTTTACCTACTGGTGATGGTTTGATTTGATTAACTTGAAACTAAAAGTATTCCCAAACTGGCAATTACTGTTTCCAGGACTCCTTGCAGAGAATGGCGTCTTATATCGATTTGCTTTCAAAAGTGACTGAGCAGACTCTTATTAACTTCTTATCATATATGCTCACTTTCTTCTCGGGCAACAAGCCAGTTGAAAAGACAATTAGATATCGACGTTTCGGGTGTGTGCATCGCTCCCATGATCAGGATATTTATAAAATGTTATGTTATGTACAAATGAAACACTGGATATAAGCAAAGAAAAAACACTATCAAAATTCGCATTACTGAACAAAAGACTGTTTTCAGTAAATTAAATGCCAAGTCAGAAGATGGCGTGAGTATAGAAAATTGTGTCAAAGAAACGTAACTACTTAATTTTATTATCAAGCTGTATTGATCTTTGCTTCTTAAATCGACGAATTTCCATTTTTAAGGCCGGTTTCCAAGAGGAGCTGAGCTGAAATCCAGCATCACGATTAAGCATGTGCTCCTTTCAGAGGAAATTGCCAACACTTTCTTAATCGACATTAAAAGTCGATATCTAATCGTCTTTTCACCTGGATTGTTGCCCGAGAAGAAAGTGAGCATATTCATCGCCAGGAAAGCTTCAGGTCTTATTCTTGTCATATAATAAATTACGGCTCAAGACTATCCGAGGGCCGGTGCTGGGCAGTCGGGACAGTAAACAGATAAGCAGCGTGTTCTCAGTGTAAACACTACAAGCGCTATCGTAGATAACTAGAACCTTCTGGATGTTTCGCTGTCTCGATCGTTCTGTAACTGTAAAGGTACAGAAACGTTCAACAAGTATATAAGCGAACGTTCTCACGCAGTCAGTAACTCTCACGAAGTCTGACGTGATTCCTTTAGTGAGTAATCAAGTTAAGGGGACAACGAGTAACAGTGAGCAGTGGAAGAGTTCAGTTCATGAAGGGATAGTCTGAGTTCAGTGAAAGCTGACGAAAAATAAACTATTCTATAAAATGGCAGAGAAAACTGATGAAGAGGCAGCTTTAAAAACTGGATGAAGTCACAATACTTTAAAGAATAGGCTTTGAGCTATCTTAATTAATTTTCATTTCTATTCAAATCGAAATAAAAAAGTCAAAATATTTTAATTTTGTTTAATGTTCCTTAAAATATTAAACTGTAAACATCTATAACGACAACATTTCGGAGAGACTTTTACTTCGGTTTCTCGATGAGGTCAATGGAGAAAAATTGCGGGCCGAACGAAGAGAGCAAAGAGAAGGGAGAAAAACTGCTGGCTGAACGAAGAGAGCGAAACGATGCAGGACATGCTACAAGAGAAATGGAATATGAGTGAGAAAAGGAGGTGAGGAAATAGGAATTGCAGTAAGTGAATTCAGCTAATGGTTTAGCTAGCATTCTTATAACAACAGAACTCTACTTGTATATTATTACTCTTTTATTATTTGAGGTAAAATAATACGAAATTAGTTGTGGAAACTATTTTAAAACAGATTAAAATATGAACTCTTACTATGGTAAAATGTGGTTCTTTTTCTTTTACAAACGTTCTGTATGGCACATTTGATTTGGAGCTGACCTCCTGATCACACATTTGTGGGTTCAAACCCACCCCAGAACGATGGCTTCTAGGTGTATTTACAAGCAATATGACGTTTGTCCAAATGGTTTTATTATTATATATATTTACTTAAAGACAAGAGGAGAATACTGCAGGCTTTAAGCAAGAGTCTAATCTTTTAAGCAGGCTTTGAAATCCTTCCACTTTGCAGGAGCAGGAAATATACAATCGAATAACGACTTTATCTAAGAAAGGTAGGTATCTTATTTGAAAATTCATCAATTACAAGAAGTATCTCAATAGCTTCACACACACACACACACACACACACACACACACACACACACACACACACACACACATACACACACAACAAAAAACGTAAATTGTATGCTTTAACGAGGTATACATTTCTTGTTACCCTTGCCAACTACGCAAGTCATATTTGAAGAATGAAGAGGTCTTCAGAAGATTTAAATTTAAGATACACGTTTCATTTTACATGATAATATTTTAATATTTTAATTAACATACTACCTGCGTCTGAAAAGTTCGGTGAATGGTCCCATATTTTACAAACACTGGTGAGGATGAGGTAACCGTTCATGCAGATTGAGGAACATGGCAACAGACGCCCCTATCTTGCAAACCACTGCAGTAAAGTGCATTCTACGACCTAGCTAACGGGGTCATTGTGAGAATTCATGTCATTGCAACATGGAGCGCAAAATGGAACAACGCGTTAACATCAAATTTGTTTCAAATTAGGCAAAACGGCAACGCAGACCCAGGAAGTTAGTTCAAGCGTACGAAGTTGAAGCGGTGTGTAAAAAATGTGTGAGTATTTAAACGCTTTAGAGATGAAAGTGTCGAGGATGAGCCACGTTCAGATCGACCGTCCACAAACACAGTCCCAGACAACATTGAACGTGCGACGGATGCTTGCGGATGATCGGCGACTGTTTTTGAGAAAGATAGCATACAAGTTGAAGATCAGCACAGATATTGTAAGCATTATTGTTCCCGAAAATTTGGAAAAGCGGAAGATTTGTGCCCGGTGTGTACCGCACATGCTCACAGCCGACCAGAAGCAACTCGGATGGAAACGTCTGGAGGTTTCATTGGTATGTCTGACTGGAATCCGCAATTTTTGGAAACCGTCATTACAGGAGATGTGAGTTGCTGCCACCTATACGATCCGGAGACCAGGCGAGTCAATGGCATAGTGTTCATCGTCTTCTCCGCCCCTCCCCACAAAAATCGGCTGACAAAATCCAAGATTAAGACGATGTTGATCGCCTCCTTGACAGCAGGGACTTGGTAGATTTGTACCCGAGAGTCATACTGTCATCGTGGAAATTCACAAGGGAGTTTCGAAAATACTGCTACAAATCCGGCCATAACTGTACCGCAGTGGACAGTGGAATTTTTTGCACAACAATGTCCATCCGCAAATTGCGATCCGCGTGCTCAACTTTCTCACTCAAGGCAAGGTCAGTTCCACATCCTCCTTATTCTACAGTTTTGGCACCAGCAGACTTCTTTTGTTTCCCCGCCGTAAAGGCTTACGCTTCGCAAAAGTTGTGGATAAACAACGCGTGACCTCAGCGCTTCGAGCAATTCCACAGAAAGCGTTTGCTGACATTTCCAACAGCTTTATAGCCGATGTCAGTAGTGAATGGTAACCAATGACGAATACTTTGAAGGCCAGTAAAGGTATTTTGTTTGTAACTCTTGTTTCCTATATTTCCTAAGATCATTCACCGAACTTTACAGACGCACTTTGTATTAAGGCCATTTTTGAAAAAAGAATCGAAAAACTGTCCATGTATATTCGAAGAGTTCTTGAAAATCTTCGTGTTGCCGTGGAGGATGCTGGATTAAAAACTAGCAGCTAGTTTTAGGATCATACTGTTTATAGAGACACACATGCATACAAGATTTCTTCTAAGAATGTGTTTTTTTATTTACGGACTCTCAAAACTCGTATTTTTAATGAAGTCGGGACATAGAATTTTGGGGTGGAATGCAATAGGTACTTCATGTACTTATTTTAAGCGCTTAGTAGAAAAAGTAAAAGGGCATCACTCGATATCAATGACTTCCTCAGCTAATGAGAGTGTTTAAATTAAAAATATCTTATATATTATTGTTTACATAATTTCCTCCACTAATTATTATACAAATAGTTGATATATATCTTATTTATATTATTTGTTTTAATCGAGATAACGTTTCCAGAAATAGTCTTTAATTGCAAGTATGAAGATTAAACTAAACTGAACTTTGCGGAACAACAACCACGCAGGACCAAGACCTGCACGAACGCCGTGTCTCCTACTTCTATCAATAATGGGCGTCATTAGTGGGGTGCAGTATCGCAGGGTGGGACATATCTACCCGAGTATCGCTAAATGCAGCCTTTGCAATCTGGAGCCGCTACATTTTTTTTCAACTAGTCACTCAGGTGGCTCCTTAGGAACTTCATGAGGTAGAGTGCATCCCGATAAAGGTCTCGCAATGGGAGTAAGTCCCCGCGTTGGTACATATAAATATATTACGAATTCTAAATGAAGAGGACCTCACAAGCTTTTCTCCAAAAGTTCAGTATATGAATTTCTTTTTTAATGAAATTTAAGGTAATGCTGTTTTAATAAAAACCATCAGGCCATTTTGAGAACAGAAGAAATAACGTTTAAAGGATAATTAGTGATGCAGTATTTTCTTGAAAATCCTCTCTCATTGAATTCTAATCTGTGAGTTATCACGCACAACTTGTTTCCCAAAGATAGCATGGTAACTGGGTATATTTTAGCAGCAAAGAATACGTAACTGGAGCTACGTTAATTGTATTAATATCTATAATTACTATGTAGTTTTCACGGGTGGCAATGAAGAATTTCTTACCTAGTTAACATCGGCTTAACAGCTAAATCCTATCAAGACGGTTGCTTGTATAATACTGTTCGTTTTAGGTAACTCATAAATAACTGTGAAGTCACTACCTATATCACATATTTATATACATACATATAATAAACTAAATAGAGAGGAGATGTGCTTCTTTTATAATTAACGTCCTCCATATCGAACGAATAAATGAAATGAGTGCAACGATTTCATCTTTAGGGATAAATGCATTTTCCGGGGAAACTCCCGGGAAAAAAGTCTTATGCAGATAACTCATCCTGACCGAAATTCGAAAATCGGTACATCTTGAATGTGAGGCTGATACTCTGCAGAGGCCGGCAGAACTGAGGTAACATCATCTCTCATCTGGTGATCTCTTTCAGGGTAGAAGTGTCGGCGGGTGTCTCGGCGGTGCATGACAGGATGATATGCTCTGAGGAAAAACTACTTCCTTCTCTGGTAGGTCGGTTGCCGGTCTCCGCGCCTCTGCTGGGGCCATTTCGTGACCGCCAGCCATGGACCTGGCTACTCGGCTGCTGGGCTTGTTGCCGCCCCGCTGTGGGGGAGCGTATCCGTTGTCCAAATCTGTCGGGGGAAGTCCCTATCCAAGTAAACTATAGGGACCCTGCCCACTGTACTGTCGTGGCTCCTTGGGTCGGCCACCCTCTGTCTCGTTCGCCTCATCCCTCCTTCCGGGGTGAACCTACTTGAGGGTATAGGAACAATGGACCCAGCATGGTGGCCTACGTACCGAATCCCCTCCGTAATGACATTCCATCCCATATAGCACGATATCTTTGAAGTTGCTCTCATATTTAATACATTACATATTGTCACCCAATCATCGGAAGGCACGACCAACTGATGGTTGAGTGGGGGACAGGAGGCATTCAGACCACGCCTACCCATTTATCTCGTGTCACTAACTGAGGGGATGGTTAGGAAAATGTCACTGGTCGCTGGCCGCCTCTTTCCCCTCCCCCTGACGTCTGGAACAGTCGGGATAGTTCATCTAACCCGGAACCTTCTAGATAGGTCAGTTGGTCTTATATAAGCGACGCGCCGGGCTGGAAGAGAGTTTAGTTCTTGGCGAGAAGACGTGAGGAGCGCCGTACTAGCGAACGGACTCGAAGACTGTGTACGTGTATCAGAGAAGTTGTACGTAATTGTGGGTGTAGTGTGGACCTGTGACAGACGAACTGGCGAATTGTAATTGTGTGCGCTACGTAATTCTGTGTAATCGGCAAATGTTCCAACTGTAATTCAGTGTAAATAAAGAATATTTTGAGTTTGTGCAATTGGACTTTTAATTTTACGAACCCACAAAGTCACAATATTTTATTTTGGATTTGCACTGACTTAAGTTTTGATTCGTGTAGGTATATACTGTCATAAGATTTTGCAACATATTCCACAGCAGAGATAAACGTTGATGTCATCTTATGTGTACCTCACTTTTCGGTACTTTCTCCAATCTCGTTCTCCATTGTACCAGCTGCCAGTGGCTCTAGAGAAGAACTATGAGATTTTCATCTCCAGGTACAGGTGTGTGGATGTGAGGATAAACAACAGTTAATTTCATGAAGACTTATCATGGTCTATTTGAAATGGGTTGCGGACTGTATGAGGTTGAAGAATTAAATGGTTCTAAATCCTATCCCCCGAATTTAAATATACATTTTGAATTTATTTCCTAACAAGTGACCTACTAAACTTTATGGTTTAGAATAACTGTTTTCCTAGTAATAATAGTGATAATGGAGGTGGTGATAGTAATAATAACAATCAAGACTTACGTTGTTTGTCACAGAAACGCTGAGCTTTAAACAATACATTTAATTATAGCCTGTCGTACATCACATACTGAAATAGAAATCGGGATTAATGATATGTTATTAGAAGAAATTGACAGCATAAAATTTCTGGGTCTTCAAGTGCAAAGATGTTTATATTGGAAAGCTCACATAAAATATATCTTACCTAAACTCAGCTCTACCTGTTATGCTATCTGAGCGCTGGTTAATGTGAGTTCTATTGACACACTTAAATTAGTATATTATGCATACTTTAACTCCATTATGGAATATGGAATATTATTTTGGGACAACTCAGTAGAAAGTAAAAAAATATTTCTTATGCAAAAGAGGGTTATAAGAGTCATTATTAACACCCACAGCAGATGCTCCTGTAAAGATCTTTTTAGAAGATTGAAGATAATAACGCTTCCTTGCATGTATATATACTCGATCCTAAAATTCTTTGTATGCAATCGTGCCTTATTTGCAACAAATAATGTAATTCACAAAATAAACACTAGACAAAAGTATAATATCCATTATCCCAGTGCTAAACTTTCTTGCTTCCAGAAAGGTGTGCATTATGAAACTATCAAAGTATTTGGCGCACTTCCTAATGTTCTTAAAGAAAAAAGTTGATAATTTCGTTGTTTTTAAAAAAGCTGTTAAAGAGTACCTTTGCTCAAAATCTTTTTATGCTGTACAAGATTATCTGAATGACAAATTATCGTGATAATGCTTCTGTAGCTCTATAAGTAGTATCTAACTATTCCAATGTTAAATCATTACTAATAAATATTTGATGCAAGTTGAAAGTTTAATTTTAATGCATATGTATTTAATAAATAACAATGAATGGTATCCATTGCAAAAAGGTTGAGACGTACTGGCATAAGCCAAGTGAAAGCTGGTTTAAAAGGTGTTTGATTTTGTATCATATATAATTATCCCTCCTTTGTTTTCCATATTGTTGTTCATATTGCCTGTATACTATAATATGTGTCTTATGTTAACTTTTGTACATATATATGCTATTAAACTTTATACCATTGGACATGTTCAATGTTCACAGCCTTTTCTGGCTACAAGAGAACCTACTGAACACAAATCAATCTAATTTAATTTAATTAAGTCGTGAAAGGTCAGGGCCCAGTTTAAAGCTAGCCCAATACTTAATAAATCATATGACCGTGTGCATATAGAACTTAACGTATGTAGCTACATAATATTTCCAAATCTTAAATTCGTTAATTCGTATTTGAAATGGACTGTTGTTATACCTATACTAAAATTTTAAGAATTGTTTTATTCTATAATTTTCAGAATTTTAACAGCTTAGATACATCATCTCCCTGCGGATATCTGATTTCCAGGTTTAACTTGAGCTAATGGTAATTTGTTGATTGAGTTTTCATCGAAACCTTAATTTTAATTATACGTGTTTAAGAAGCTTTCTAATGGTCTCACGACAAAAATTTACATTGGTAGTTCCTTGTAACGTGGAGTTACTACATTACGCATTAATTCTATTATACGAACATTATTTACTGTGTTTTCTTTATAAAATTATAACCCTTTCCCATCAATAATTCTGAAATTAGCACAGATTAGCTTTAACAGGTCACTTTTGTTGCACGCAAATGTGAAAAAAAAATTGAAAGTTGAAGGAAGGTGGCAGTGCGAGAGGTTGATATAGGTAGCAGCAAATGGTCGGGGGATAAGGTATTGTTAAAATTTTGATGATATTTTTGCAATGTTTTCTGTGTAGATACGGATACGGTTACAAACCTTTATCGCTCCTGTAACTGCTTATTGGTTTACTGACTGCTGGACACTGTAGATTCGGGCAGAAACAGAAACAAACAGATAACCTGTCCCTAGGAGAACTCACATAATGCATAAAACAAATCGCTTTAAAGAGTACTTTATTGTCCAGATGTTTTAATTAGTGCATATTTAGTTATTAAATAGCAGTCAATGATAATAATTCCATGCTATTGTTAGTCATCACAGATAAGTTTCTATTTATATTACCTAGCCACAAGGACATTATGTTTGAGACAATAGGTTTGAGGCACTCACCTCTCATCAAGGCCGTCCGGGTTCAATCCCAGGAGAGCGCACGTGGGATTTATGGTGAACAAAGTGGATCTGGATGGGTGGGTGGCATTTATTCCATCAACTGCCATATCACTTTTTCTTTCATCTACTTCGCCGACATTTCATATCATTCACTTCTTACCCTCATATCAGACATATCCCATCCTGGATTTTCCCTCAGTTCTAGGGGTTCCACTATACTCGACAGGCATCTGATCCTAGGTATCCATGGGAGTAAACCTTGTGGGAGTAAACCCTCCATGAGAGGAGGTTAACAGAAAAAGAAGTATAGGCAAAATATATTTGTAATTTCAGAAGTCGATGTGAAATAATAAACAACCGTTATTGTAATGCAGGAGCACGTTAGATGCATTTGCACGGACAGTTTGACATACTTGTGGTGTATAGGTACTGTTCAGAACAGCTATTTCAGACTTTCTTCGATAAACATGGGATTGGATTGAATTACTAGGGAGAGAACATGGCACTGAGTTCCAATTGATGGGCTATTGTATTTACGAGGGCTGTTCAATAAAGAATGATCATTTTTTTATATCGTACCTTTACTCATCCTAATAATTTTGATTGTCCTTCTCAAAATAGTCTCCCCTGAATGCGATACACTTGTCCCAGAGTTTCTGCCAGTCTTCAAATACATGTTGGAAACAATTTTTTGAGAGATTCTTCAAAATCGCCTATGCAGCCTTCGCCACTGCTTCTGATTATGGATAATGCCTCCCACGATGGCATTTCTTCACGTTACGTAATAGAAAAAAGTTAATGGGGCTAAATCCGGACTATAGGGAGGGTGAGGGATGCACTTCACGTTGATTTTTGCAAGATAATCAGCAACAACATTGGTAATATGCAGCCGCGCATTATTGTGGTGCAGCATCCAGTCTGCTACACGGAAATGTGGTCTTTTGCGCCTGATATGGACTTGCAAAGGTTTCAGGACATCCTTGTAGTATTTTCCAGTTACTGATGTGTGTGCAGGTACAGTATGTTGATAAACCATTCCATGAATATCAAAGAATGAGATGACCATAACTTTCTTAGCAGAAGCAACCACTTTTGGGGGGAGGGGGGTTGGTGATGAAGGAGATTTCCACACTGAGCTTTGCTGTTTGCTCTCAGGATCAAAATGTTGTAGCCAAATTTCATCAGCAGTGATTACGTTTGAAAGAAACTCCGGATCTTCCTCTAACACCAACTTTAACTGCATGTTACCTTCATTGCATGTCTGAACTTGCCCTGGTTCTCACAGGCGGGAACCAAGAGTACCAACAATGAAACTACTACGGCGTGTTTGTTTCACATTAAGCTAACAGAATACAATAAGACTGAATTTTAGTGCAAAAGATTATGACCGTAAAAAAATTATGATCATTCTTTATTGAACAGCCCTCATATATCCCAAGTGGAGTATATCTTGGAGGAAGAATGAGGGGAGATGAGACAGAGGGCGACAGTCCCAAGGAGCCACTATAGTACGGAGGGCAGGCTCCCTACATTTTACCAGTTGGAAACTCCCCGGTAGGCCAGCACAACCGGAAGCTCACCTGACAACGGTCCGGAAATGGCCCCAGCAGACCCGGCTCGGAGACCAAAGACCGTCCTACCGGAAAAGGAAGCTTTAGTCAGATGATGCCATCCTGACATGCACCACCGAGACACACATCGAAACTTCTGGTCTGAAAGAGACCACCAGTGGAGAGTTGATGTGAAATTTTAATGGAGATCAAAAGGAGGGACAGGAAACTCGGGGATGTATTTAACCTACCTCGAGTCAGTAGGTCGGTCACGGAAATCGAACCCGGGCCACCTGAATGCATGGATACCGCCCGAGCCATCCCTCTCGGTTCGATAAACATACCTTCCAAGTTTATTAATTTTCTCGTAAAATTAAATGAGTATTTGGTTTACCATTAGATTTATATATTCGCATTTGCTGAGACTACAGGCTTCCTATAGATTGCTGTACGAGATGTAAGTGCCTTATCAAGTCTCTAACATTTCTCAATCAATATTAACAAAATGTTAATAAAGCGTATGTTATTAATGCGATTTAAAACTACAATGGACACTGGAATTTGTTTCGACGCAATAATCTTCACCTGAAATACATCCGAAAGTACCATTTTAAGAAGAAAGTCAGAGTGTGTGATGCGACTGTCCATTTTACTTTGAACAGAAGAACTTGAAAACATTAATTTGTACTAATGCTTTTAATTAAAATACAAATATTTGTATTAATATTCCTCAACCTTATGTAATACTTTTCATGGGGCACCTTCTTTTTTTTACTTCTGTTTTCTCAAAGCTGTCTCTAACTTTTTTATTAACACATCAGAGTTATTTGCATGACAAATAAAACGTATATCTTGCATTCTCGTGAATATCTGTGAATCTCTCTTCATTTTAAAGGCGAAACCAAAAGAAAGACATTTATTAAAGAAACATAGAGCTCGTATAAATACACAGTTCAAGTTATTTGCTTAACGTTTCCCGAGTCTGGAGCTTATTTTGGTACGTCATCTATTTCACTGTTTGAAAATGTGCAGTTTTATATTCGTATAAGCTCACTTCTACATCACTTGGTTGTGATGTGGTGTAAACAATTGAATGGTGTTTCCGCCAGGTGTGTATTGCCTCATTTGGAATCATTTTTGGGCCAGCGTTTATCGATTAACGTGAGGTGGATAAAAAGTTCGAGAAGCAAGTTTACGTCAGCGGTGGAATACATTAATGAGAATTGCTAAGGACTACAGAAAGTCGTGTGGCAGTTGAACAAAATATTTTTCTTAAGTTACTGCAAACTTGAACTCAAATGTTTGTTATTATGCCTGCTTTCACTTGAAATACTTTGTTGCATACTTTCCTTGGCCATCTTAAACTGCTTATGTCTAAAACTTCTGTAAAATTACTTCTACAAACATGAAAATAAGAATGTTTTTTATGATTCCTGAACATATTTGGACTGTAACGGTTCGGGATTATGCTGCTGAAGAAATCCACATAAGGAGACGTCCAAAGTGATGTTATGGCTTAGTACCCGGAGTCGGCGCATCTGTTTCAGATTTCAGAAGAAAGAGAAAGAGAAACTGCAAAGAAAACAACGGAAATAAATCGTGCGCGTGACGGGTTGTCTGTCATCCATGTGACAGTCGGAACGTTTTCATAATCGGTTGTCCGGCAGCACCGATCTTGCTTTGTTTTTATTAAAACAGGTGAACCACTCCTAGCATTGTGCCATGAAACGTCACTGTGACGTCACATAATGTATTCTGGGCAGGTCTGTGCAGCGTTGCCACCTATCTATGGACCCACAGCATCCCTATCTTATTTATATCCCACGCGGGACAAAAACCGAATGCGCTTTTATGAAGTTGCCCCCTAAACATTCCAACCTGCCACGCGCGCCGCTTCCCCGACAGTTATCTCTGATGTAGAGAGTTCATAAAACAGGTAAATAAGATTATTAAGAGCTAAGCGACATTTACTGGCAAATCACTGCCTGCGCCTTGCGCATGAAGACAACAGATGTTCTCGAACCTTTGGTGCTGTGGGATTTCATACATCTGCAGGTGTGCCGTTACAATAATAATAATAATAATAATAATAATAATAATAATAATAATAATAATAATAATAATAATAATAATAATAATAATAATAATAATAATAATAATAATAATAATAATAATAATAATAATAATAATAATAATAATAATAATAATAATAATAATAATAATAATAATAATAATAATAATAATAATAATAATAATAATAATAATAATAATAATAATAATAATAATAATAATAATAATAATAATAATAATAATAATAATAATTGATGATGATGACGACGACTATGATGATGATATTGATGATGATGATGATGATGATGATTGATGATGATGATGATGATGATGATGATGATGATGATGATGATGATGATGATGATGATGATGATGATGATGATGATGATGATGATGATGATGATGATGATGATGATGATGATGATGATGATGATGATGATGATGATGATGATGATGATGATGATGATGATACAATCGCAAGCTGGACCTTGTTGCATTAACTGCGAATACTGTTCTCATAACACAAAGAATTGCTCCAATCTCAGAAACTAAATTGCATGATTCACAAAATGGATTTAGAAAAGGGCGTTCCTGCAATGATTGTATTTTCACAATAACAAAGATCATGAAGAAACTACGAGAATATAATCTACCAACTCTAATAGCTTTTATAGACTATGTAAAAGCTTTTGATAAAGTAAAAAGAAATCTGCTATTGGAAATAATGATTAAAACGGATTTCCTCAACATTTAGTAGGAACAGTACAAAGTATGTATATATACAAAATTTAAATTGCAGAAATCCATAGAAATATATAACCTAGTAGAGATTAATTTAGGACTAAGACAGGGGTGTACATTGTCACCTACCCTATGTAATATATATGGATGGCAAACTATGCTCAGAACACATTTTAAAATAAAGGGGAGAAATGTTGTCACATTGCTGTTTGCTGATGACCAGATTTTAATTGCGGAGATGGGAGATAACTTAAAGAGAGCCATACATGAATTAAACAATATTACAAGAGAATATAATCTTCAAATTTCATATGAAAAAAATAATGGCTTTTATAGGAACGAACCATTTGAGAGAAAAATTTCATTAAGATAAACCCATCCAACAACAAAGTTATTTTAATTATCTTGGCTATATTGTGTCATATACCAGTAATAGAGATATACAAAACAAAATAAACAAATTCCAAACAATATGTAGCACAATAAAAAGAACTTTTAAAAATTGTAATCGTCAAACTTTGTTAAAACTGTATAAAATAATGGCGATCCCAACCCTGCTTTATGGGTGTGAAAACTGGGTCTTGACTATCTTACAACAGAAGAAAGTGGAGGCTGCTGAGATGAAATTTCTGAGACAGGTAGCGGGTTATAGACTCATAGACAAGAAAAGAAACGAGGATATTAGAACAGAATTGGAAATTCAGAGTCTAAATGAAACAATCATTGCATACAGGCAAAAATGGCAAGATCATGTGCAGAGAATGACCGAAGACCGTACACCACAAATAGGAAACAAGCAAAAACTTGTAGGTAGAAGAAATGTTGGCAGGCCACGAATGAGATGGTCCGATCAATTTCCTTGAAGTCGGAACGGGCCACAAGGCTTATACCGTGATGGTGATGATGATGATGATGATGACGATGATGACGATGATGACGATGATGATGATACTGTTCTTCCACTCCTTTCTTCAGTAACTCTTCTTTGTCTTTATGTAGAATATATTCACCTTTATGGTTTTAAAAATTGGCATCAAAAGTGTCTGTTCTGGGTACTAATGATAATGATTAAATGTGCACAAACTTATAACTTTTCCTTGGCCACATCGATCGGGACAGCAGTTTTTCCCATGGTTATCAAGAAATACATAAAGGATATAGATTTTAACATATCAAAATAGCCAACTAATTGATTAAATAATGCTGTTACGAATTAAAGTATTCATCATATTATAATTATATGTAAGATAATATGCGGCACGTTGACTTGCCGAAGTCCCAGGTTGGGAAGCCATGTGTACGGGAATTATGATGATAATGGGATGATGGTGTTTTCGGAGTCTGTAGTGATCATGTGGAACGGGATTTTTCTCACCTGATGTCGCCCCGCGTTGTAACTGGTGTTGTGGTTTGTATTCAGCCCTCCTGGATGGTGACGATGAAGCCACGAGCTGCTACTTCTTCCCGATCTGAATCTTTAGTTCAGATCTGGTACACTGATATATCGATGTATATAAAAATCTCCGGATCTGCTTCAGTTTGAGCTATGAGACGTGGTCGCAAGAGAAGAGGATAATTTTTCTAAATAAATTTCGATACTAATAAATTATTTTTATTTTAAAAAGATCAAGATGTTCAATTTAATTTGTATTATTTACACAATATTTCGTAGAGATGATGTGAAATGATAATGGAGATGAAATTGTGGGACAGGAAATTCTGAATGTTCTTTATTTCCGTAGAAATACACTTCAATTCTCAAGTAACAACATTAGATCACATATACAACACAATCTTCCAATGTCGATGACAATAAGAAACAGTGCTCAGTTTACATCAGCTCTCGTTACAACAACACTCTCAGCTGTTCTCTGCTTACCTCTCGCGACTCACTCTCGTTTTACAACTGTCCGCTGGAGTGTCACAATCGCTTATATATCTCATTCATAAATTTTAGATATTTCTTAAATGAACCAGAAACCGAAAAATCTCTATCAGTCAGGAAGTCACTAGAAATTTCCATTTACCTCACTTATCTGTGCCGGTAAGTCTTGTCTCAGTGATACACTATCTGACTGTTATCTTTATCAGTTCCTTTGTGTAAACAAGCCGCGTTTACGCTCCGCGCGAAACTTTTATGTGCGTTTTTTTTGGGGGGGGGTAAATTACGTCCTCCAACGTTAAGTCATATCGGACGATGAATGAAATGGGTGAAATGATGCTCAAATGAGCCCGGGTTCCATAGAGCTTAGAGTTACCCGACATTCGTCTTTCAGGATAAGGGAAAACCCCGGAGAAAACCTTATCCAGGTAACTCACCCTGACCGAGATTCGAACTCGGGATCTCTTGAACGTGAGGCAGACGTGCTACCACCAGGCTACCGAGGCGGGCGCGACGATACCAAAGAAGTGGAATGGGAGATGGAAGAGACAAGGAGGAAGAGGCGACATAGAGAGAAGTTAAGGAGCATGAAACAAAGGGCACTGGCAGATAGGGATGCCGAGGAATGGGAAACTTGGAGACTAAAATATCGTTTTGTGTGACAGAAAAACATTGTAGTATGGAACAATTCCGAAAACATATTTTTGTAATTGTATAATTAACGAAACTTGTTAGGAAAATAATCCTAATAAATTTAGTAGTGTAGGAATATTCCTAATGCGTAGTAAGTGAATTTTTTTTAATTTTCTACATAGAGAAAGATAATATATGCTCTAATGCATATTATATATAATACAAAAAGTGTCATTTTTACATTATCTGCTCTTAACCTTAGTTACTGAAGGACATCAGGACACTGTGATTGTCCTCCTACATTGCTCAGCATATATTTGCACTATATCCATTCCGGAGCCTATGGATGTCAATTCTCTCGTGCGACAGCACAGTTCCCACGCCCACACGTGACTTCGGTTTTAGCTTGTTCTTTTCCGTTACTTCGAGCTTAAACAAAGTCTTTATTATGTGTACAGTGTGTATAATGTTTACTGCTGTACCTATGGTATAAGTACTATATTTTATGGTTACATGTAGGCATCTGAAACTAACCACGCTGTATAAGTGCCTTGATATATTACTGGCTACTCTTATCTCAACACTTCACAATAGCAGATAAAATTGTATTTCTCCGTTTAGTGTATCTCATACTGAATGCAAATGTAGACAAGTTAATTACTGCTTCTTATTGGTTCATTAATTTTAGAGTAAATTAGGAGCGACTTTAATTACTGTAATATAGCCAACACTTTGAGACAAAATTCAACTAACTACCTGTGTGGCATCTTATGGTTCAGTTTCCTGAATTTGGCCCTTAACGTTTCTAGTTGATGTACTGTATATGACCTACTTATGGTTATGTTATCTTAGTTAAATATGTATATAATGAGCAATCGGTGTAGTTCATTTGATTAAATGATTTTCACAACAGAAACTCTAAATATTTGGAAAGAAAAGGCGGAGGTAATTTTCATTAAGGAGCAGTACAAAATTGAAAGATGGAAGTATAATGAAGTTCTTAAGCAGAAGAGGTATCTAGTTTAACTAAGCCGTCAGATCTTGAGTTAAGGGCCATGATGAAAGCTGACATTCTTCCAAAAATAAAATTATATCTCGTTTACATCCACAGCGTAGCAGCCATCTAACAGCGGAGCAGAACTGGCTAACCCGACTGCCCACATACGCAAGGCCGAGGCAAGCGATTATCCCACCGATACGGGAAGAAGATGTGGTCAAAATCTCGCACCCCCAGCCAAAAAGTTGGCTTTCTTAACCAAGATTCGCTACCATGAGTAGCTTTTCAGAATCCTCACGATGTTGAATGGGCACCGATCCTACACTCTGAACTTAAAATCTACCACACCCAAGGATGGGATGGAGCTTGGGCGCATTCCGTGGCAGGAAACCAAAGCACAATGCTCTGACCCGCTACGCCACGGTGCAGGACAACTTGTTTACATACCGGCGTACTATGGTGTACAGTTCACTTAAATTGTGGGATTCAGCTAGAGAACAAGCTAGACTGTCATTTTTGTGTCACTTCGTGCTTAAAAAGAAAAACTTGTGAATATAAGTTTGGATTTGAAAATGTCATAGTTACTGTAACGTAGTTTTCCTGCTTGTTGCAGAGGCCGCGCCGTGGCTCAGTGGTTAGACCGCTTGGCTCTCAGCAAGGCGGCCCGGGTTCGATCCCAGGCGGCCGCAAAGTGAGATTTGTGGTAGACAACACGGCGCTGGGGCGGGTTTTCTCGGGGACCTCCGGTTTCCCCCGCCATCTCATTCCACCGGTGCTCCATCTTCATCTCATGCATCATCAGTGTCACCGCCTGCGGTGCCGTATGTAGTAAAAGCGGGCGTTAAACACTACACATTTCATTTGCTTGTTGCAGTATAGAAGTGTGACATTGATATAGCCACATTGTTTTTGAATAAATAGGTTCAAAAACTGACTGGTTTCAATATCATTTGGAATAGAGAGGGTAAGCCCCGTCCCCATAAATGTTATGAGTAGGGCCCGGATTTTGATGAAAAGACTTCTTTTTTCTCAGTAGTCACAGACGATGCTTATTGTGAATTAAGTGCATTCTGGAACAAATACGTTACCTATATATGGTTTTTATAATTCATAAAAATGCATTTTTCCACATTTTTATAATAAAGTCATTTTTTAACATTTAGATGCATTTTCCGGTCATTTTCTTTCTTTTTCAAGAATTTATTGGGTATTTTCATCTGTAGCCTGCATTCGGGAGGACCGGTTTCGATTCCGGTGGCCGAACTGAGCCTGACCCATGGGCTTTATATATATATATATATATATATATATATATATATATATATATATATATATGTCACACCCTACATTAGAATAGATTTAATATTTATTAGCTTTGGGGGGAATCCGTAGCGGTAGAGCTAAACCATCTCAACAAACACTAGTTACACCACGCGGTAGGGTGGACATGTTATTTTACTGATAACTAGCTTACCTGCATGGTGGTGAAAGGTGGAAGGTCCAGCGAAGGAAAACTCACAAATGCATTTTAAAAAGAGGTTTAATAATTCCAGACAACTTACATTCAATGAGGTTTGTGTTCCGGAGGGTTGCTACCAACACATCCTCTCTCTCTGGTGGCGGCTGGTCGTCTGCGGAAGAGGAAGCCAACCCCCTCTCCAGCGCAACCAACGAACAAAGATCAGCCAGTGGCGCCAGGTCTGACAACCCATACAGGGTTGCCACACCTCCAATTAAAATTTGTGTTGGACAAAAATAAAGGATAGCAAACAGTTTTTCCGATTGCGGATATCTTTTCAGGCGAAAACTTCAGAAGTGATATTTTTTAACAGGATTTAATAGGCAGTGACATAGTGTTTTTCAAATATGCATCTATAATATCTGTGGAAGTGGAGAGAAGTTCTTTAAAGTATAAAACAGTTTTAACTGACAAGCACCATTCCTTTACTTTTGTTAACTTGAAGATGACCAACGCTAAATAAGGTATGATTTGGCTAATGGGTACAGTAACTTATTCATTCATATTTTATAAAATTGAAAATGACGTGATGAATTTTGAATTTATTTATTATTTCGTACTAATAATTGCATTGTTTACAATAAAGTTTATTTTAAAATGTGGTTATTCGAACCATATATTCATTAGTTGTCTGTGACAGCTATTAACTTATTATGAAAGAAATTAATTTTGTTGGGCCATTTTTTTACATTTTATGTGTATTATTTTTATATTTAAGGGCATTTTATAGCTCATTTTTAGAGAATTTTTAGGTCAGCAACTTTCGGGCCCTAGTTATGAGACATTTAAGAGGTTGAATTCCGTCCAGTGCTTTTCGAGATCCTAACCTACAGCTCACACAGTACCTACATGCAAATAGGCGCTTTGAGTTGATTATTATTAATAGAGCAAAATAATACAAAAAAACTAAAACTAAATGTAACGTCTCAATGAGCAATTCTAATATCCGTATGACGAACGTTCGGTAATATTTATGAGCTTTATTTAAATATGTTTGATCAATACAAAATACTCCAAACTGAGTTTTGCATTACATAAGTATATCCATTTGCTTTATTACGCTATTTCCATTTTAATTTAAGTGTTATTTTCATATAAATAAATATGTAATACAATATCGATCCTCAGATATTTTCAAAACACGTATATGTTGTGAAGCATTGTTTATTTTAACAGTAAGAAGCAGAATGTTCAAAGCATTAAGGGATCAAGAAACTATATGAACTATTCCTTTCAGAACTTAATAGTCTGTTAATAACCCAGTCCGTCAACCAAATACATAAACATTAATTTCAATTCTAGTGTATGTAATTTCAAACTACATAGTTCATCAACTATAACTAACCATAGATTGGTACAAATATTTCCAATTTAGTTGTCAAACTAAAAGTATAACATATGGCAAGAAGAAAATGTTTTTGACAACTTATTTGTTTAAATAAATGATGTTCATTGCTTTTAATAACCATAATTTTTGTTAGTTTTGGTAAATATTGGAATATATACTGCATACATTCATTATAATTTTGTTATTCTGTATATTTATTTTTTAGAACGCGGTCCTGTGTACTAACGTCGCCTGTTGATTTCAGATTCTGGACTACCTCATATGACGTTGACAACGATGATGGTGATGATGACAAGCAATGATGAGCAGTCCTTTACCTAACGTGGCTCACCACGGAATGTAGCAACTGTACACTGTAATTTATATATAAGGTCGAAATTAGATTCCAATGGTTCACATTGTATTCCTGTTGAAAGTATTGTAACATAGGGTGTTACCCATTTATAAAGTAGGAACAACTGCAAAATTGTTACAAAGTAGTTCAGCAACGATTCTTATGGCATCAAAATGATGGTTTTAATAAATTAACTTAATTAATAAAATAAAATATGCCATATAGAACATTCATGTGGCCTTCTTTATCAAAACATATAATTAAAATTTACACATTATGTGTTACACAACTCATAAGATATACTTTTTATTTACATGAACATTATATACTGGCTTAAAATTAATTTAAAAATACAAATACAAATTTAGTTGCATACAACATATGAAAATTTATATCATTCAGCATTCCGCATTCATCCACTTATCTCATAAATCAATGTTTATTAATATGAGAAAATCTATACTAGTTTATTTTACTGAGAAAGCATAATATTTACACAGGAATTTACAATAGTTAAGCTTTACAACTCATTAAATATGCAACATTTGCTTTATATTTAGCTATAATAAATAGAGAAACTATTATATTTTGATGTCGAGATTTTATCGGAAACTCACGCTTTGAGGCTCCTTTTGTCAACCCTCCCTCCTACCACCTCTCCTCTCTCCTTTACCTAAACTAACGTTTACATGGAAAAATGCGCGTTGTTTTTATTCTCTCGACATTGACTATAATGATTTTTCTTAGCAATACTACATGTTTATGATGTCTTAATGACAAAGTACATAGTTTGAATATTATGTCTAGAGATGCACTCCCGTGAACTGTTTTTTTTTTTTTTCATTCTGACTAAATTTTGTAGATTAGCAAAGTGTACAAAAAGAAATATAGATCCCGTGTCATCACACTACTTACGTCAAATAAAATTGTAGCTTTAACCATTTTCGATATGTTCTTTTGTTATTGGTTTGAATTTAAAATATATTTGAGTTTTTTCAAGTGGGCAAGTAGTTATTGCCCGCCTCTGTAGCGTAGATGGTAGCAAGACTGCCTCACGTTCAAGAGGTCCCGAGTTTGCATCTCGGTCAGGGTGAGTTAGCTGGATAAGGTTTTCCCTGGGGTTTCTCTTATCTTAAAAGGCGACTGTCGGGTAACTGTAAGCTCTATGGACCCTGGGCCCATTTGAGCATCATTTCACCCATTCCATTCATCGTCCGATATGACTTAAAAAGTTAAAGAACGTAAATTACAACAGAAAAGTAGTTATTGTTTGTTTGGCTTTTCTCCTTTGTGTGATGTAAAGAGAACGGAATTTGGAGATTTTCATCGGAAGCTCGCGCATTGGGGCTGCTTTAGTCAACCCTCCCTTCTAACACCTCTCCTCTCTCCTCTATCTAAACTAACGTTTACATGGAAAAAAAATGCTCGTTGCTTTTTATTCTCTCGACATTGATTGTAATGATTTTTCATAACAATGCCATATATTTGTAATGTTTTAATGACAATTAAAGTACATATTTTGAATATTATGACTACAGATGCACTCCCGTGAACTGTTTCTTCATTCTGACTATATTTTGTAGATTAGCAAAGTGTACAAAAAGAATTATAGATCCCACTATACATCACACTACTTATCTCAAATAAAACTGTATATATTTTCTATATGCTCTTTTGTTATTGGTTTGAATTTAAAATGTATTTGAGTTTTTTCAAGTGGGCAAGTAGTTATTGTTTGTTTGGTTTTTCTTCTTTTGCGTGATGCAAAGAGAATGGAATTTAGAAGCCATTCTTTTACATGATTTGACCATTGCTTAAACATTCTATATTCTCCTTGAGCCTGTAACGAAATATGTAGTAAAGTGGTTTTCAAAAATGCTTCTCTCGATTAATATGAAGCAGTGAGAAGAATAAACTAAGCTTTTATAGAACTATATAGTTTAAGAAAGAGTGTCGAAATACATAATGTAAATGTCAAACATCACACACATATTTATTAATTATTTTAGCTCTAGTCGTTTCCGAGATAAGTTCTTCACTGGTATGAATTCGCTGTCAATAGACAGTAAGATCCCCGTCACTCTGAGTAAATTTTATGTAATAATTTTTTGTAATAATGCAAAAACACTTTAGTTAAAATTAAAATTTTGCACTATTTATAAATCAGTTATTCGTTCAATTAGTCCATATCTTTAGCATATTATAACTGAACAATTTGCATTCGTTCTTTTATTTCTAATGAAATAAAGCGTTTGTAATAGAAGTTGTAAGAATAATATATCGACGATTTAACGATTTTAATTTTGCCTCAGATTTCTAAATGTTATTTTTTGGTTTAAAAATGCCTTAACGAAAAGTAATTGATATTACTTAACCACTTCTTGCTAATGTTTTCATGATTTACAGAATAGCAAACCAGTACTTTCTATAAAGCTTTTGTAAATAATTACATAAGTAAATTACAGTGAGTAGAAAAGGCTAGCAACTGTATATTACAGACAAGTTTTCATTGCTATTACAATACAAAAACATTGTGATATTTAAAATATAGTAAAAATGTAATTCATAAACACGTTCTCAGGAATGCTTCTGGATAGCTCCTTTATCGGTACGAATGCAATTTTATTTCACACTTTCTTCAAATAACTCAAAGAGAAATATTGTTTGTAGAAATGTTTATGTGGGAAACGTGTCCATATATTTTAGAACTAGTTTCACAAAGGTATTATTTACTATAGATGAATGTATGTCAACAACATAAATTCTGCATGATAAAGCAATAAGTAAACGACGGAAGCGTGGCCACAAACTTGACACGCAGATAACTTGGGAAATCCGTATGAAACCATCCGGTAAATACGAAGTGACTCACTTCTTCAACTTTTGTAATCCGTGCTTTACGAGGATAAACACTCCATCGTCATAGGATGTTTTCCATTTTTCTGTTATTCCATTAGCGTATGTGATGAAGGAAAACATCTCGCATGCAATAAACGAAGATGGGAAAAGACAATATGCAAGTTCATAGAAAATTATAGGTTTCTCTGAGAACAGAGATAGAAAACACCAGGCATACAATTACATATGATTTCACAGATGTTATATTTGTTATAGGCCTTATGTGTAACTCGTTCCTTAGCATACCATAAAAATCAAGAATTACTCCATTGCCGTTAAAACCCTGATTTGTGTCACTGGAACGGTATATTATTTTTTAAAAAAGGTGATATGGGAGGTTATTGCTAAAGCTCTGACTGCTACATTTCTATAATATGTGCTGGAAGAAGCAATGTATCCCAGAAGATTGGCTTATGGCCCAAACCATCTCTATCTTTAAGAGATGGAAACGAAATGACTGTAGCAATTACAGAGGAATACGTTTACTGGATACGGCCTATAAAATATTTGCTAAAATAATAAACAAAAGGTTGCAAAATATAGTTGAATGTCTTCTCTCGGAAGAACAAAGTGGATTTGGAAAAGGCAGTTCCTGTGCAGATAACAATTTTATTGTTAAACAACTAATTGAAAAACATAGGGAGTTTAATAAAGAAACGCATATGGCGTTTATTGACTTTGAAAAAGCCTTCGATAGGGTAAACCGATGCATAATGTGGCAAATATTGGAAGAACAAGGATACCCACAACAATGAGTAAAAATGATACAATGCTTCTACTTCTAAACAAAAATAAATGTGAGGAACAATGGTGGAATTTCTAAAACAATTCTTACTAATGAGGGTGTCAGACAAGGATGTACTTTATCACTTACACTTTTTAGTATTTATATTGAGGACTAGTGTGCAAATGGAAGCAGTTAGTGAATGTAGGTTTTAAAATTTCAAATAAAAACTTTTTAAATATTTTATTGTTTGCTGACGACTTAGTTATTATACAAAATAGCGAGTCTGCCCTGCAAAAATCTATTTTTGAACTTCGTGAACTTTGTAAGCAATATAATATGAAAATTTCTTTTATAAAATCAGAGGTAATGACATTTATTGGGAAAGGGCCAATTAGAACAAAAATAGTTATAAATAATCGTTGCGTTGAACAGGTAAGCCATTTTAACTACTTGAGAACCGATGTTAGTTATGACAAGGAATATGATGTCTACAATAAAATATGCAAATTTCAAAGAGTGTGTGGAACAATAAATAGAACATCTTGAAACAAAATACGTAAAGAAACAAAATTAAAGTTCTACAAAGTTATGGCTGTACCTATACTGACATACGGAAGTGAAACTTGGACGTTAACTAAAAAGCAACAGAGTAAAATACAGGCTTCAGAAACGAAATTCTTGAGAAGAGTGAAAGGATGCACGAAGAGGGACTTAATAAGGAATGAAAATATAAGAGAAGAGCTGGACATTATTAGTATGAATTATATGTTAAAAGATCTCAAAAATGGAAGGAGCATGTTGAAAGAATGCCAGATAATATACTTACAAAACAAATATTACAGTGTCATCCTAGATGTAGGAGATCGGTGGGCAGACCCAGGAAACGATGGCTGGAGGACTTCGAAGGCGGAACAGGCACTTGATTGCCTATGCCATGAAGAAGAAGAGAAAAAGAAGAAAAAAAAGGTGATTTAAGTAAATAAAAAACAAGGGCTAAAAATACTTATTAAATACCTTATATTATTGCATTCAGAAAACTCAGGTTTCAAATTAAATAATATATTTAAAAACAAACATTTATACCAACCTTTGAGTTTATAAAACCTATAAATCGTGTACAGTGACATACAAATATCAAAACAAGTTGATTTATTTACTTTCCCCCAGCTCCGTTTAAACTTTATACATAAACAAAACAAACAACATTGAAATACTTTTCTCGTCTCTTATGACAGCTGTTACTGCTCTTAGTTTTAAATTTAGCATGTAAAGTTATATTTCATCTTGAATCTCAGTAATTACTACCTTTAGATCATTGATCTCAGACTTGGTATGACACGTTAAGAATCACATCTGTTTTCACCGCCATCACCAATTTCCACTGAAATATTATTTTTCCTCCAGATATTTTCACCTTTCTATTCTACCTGCTCACAAAGGGACGAGAAACTGTCCTCAGTCATTCATCTGTAATTTTTTATTTCCTTTCTTTAAACTTAAACGACGATATATATGATTTTTGTTTCGTTTCCCAGTATAAATCTTTTATTCATAATTCTTATTTTTCCATATATTTTATCTATCCATATTGTCGCGAACCCGATCGTGATAAGGTGGCTTACGCACACAAAGGAACTGATAGGCGGTCAGTGTGGAAATAAAGAGCCTGCAAAAAGCAGATAAACATAGTGCGAGCTAAAGGACTTGCCGGCCCAAATTAAGTTACGCTTATGGAACATTCTGGTGACGTCTTGACTGTTTCGATTTCTTTTTTGTTCCGGAAGTATCTAGAATTATTAATGAGGTACTTAAGAGATTGTGACAAGCCAGCGGACAGTTGTAAAACAGTCGCGGGAGAGGTAAGCGGAGAACAGCAGAGAGTTGTGAGTAAACAGTAAACACCTGTGAACAAATGCTGTATAACGAGAGTTGATTATTATTGTCATCGACCTTAGTAGATTGTGGTGTGTATATGTGATATAATGTTCTTACGCGAGAATTGAACGGTGTATTTCGACGGAAATAAAGAACATTTAGAATTAGCAAATTGGACTTTTAATTCTACGAACCCACAAAGTCACAATATCTTTTAGCTGACATTTATTTCCTGAAATTCTATCACCGTATTTTTTCCTAAACATATATCAGTTATACCGTTTATTATAAACATATCCTTGGTTAGAACAAACTGTCATTAGAAAGAATTGGCTTACAACGCAGTTTTCTCTCTAATTATCCTGTTTTGAATATTTCCTTTAGTTTTTTATGTAGAAGCTTTGCTGTTTTGCTAACACTAACTGCGGTAAGTGTATTTGGTGTACTAATATTAGCTCGTTTGTTACTTCTAATAATCGATATATTGTATTCTTTATTAACTGCTTTAACAGTAATGTGCAATGTTTGTAATCCTGA
This sequence comes from Mantis religiosa, assembly GCA_030765055.1. Classification (NCBI taxonomy): domain Eukaryota; kingdom Metazoa; phylum Arthropoda; class Insecta; order Mantodea; family Mantidae; genus Mantis; species Mantis religiosa. Next base: position 99,804,620 of record CM060957.1, read on the forward strand.
TCATTAATTTAATATTTAATAACGTCTAAAGTATATTAGTAATAGTAATAATAATTATTTTTCCCTCCTTTTCTCCTCGTCAATGCTGACATTAGGAGGCGCTTGTGTTCCCTCAGAGCGAGGGAGCCGAAGCATCTGACCTGAGAGATGAAATCAGGGTTGAGGGTCCGCCCAACTCCTGAGATGTATGAATGATGGAGCAATTGGTGGAATGATGGTGGGGGAAACCGGAAGACCCGAAGGAAACCCAACCCAGCGCCATATTGTCCATCACAAATCTCACTTTGAGGTCGCTTGGGATCGAACCCGGACCGCCTAGGTGAGAGCCAAGCGGTCTAACCACTGAGCCATGGCGCGACCTGTGATGATAATAATAATAATAATAATAATAATAATAATAATAATAATAATAATAATAATAATAATAATAATAATAATAATAATAATAATAATAATAATAATAATAATAATAATAATAATAATAATAATAATAATAATAATAATAATAATAATAATAATAATAATAATAATAATAATAATAATAATAATAATAATAATAATAATAATAATAATGATAATGGTAATGATAATGGTAATGGTAATGGTAATGATAAAGACAATGACAATGACAATGACAATGATAATGATAATGACAATGATAATGATAATGGTAATGGTAATGGTAATGGTAATGATAAAGATAATGACAATGACAATGACAATGACAATGATAATGATAATGATAATGATAATGATAATGATAATGATAATGATAATGATAATGATAATGATAATGATAATGATAATGATAATGATAATGATAATGATAATAATAATAATAATAATAATAATAATAATAATAATAATAATAATAATAATAATAATAATAATAATAATAATAATAATAATAATAATAATAATAATAATAATAATAATAATAATAATAATAATAATAATAATAATAATAATAATAATAATAATAATAATAATAATAATAATAATAATAATAATAATAATAATAATAATAATAATAATAATAATAATAATAATAATAATAATAATAATAATAATAATAATAATAATAATAATAATAATAATAATAATAATAATAATAATAATAATAATAATAATAATAATAATAATAATAATAATAATAATAATAATAATAATAATAATAATAATAATAATAATAATAATAATAATAATAATAATAATAATAATAATAATAATAATAATAATAATAATAATAATAATAATAATAATAATAATAATAATAATAATAATAATAATAATAATAATAATAATAATAATAATAATAATAATAATAATAATAATAATAATAATAATAATAATAATAATAATAATAATAATAATAATAATAATAATAATAATAATAATAATAATAATAATAATAATAATAATAATAATAATAATAATAATAATAATAATAATAATAATAATAATAATAATAATAATAATAATAATAATAATAATAATAATAATAATAATAATAATAATAATAATAATAATAATAATAATAATAGTGGTACTAGTAGTAGTTAAGATTTTTAGGTAAGCACTTTTTTATTGGGTAAACTTAAGCTCTTCGGAAACATACCATGGTGTGAAGTTTAGTGTATAGTTGCTAAAAGAGGCACTTTCCATGCACCTTTCTCCCTTTTTGGTACCTTTATCCCCTTTTCTCCCAACCATGCCCACAATCCCTTTTTTCTCACTTTTTTCTTTTAAGTTTCCTTCCATTTTACTATATATGGTTTTCAACAATATAAAATATTTGATTTTGAATTAACAGCTCCTCACATTGCCGTTCACATACGAAGAGTAAGTCTCTTTCAGTAAAAACGCTGCGCGGGAGTTGAAAATGCACCTACAACAATGGAAAATAATTATGTGCGACAAATCCTGTTTCTCTTGCTTTCCCGTTATAAAGCAGCCGACAACATTGCAACTGACAATGACTCATTGTTATTTTATATCATTCTATTCGTTTGATTTCACCAGAATCAGTAGCCTACTGTTAGTGAATGTGAGTTTGTGGATAAAATGTGACATCAATTTTAAATAATTAACGTTAAACTGATCCTAATTTGAAACTCCTTTTCTCTGAAATTATATAGAATGTCCTAAAATTAGACCTACATCGTGTTAAGTACTTTTTGTTAAAGAAAGCTTTTGCCGAGATGCTTCGTTTAAAATCTAGAGGAGTTAATGTCAAAGCAACTATTGGAAGGCACGTCCATTGCGATTAACCAAAGAGTGCATCGGCGCGCCATATTCTGCCGTACTCTCCCATAGACCAGCCATTTCACTAATACTGTTTGGAATTATTTCCAAAAACAGTTTGCTGTCACAGTCACATTACTAGATAAACGGGTTCACTTCCAAGCGTGACAAACAAGAAAGTATGAGCGAGAGAAGCTTCATAGTAGATGTGTTATAGTTTTATGACTCATGTCCTGATCTGATTTCCAATGTTTCTATGACTTCCGTTGCGCTAAACTTACATTTTCCTTTGAAGCTTTATTTTCCGGCTGTTTCTAACCACAACCATATGTTTTACACTTCGATGTCGTATTTTCCTCTCAAATACACGATTTCATATCCACTGAATAAAAACAACGTGGAAAATTTCCAGCGTGCATTCATGTCACCATGATTAGCATAAACAAAATCCCTAAAATTAGGATAAATACAAAAATGTTACACGTTTAAACACGTCTAAAAGAGATGCATATAAAGTCCTCTGAACTAAAAATAATTTGCAGGGAAATTCATGTGTTACTTCTTATTTTCTGGCAAATGTCTTTAATTAGCACGTGCTTGTTGCATTAACGCAATCCAAACTTGTTCATCTGACATTTCATGACTAGTCTATAAAATAATTTTCTTTCTCACATAGTTATAGAATAAGGAAACACCTAGATCCTGGTGTAGATTAATCGACTTAAATGAGGAGTTTTGCATCTCGTTCATAGTGAATGGCCGAATAAGCTTTCTACCAAGGCTCCCCTGTCATTAGAAATGTTTCGGTATTTCTCGTGGACCTGATTTATTAAAACGGAAGTTAAACTCCTTTGTCCTTTGTAATTAGAAAGAAAATAGAAACATGTAAAGGAATGGCAAAAGCTTAGTTATCTACAGCTCGTTAAAATACACCATTAGAATCAAATAAATATAAATAACCCTAGCATTTGCAGTTTCCGAAATATTCATAAATACACAAATAACACCGTTCTGCATGGATTTCGGTCTTTTTTCCCTAAGGAATGAGCGTTTCTGAATCACATTTTCCAACTAATTTCAAAGCTGGAATCCGTTTTCGCGCACCACGTCAGAATTTTTTGCAATTCAACATTTAAGTTTTCCATATTTTTCGCATACTGTAATAAAATTGTCCTGTGTTTATCGTTAGTTAAAAAGGTTCAACAGCTTATAATTTCAACGTAATTACTTAAAATATCAAATGATATAAATATTGTTATGTTGATTTTTTATATTTTTATGCTTATTAATACCTACTAACTATATCCGCCCTAGGGAATGTACAAGAAAGAGTCTTGCCCTTAAAATTAATAACACCAAGGAGTGCAGGTCCTTAAACTTATCTAATTTCTTGTGCAGAGGATTTTATTCTTAAGATTTGTCAGTTCTGCAAAAGTCATCCAAAATGAGGAGGCCTTCTATAGACATTCCAGAAAATTTAAAATATGCATTTTATTTATCGTAAATAATCTTAACCATGAGATATTTTAACTAAAAGTCGGGGGAGTTATTTATGAGAAAATCACAATTCTGAAAATCTTCATGTAAAACGTTAGTCTGGTTGGAGACATTTTCTTGTCGCATTCTTGGTGATACCGAAATTAAGGGATACAATAAATAAAGAATCGAAATGGATTTTTTTTTAAATTTACGTCCTCCAACGTTAAGCCATACCGGACGATGAATGAATTGGATGAAATGATGCTCTAATGAGTCCAGGGTCCATGGAGCACCTTTAATAATGGCATGACCGACACTAATAATCACAATGGACAAAATAGTCACAAAAGAAGTTTTGGTGTGAATAAAGAGGACTTCGAGAGGAGAAAGTCACACGCAGCCACAGAGAGCACAAGCAGACCGTGGCTGGCAGGCCATTAAGGCGGTCATCTGCTTCTGTCTTGGGCGAAGGCGGACCAGAAGCGATGAGAGAAGACATCTGCTGGTTCATATATGAATAATGAATTAAGTATTATCGAGCAATAAGCATCCCACATTCAGTAACTCTAAACAGTGATATTGGTAATCCTTGGTCGGCAACTTCGAGTTTGATGTAATGATAAAAAGAAGCAGTCATTAAACTAGTCTGAAACTTGCATTCCAGTGTCATTAGAACCATCCTTACTCCCATACATATCCACGCATACCCTGAGCATAAAGTGCTCTACTCTGATCTACCCATCAGCAGCTACATTGGAAGATGTTGAACTTAAATAGATATTTTGAACTATGTTATTCACAGAGTGACGGACAAACAGATAGACAGATACACACAAAACTTTTTCTAAAAATCCCTTTTCTAAAGATTCAAGTATCTCAAAATATGTATTTGCGGTTGAATGCAGTATTCCCCCTACCTACTTTGATGTACTGCACTTGACTCTACTATACCCTGATCAGTGCGCTGCCCAGCGCAACTTACTAAGGGTTGTTGATGTTCTTTTTTTTTTTTTACTTATATACTAAAGGACGTTCGCAGATCGTAAACGTTTAGTATCAACCCAAGGACTGGAATAATTGCTGACCCTATCACTGATCCGTATCTACTACCAAACAGACTAACAGGGCCGATTCTACCTCGCATTTCTTAGATATATTTTGCCTACCTTATTGGAGGACGTTCCACTGCACATTCGACAGGTAATGTGGCTACAACACGACGGAGCTCCAACACACTTTGAGAGAAATGTGCGGAATCTCCTCAATCAATGGAATGGTAGAGGGGGACCAATTCCATGGCCAGCGCGATCACAGATCAGACACCATTGGGCTATTTTCTGTGTGGTTGTATGAAAACCATGATGTACCTACGCTATTGCTGTAACGTCGAGGAGGACCTCTTTGCACGAGTACATGGAGTGATTGCCATTCTTTCAGGTCAACCACACTTATCGGAGCATGTACGTGAAGCCCAACGCAACCGATGTAGGCTCTGAATTGACGTAGGAGGTACCCACTTTGAACCCCGTTTGTAGTGTTAAACTGCCTTGTGCAGCATACCGTTTGTTCGCTGTATTGACATGTAGAATGGACACTTTAATGGTCTACTGCGCCCAAACCATGTGTTTCCGGACATGGGTTGTTTCTTGGAAAATGATATTTGTTGTCCTGCATAACATACCGAGCGTTGTGTCGGTTTTTTTATATTTTTTATTTAATTTTACTCACCGCTGTATACGTATCAAATTGTTCATCTGAACTCGGTGTACATGTACCTACGTTAAGCTAAAAATGGCCGAAATGGAACATAGTCTCTGACTATCTATTCAGAACGATTAATTTCTATAGTCTCGTAGATATGCAGAAGGTTAAGCGCCCGACAGTTAAGGATCATTGGATGCATGTGCATAGGTAAATAAGTGATCTATTAGGAAGAAATAGGCATGCGGGAAATATGGGCTGAAAAAAAGGAATAAAAGTAAGGCTTTCTAAAAAGAATTAGAACAAGAGTCAATCATTTTGAAAAGCAACAAGTTGTGAGCAGCTTTAATGAGAAAAGAACGTTAATAGCGTATATAGATGCATTTAAAAATAGAATGGATGAGCGAAAAAATATATTGAGAGGCTAGAATGAAATATGCATGAGCAAGGACAGCTGTAATGAATTTAAATGGCCTGAGTGGTAGAGCGGGAGTGAAAAGGGGAAATGATGCACTAAATGTTGTAGATTTGTTATAATTGGCATTATATTCTGGAATACAATGATACTGAAAAAGGGAGAGGCAACTTAATGCTAGAAAAATGGAGAAAATTTCCAATTGAGCTAAAGGTTAAAGTTTTAAACTCAAGGTCAGAGAAATATATGGGGAACGCAGGAAAATATTATGAAAAATAAGGTTAAAATGATTAAAATAAATATGAAGAAAGGTGGAGATATTACGTAAAATGGGTAAAGTGATGTAAGTGAAAAGAAGCAAATAAAAGATATAATAGGCTTTTCAATTATATAAAAAACAGAATGTTAAATAGAAGAAGTAATGGAGTAAGCAACTTCAAGAGGAAGTAATAAATTGTGTATATTTTATGTAAATGTTAAAGAAGATAAAACATTCATTCTTACTAATTCATAGATTAATCCTAGTATGTGTTTTTATGTTTACATTTAATTTTCAATAAATTCTTAAAGTGTTAATATATTAATGAAAATTTAGGATTAAGTTAGTGCCTGGCTTTAAAGTTTAAGCTACTCTTTGGATTCTGTATTCAATTGAAGTTTTTCTGATAAAGTTAAGGTCTGAATCCGTTTAAATAATCTTGATCAATTTAGTTCCGAAAATAATCAAGTTTATGTTATTCTACAGATACTTGTAATAGACACCGTTGCTATGGAGAAGCGACATAAGAAAACTTGGACTTTAAATCACAGTGATAGTTGGGGCAACGATTGGGATAAAGTAAACAAAATTCATTCGTTGCTCCGGTGAGTTGCTGTTGAGACTTCCCCAGGACAGTTCAATCGCACTAGGAAGATGAAGAAGAAGCCCAGTAGACCACGAGCCACAAGCCCGGTTAATACTTTATATAACATTGGAAATAATTTTAAAACCTAGTTTAGTAAAAGAGAAGGGAGATCTTAACAAAGGAGTATGAGAAAAAAATATGGAGAAGTAAGGAATGGGAGATAGGAGCATATGCAAAGAGTTTGGAATCCAAAGCAAGACAAGAAATTTGTTGAAGCTTAAAGCACGAAAATTGTAACCGCTGTTTTGATTAAAAAAACCTAAAACGTTGCCAATATTTTAAATTTATTGAGAAAAAAATCCATTGGATATTATTAAAAATTATAGTACGAGGGCTGTTCAATAAAGAAGGATAACAATTTTTTTTTTGACAACGTACCTTTACTCGTTCTCATAATTTTGATGGTCGTTCTCAAAATAGTCTCCCCTGAATGCGATGCACCTATCGCAGCGTTTCTGCCAGTCTTCAAAGACATGCTGGAAACCATTTTTTGAGAGATCCTTCAAAATCGCCTCCGCAGCCTTCACCACTGCCTCTGATGATGTATAATGCCTCCCAAAAAGGTGTTTCTTCAAGTTAGGGAATACATGGGGCTAAATCCGGACTATAAGGAAGGTGAGGAATGCACTTCACGTTGATTTTTGCAAGATATTCAGCAACAACATTGGCAATATGCGACCGCGCGTTATCGTGGTGCAGCATCCAGCATGCTTGACAGAAATGTGGTCTTTTGCGCCTGATATAGACTTGCAATGTTTTCAGGACTTCCCTGTAGTATTGTTCAGTTACTGATGTGTGTGCAGGTACAACATGCTGATAAACCATTCCATGAATATCAAAGGATGAGATGACCATAACTTTCCCAGCAGAAGCAACCATTTTTGCTTTTTTGGGGATTGGTGATGAAGATTTCCACACTGAGCTTTGCTGTTTGTTCTCAGGACCAAAATGATGTATCCAAGTTTCATCAGCAGTGATTACGTTTGAAAGAAACTTCGGATCTTCCTCTAACATCAACTTCAACTGCATGTTACCTCCATTGCAGCGGTAGGCGATACTGAACATGTCTGAACTTACTTGGTTCTCACAGGCGGGAACCAGGAGTACCAACAATGAAACTACTACGGCGTGTTTGTTTCACATTACGCTAACAGAATATAATAAGACCGTAAAAGTTATGACCGTAAAAGATTATGATCATTCTTTATTGAACATCCCTCGTAGAAATGGAACGAGATTAAAAAGAACAATTGAAGGTTAAACATTGATTGAATAGGTGGAAGCAAAGTAAAAATAATATTGTTAATGTGTTTGTCGATGATAATATTAGTTTAAATTTTTAATAAATGTTGTTTAAATGTTAGATTACTTAAAAACGATTCAAAGAAAAGATTATAAAAATTAACAAATATGGTCATGAAAAGTGTGCAAATAAATATGTAAACCAAGGAGAAACTACTGAATTGCCATAGCAACGGCCAATTCCATAATTTCAAATCAGCTGGAGTAAAATCCATTCTACGTTGAGACTCCATCGAGTAAAGAAACAAAATTATTGTGATTCTGCATTTAGACGTCGGAGTGTAACGACACAAAATTGTGATTCTGCGTAGAATCGTCTTTGAGAGGAATAGTGACGCTTCGGAAATCTTGTATTAATTTCGTGTTACGACGTATTTTGTTCACTTCTGAATGAATTAATTTGGAACATTTGAAAAGAAGTCAAATGGTTATGCAATTTGTTTTGTAAATTACTCTCAATCTACCCCAATCCTATTCTACGCCTGAGCTAAGAGATTTTCGTACGACTGCAGTAGCCGTGGTAAAACGAGAGGACATCCTAACCGAGAGCATCTCCTCCCAATGCAGAAATCCCGTCGCAAAATAATATGAGAAAAAATCAATGAGAGCGCTGAGTGAGACACCCTTAAAGAATTGGGATGCTGGAGAACATGTGTCTACTCCGGATAAGCAATCGCCGCCTGGATCTGCAAACAATTTTATGACAGCTGGTACTGCGTGATTTCGAAGTCAATCCAAGTATCTATTAGATTGCAATGAAGGTGGCGCAAGACATTCCTAAAGCACTTTCTATGAACGACTGGCGCATTGTCAAACAGCTTGTTACTACCAGTTTCAAAGGAGAATTTAGACATTTAGCAACTTTTGATATTATTGTTTTATATTTCTTTCTATTTTCGAAGGCCCGCTTTATTATTCGGCTCACGACCTTTTTCTTGAAGTAACAACAATCATACCGTAGATTCATCAAGCAATTGTGTGTTTTGGAAGCTTATTAATATACTTAAACATTAAAAATTATTTAAACAAGAGCGTTAGAAACACTTTTGGTTTAACCAGAATTTGAGAACTAATTTATAATAAAAATTTTGTTGTTTGTGTTTAGATGATGCGTTTCTGTTATATTTTAACCTTATACCCAAAGTACCAATGATTTATAGCCGTTAAGTAATTTCATGCATACAGGTGGAGGGACGGATAGGCTGACTGCAAAATGAAGTTAAAAAACACTCCTTTCGTTATTCGTCTTCATCCATCGAAATTATAGAAAGTTAACCAAAATTTTACCTTCTGTACCAAATATTAATGACAAGAAATATTGCATTTAATCTACAAGGCGTGTCCGTAAAATAAGGTCTCCAATTTTATTTAATATACAAAACATGTTTATTGCCAATGAATGTTACATTGATGGAAAGGCGGAACTTACAGATATTTTTCAACGTAATTACCATCGCGATCGGTGCACTTTTGCATGTGCTGTGGCAGTTTTTGTATACCCTTGTCGTAGCACTCTCCCGCCAAGTTGCGCAGGTAGCGCTCAACCTCGTTTTTGAAATCATCGTCGGTCTGGAAATGCGTTCCACCCATGTGTGACTTCAACTCAGGAAATAGATAATAATCACGAGGTGCTAAGTCTGGATTGTAGGGGGGATGGGTGAGGATGTCCCATCCGAACTGGGCCAGGAGCATTTTGGGGACCCACCTCGCACACACCTTGCGATAATGAAAATGTTCGGTCAAAATATTGTCAATCGTAGTCTTACTGACTTCAGCGTTAAGTTCGCACAGCTCACGAACTGTCACACGCCGATCTTTAAGCATTTCTTGCTCCACTTTTGCAATTGTTTCGGCTGAAACCGAAGGCCGACCAGAACGCTGTTCGTCATGGACGTCTGTACGTCCGTCTTTGAACTCTCTGACCTACTTTCGCACGTTTCTGACGTCCATACACCGTGGCCCATAGACTTCGCATAACTAACGATAAATTCCAGTGGGAGTAGTGCCCTTGGCACTTGGCGGCGGAAGTGATAGGAAGCTCCATCGCAAACGGCTGCCCAGTCAAGACTAATGGTTGCAACGGGTTCGTTGTGGTGAGAATTTGAAGGGGTGAAACCAAGCTACAAGCCAGTGTTGCCGGATCTCGCGTAATGACGTTCCTCATGGCTCCAGCACCTTAGAGACCTTATTTTAGGGACAAGCCTCACGTATATGCTCAATATGCATGTTCCATCGGAAAGATGTGTTTCGAGATCCTCTTAAAATTAAAATACATCCATGTGTCCATCCGAATAATCAAAACCTAACCAAAAGTTTACTGCCTGTAGCATTTATCTGTGTATGTAAAGAAAATGTTTTTACAAAAAAAAAAATATATATATATATATATACACCTTTTGAAACCCTTTTAAAGAAAAAGAATTAAAATATGCCAGACAGATAACGGTGCAAGTAGAAGCGAAAGGTCACATGTACATAACATTTTGAGTTTCCGTTTAATCTCTTCAAAAGCTGCAATAAGAAAATATTTTAGAAATTCTACCAACCCAAATTATACTCTGCGTGGACTTTTCCCCTTAAAATTACCGCAACAGCTTTGATTAAAACCACAGACGTTTAAGATACTTTCAATTCTAGTAAATTTTATACCTTGAATTTACTCTGAGTAATCTGTGAAGTTCTCTTCATTATGAACGCATTTCACATAATTTAGTGCAAATGAAAAATTTAATAAATTATAAAAGTCTTACTAAAGGTATAGAAAATTTAGAGTCTATTGAAAGTCGTGCTATTTTTGTTGAATATTTACGGTTTCCTAGTTTATACTTCTGCGGCAACTATATAAAACATGCAACTGTTCATTAGTAACAAAACCTAACCTAAAATTAAATAATGGTGCTTTCATTGCATGGTGTGCATGTATATTTAAAATGCTGACAAATCCAAATTGTTTTATCTGGAATTTAGAAAATATTTATACTAAACAATGCATGTTCATTAATTTTCAAGTGGCTCAATGAATACAATTTTAATGAAAATACTATAATATACAATGGATTATGCATAAGCTTGTTAAAAAGGTCGCCTGGAGGTGACACATCGGATTTTTCTGGTATTTTTACATTTTAGATGAGTAGTTAAAACGATATTATTATATATAAAGTATACCGAGCGGGATTGCTTCGGAGGTTTCTTCTGTGGCCCGATTCGGGAGGTCCGGGTTCGATTCCCATGGCCTGCCTACCTGACATGTTTTTTCGGGGGTTTTCCCGGGTCGCCAGGCGAATGCTGGGTAGGTTAATTACATCCCCTGAATTTCATGCCCCTCCGTTTTATCTATCGTCCATTTCATTATTCAATATCAACTCCCTTCTGGTGGTCCCTTTCAGGGTAGAAGTGTCGGTGGGAGTCTCGGCGGTGCACGAAAGGATGATATGCTCCTGATAAACACTTCCTTCTCCGGTAGGACGGTCTCCGGGCCGATCTAGCAGTCCAATTCAGGATATTGTGTATCTCTCGGTCGACAAGATTGGAGTATTAAGAGGGGGATCAAACGGTTCAGTGGATCCAGAGAGGACAGGTGTAATTTCCCTTCCATATCAATTAGTTCTGAGGAGGATGAAGAGAGCCCCTGCAGATCAACCAGGTACCCGTATGGAATTTCGTCTGATGACATCCAGCTAGCAGTAGAACGTGGAGGTAACTGCAGGGTTTTAGTTTAAAGTTTATTTAGATTTTGTATATAGAAATTTTGATAATTTTCTAAAATATTAATTTGTATTGTTAACGTGAATCGAATTTGAGTAGAACTATGAGTGAAATTTGAATTTTACGGTTTATTAAAGTATTGTAGGTGAAATTGTAAATTAATTGATTTTTTTTTAAATTGTGTTACTATGGTATTATGAAGATGTTGTTTATTTGTATAAATTTGATATGTTATTTAATTTTTGTTTTGATCAGTTAATTTGAATTGGTGTTTAAATAATTGAGTTGATTATATATAATTATTTTGAAATTTTGTATTTTGTTGTTGGTTGAAATTTTATATCCTTATAAGTTTTTGGTCAAGTTATAAAGCGTTTCTAAAGGTTATTACTTTTAAGTTTTTGAGAGATTGTATATTAAAAACGTATTGGTTAACAGTACGTGAAATATCGGTTACCGATATTGTAGTTAGTGGTTTTATAATTTAGCTGGCTACCAGTTAAATATTTACTGGATACCAGTATTTGTATTATTTGTAAATTGGTAGTTATTTTGTATTTTGTATTATTTTATTTTAAATGTTTTTAAATTTTGTTTTATTATCTGAAATATTTTGTATTTTATTTGTAGTGTTTTTGTAGTTATTTGGTGTTTAATAAATAAGAATTTGGAAATTATGTCCCGGTATTAGAAATTAGGAACCGGGACGTAGATTTTCAGATTTATTTATTTATTTATTTATTTATTTATTTATTTATTTATTTATTTATTTATTTATTTATTTATTTATTTATTTATTTATTTATTTATTTATTTATTTATTTATTTATTTATTTATTTATTTATTTATTTATTTATTTATTTATTTATTTATTTATTTATTTATTTATTTATTTATTTATTTATTTATTTATTTATTTATTTATTTATTTATTTATTTATTTATTTATTTATTTATTTATTTATTTATTTATTTATTTATTTATTTATTCATTCATTCATTCATTCATTATTTATTTATTTATTTATTTATTTATTTATTTAGTTATTTAGTTATTTATTTATTTATTTATTTATTTATTTATTTATTTATTTATTTATTTATTTATTTATTTATTTATTTATTTATTTATTTATTTATTTATTTATTTATTTATTTATTTATTTATTTATTTATTTATTTATTTATTTATTTATTTATTTATTTATTTATTTATTTATTTATTTATTTATTTATTTATTTATTTATTTATTTATTTATTTATTTATTTATTTATTTATTTATTTATTTATTTATTTATTTATTTATTTATTTATTTATTTATTTAGTTAGTTAGTTAGTTATTTATTTATTTATTTATTTATTTATTTATTTATTTATTTATTTATTTATTTATTTATTTATTTATTTATTTATTTATTTATTTATTTATTTATTTATTTATTTATTTATTTATTTATTTATTTATTTATTTATTTATTTATTTATTTATTTATTTATTTATTTATTTATTTATTTATTTATTTATTTATTTATTTATTTATTTATTTATTTATTTATTTATTTATTTATTTATTTATTTATTTATTTATTTATTTATTTATTTATTTATTTATTTATTTATTTATTTATTTATTTATTTATTTATTTATTTATTTATTTATTTATTTATTTATTTATTTATTTATTTATTTATTTATTTATTTATTTATTTATTTATTTATTTATTTATTTATTTATTTATTTATTTATTTATTTATTTATTTATTTATTTATTTATTTATTTATTTATTTATTTATTTATTCATTCATTCTTTCATTCATTCATTCATTTATTTTAGTCCAATTCAGGACCGCGATGCCGGTTGTACTGGCCTGCCGGGGAGTTTCCAACTGGTAAATTGTAGGACCATAATGCTAGCTGCATTGTCATAACTTTTTTGGTCGGTCACCTTGTCTCCTCTCGCCTCATCCTTCCTCTCGGGGATTCCCCACAATAGATCAAGAATCCGCTCTGTACGATTTTGTGCTATCCTATCAAATTAAGGGTCACTTTGAAGTAAAAATTGGTGGTTTTAAAAATAATGTTACTTGTCAATTGTTTTTAAAATTCAGCCGTTATTGAACTTAGTATGTAATTTATATAACATAACTTTATATTCTTCTTAAATCCTACTTGCACAAATAGTTTTGTTGGGTTCAAAAGTAATGAAAAATTAAAAAAAGAAAAAAAGTCTTATCTGTCACACTTTCTATTTTTTCTACTTACCCTTCTATAACTACCCTTAAGCTGACTCCTTTATTTCTTTCTATTCATTACTCGTTGTGGGTATTAGAAGAACACAGTGATGGTCAAATACTTTCAAACTCGATCACTACATGGTGACTTAGAAATTCCCTTCCCTTTGCATGAATACGGGAAAAAATGAAGAAGAAAAGAGTCTGAGATGTTTTCATTCACATGTTTTTTACCTTCTTTCGTGGGTGTATGCAAATAATTCTTGCGATAGTGATGTGAATTTGAATGTGGTTCGGAATGTGATTGTGATGTGAATAAGATTTCGCAATGTGGTGGGAGGGAGTAGAGAGAATCGAAAGATAAGAGGTAAAAGGATAAAATAGAGAAGGGAGAACAAAAGACACGGGGAAGGAGGAGACTAACAAACAGGGCAAGGAGACAGAATGGGAAGAATCTCGGTATTTATCAGAATTCGAGCAGTGCTGCGGATAGTTCTATGTTATTCTCATTTGAAAAGGAAGCTTTTGCTTACTTCCTTTATTGCCCTATTTCCAGGATCATCATGTTTATTATAGCTTTTTAAATCTGTTTGATTCATTACTTGGAAAAGGTATTTATCAAAATGTGCTGTGCTCAATCTTTACTTGGAAAAGAAACTTATCAGAATGTGCACTATTCAAGCTACTTGATTCTTTAATTAGAAAAGGTGCTTAACAAAATATATCTTCCTTATTTTCTTACATTTGCTTGCAAAATTGGAAGAGTTTTAGCTTCCATATATTTATCATTGAAGCATTTAAATGACGCTTATTATTTGTCTCTTTGACTATGACAGGGCGTATGGCAAACCATGTGGCGTAGACAATATTAATACTCAATTATTATAACATGTCCTAGATAATTTTCAAGAAATATTATTAATAATGTATGTGATAGATATTAGAGGGAGAGTTTAGCTTGGTTAAGGACAGGAGCTATATTGAGAGGGGGTTCACCAAAGGAGTGCATTCTATGTGGAAAGAAAATAAGCTTGGAACATTATGTAGTGGAGTGTAAAGAAATTGAAAACTGGAGGAAATTAATATGGGATAAGAACTGGAATAATAAAGGGGCTTACGTAGTAACAATAAAAATGCTTACGTTGAAAGGAGAGAAAAGAATAAGGGAGGTGGGGAAATTTGCTCACAAAATCAAAGAGAAATGCTTGAGAAGGGCAAGAAAGTAAGAGGTAGAGTAATGAAAGACACAATCGAAACATTAGGTCAAGGTCGTAGAAGGGCTAGGATAGAGGTTAACGGTCAGAGAGCCAATAGCACTATCAGCCCGTAATATAAGCAGCTGACAGCCTCCCGTTCAAGAGGTCCCGAGTTCGAATCTCGGTCAGGGTGAGTTACCTGGATAAGGTTTTTTTCCGGGGTTTTCCCTTATCCTAAAGGACGAATGTCGGGTAACTCTAAGCTCCATGGACCCCGAGCCCATTAGAGCATCATTTCACCAAATCCATTCATCGTCCGATATAACTTTAAAGAAGTTAAAGGACGTAAATTACCACACAAAAAAATCCGCTAACAAATTTGTACTTACACTAGAATTGTAAAACTTGTAATTGAGATTGTAAGATATGGAAGTACAAATAAATATTATTATTAATATTAATAATAGTATTATTATTGGAAATTAATTGTTCTTTCACACTGGCCGTGTGTAGGCTAAAGTATGGAAAGATAGAATCAGACAGAAAAATTCAATGCCATAGCCGGGATTTGAACCACGGATCTTCTGGTTCCATTAATTGACCTAATAGTGGTTAACTATAAAGCCCGGGCCTTAAAGTACTTACATGTTGTAAGTCGCCACTAAGGTAGTTGTCTCATATGTTTATGAGAACCTCTAAGTGGTTTATCGGAAAAAAACACGAGTCAGTTGGAGAATTTAATGTCATGTCGGCACGTTGGCCATAGTAACTCAAGAGTTAGAGTGACTGGATGGCAACCATAAGATCCGTGGTTCTAATCCCGGCAATGGCATGGAATTTTTATGTCTGACTCTATCTTTCCATCATCATTATTATTATTATTATTATTATTATTATTATTATTATTATTATTATTATTATTATTATTATTATTATTATTATTATTATTATTATTATTATTATTATTATTATTATTATTATTATTATTATTATTATTATTATTATTATTATTATTATTATTATTATTATTATTATTATTATTATTATTATTATTATTATTATTATTATTATTATTATTATTATTATTATTATTATTATTATTATTATTATTATTATTATTATTATTATTATTATTATTATTATTATTATTATTATTATTATTATTATTATTATTATTATTATTATTATTATTATTATTATTATTATTATTATTATTATTATTATTATTATTATTATTATTATTATTATTATTATTATTATTATTATTATTATTATTATTATTATTATTATTATTATTATTATTATTATTATTATTATTATTATTAAGAATTCCTGAAGAATGGAAAATAGGAAAAATAGTATCATTTGTTTCTTAAAAAGGTGATAGAACTAAACCTGAAAATGATATAGGAACTATACTCTCTGATCAGCCTATAAAAATTATAGGAGGATTACAAATAATGTATTTTTAAGAATAGAGAAACACTTTTAATGGAATGACAGACAGGATTTACGAACTGTCGAAGTTGTATAGATAATACCTTCTTCCTCAAACAAATAATTGAAAAGTGAAAAGAATTTAACTAAGAAACGCACATTTTCTCCAGATAGATACATAAAAGCCTTCGATAAAAATATAAAGATTAAAATTATGAGAAATCTTAGATAAAAGGTACATCAAAACACTTAATAAATGTAATGAAAAACTTAAATGCAGAAGTAAAAATCATAATAAATAACCGAGAACCAATCCTCACTTCAAAAGGGGTAGACAAGGTTGTCCAATGTCAACCACTCTCTTTATTTTATGTATAGACGACGTGATCCAATCATGGAAATAGCCAACAATAAGAGGAATTAATCTAGGGACAAGAACAGTAAAAACAATGATTTTCGCAGATGATCAAACGTTAATAGCAAAATGCGAGAATGATCTTCAAAGGATGCCATGCAAGTTATATCAAATAGCAAAAACATATAAATTAGAAATATCTATAAGCAAAACAAAAACCATGGTATTTAGAGGTATTCACCCAGTTTGGTCTAAAGTACTTCTAGAAAATAAAACTATTGAACAAGTGTCAAAATTTAATTTCTTCGGGTGTGAACTGTCGTACATATCGGAAATAGACATCGATAAAAAGTTAAATAAATTTTATCTACATAACAGGTACAATGAAAAGAATTCTAGAGAATAAAGCAAGGAAAGATTCAACAACAAAGTTGTATAAAGCAATGGCTGTTCCAGTTGTAACGTATGATTCAGAAATATGGACAATGATGGCAATATACAAACAGCAGAAATGAAGTTCCTTAGAAGCATAAGCAGGATATATAGACTAGACAAAAATAAAAATGATGAAATACAATTAAACATAGAATAATTAAATAAAGCGATAATAGAATATTGAACCAACTGGAAGCAGCACCTAAATGGAATGGAAGAAAATAGTATTTCTAAAATAGCATATAATTACCAACGGCAAGGGTGATAAAGCCTAGGAAGACCAGAAAAAGATGGAAGGAGCAAGACTTTGGAGCCGCAGGCTAAATGGCCTAAACCGTGTGGAAAATGAAATGAAATGTGTAGTGTTTAACGCCCGCTTTTACTACATACGGCACCGCAGGCGGTGACACTGATGATACATGAGATGAAGATGGAGCACCGGTGGTTTGAGATGGCGGGGGAAACTGGAGGTCCCGGAGAAAACCCGCCCCAGCGCCGTGTTGTCCACCACAAATCTCACTTTGCAGTCGCCTGGGATGGAACCTGAGCCGCCTTGGTGAGAGCCAAGCGGTCTAACCACTGAGCCACGACGCGGCCACAAAAAACCGTGTGGAAGAGGAAGAACACGAATATGACAGGGTTCAAAGGTGGAAATTATTACCCCTACGAACAGAACATATTTTGTGCCAATGCTCCCGATTGTGCGCCCTTCGGAAGGGAATGCTGAGATGAAAGGATACTAAGTTAGTTGGGCCTGAAGAGAGACAATAGTAGAGGGTAACAGCTATATATTGACACTACTCAGTGGCGGCTCGTATAGCTGTCTCCCCTCTTCTCCTGAGGGTTTACACATCCTTCTGGGAACCAAGAACCCGAAACCTCCCCCGAAAGGAAGTTGACGATTTACATAGGGCAAATTACCTACCGTGCAACGCCAAGCAGCCTACGCTTACAACTTGAAAGTACCAGGGTGAGTTGAAGTAGGGTGAAAAAGAAGGACGGAAATTCGGGAGTTTAATTTTATTATCCGTGTGGAACAATAAATAGCACATTTAAAAACAAAATACGTAAAGAAACAAAATTAAAGTTCTACAAAGTTATGGCTGTACTTATACTGACATGCGCAAGTGAGACTTGGACGTTAACTAAAAAACAACAGAGTAAAATACAGGCTTCAGAAATGAAATTCCTGAGAAGTGTGAAAGGATGCACGAAGAGGGACTTAATAAGAAATGAAAATATAAGAGAAGAGCTGGACATTTTTAGTATGAATGATAGGTTAAAAGATCTCAAACAAAAATGGAAGGAACATGTTGAAAGAATGCCAGATAATAGACTTACAAAACAAATATTACAGTATCATCCTAAAGGTAGGAGATCGGTGGGCAGACGCAGGAAAGATGGCTGGAGGACTTCGAAGGCGGAACAGGCACTTGATTGCCTATGCCATGAAGTGAAGAAGAAGAAGAAGAATTTTATTATCCTTATGCACATTCACCTAGCAACCCGGGGAAACTTGCGAAAAGAATCCTTTGGTACACGGGAATAAAAAACAGACCTCTCAATTGCAGGTCACAGAAGCTAGCGCCCGACCTATACAGCTCGGTTCGCTTATTACTTAGAGATTAGAGATAGCCTATCATGTCCAATAAAGGGTAAAGGCCTCCTATATTTAGGGTAGCTGTGTCGATTCCAACACGGTGAGCCATTCCGTGTTGGATTTATATTGGTTTTCGTTATCCCCCCCCTTTTTTGGTAATTTACGTCCTCCAACGTTAGGTCATATCGGGCTGTGAATGAATTGGATGAAATGATGCTCAAATGAGTCCAGGGTCTATGGAGCTTAGAGCTACCCGACATTCGTCTTGAAGGATAAGTGAAAACCCCGGAAAAAACCTTATCCAGGTAACTCGCCCTGACCGAGATTCGAATTCGGGACCTCTTGAACGTGAGGCAGACATGCTACCGAGGCGGGCTTCCCCCCCCCCCCTTGTTCCTATTCGCACTTACTTACACTTTCTTACTCCTACGCTTGCACTTGTATTTTGTCGCCCATGGATCTTCTCCACTTCCTTCTGTCTCGAGCTGTTGTAGACCTTCGCTGTCCTGTTTGTGCTGTGTAGAAGTCCGCCCATCTCTGTCCTGGTCTTCCTCTTTGGTATATTCCTGTGCGCGGGCCCCAAACCGTAAACTTATAGGCCTATTTGTCGTCTTTCAACCTCCCCATTTCCACTTCTGATCTCTTAGCGCTACGTCTTTGTTAGTGTAATTTGTGACAGTGTAGCGTTGGTCAAGTCTAGACCAATGGGATGCTCGCAGGCTCTGTACAGCCTGAATGGTTTTGCTAAGTGCCCAGCTTTAAACGGTTTAACCGCAGGTAGGTTTTTTTAAGAATTTGTCGAAAGATGTGCTTTTTTTTTTTTTTAGAAACAATTAGTTTAGGAGGTAACTGTAAAGTTCCTCGTGATTGGAGATCGTATTTATTTTATTCCCAGTATCTTGGGCTCCATTTTCCTCTGACATATCTGTAATGTTTTCATCTGCCTGCTGTGGTGCACCATATCTGACTTCCAGCACTTACAGCTTGAGTCATCTGCTTAGAGCTCTGTCTCCTAGTCTAAACTGGAGGGACCAGAAATATCTCCATGCCTGGGCTATTGTTCTCTTTAACTCTTTTGCTGTCCTGTACTTTATGGAGATAAGGTGTCATAAATGTACTTAGATATTCTGTTACATATGTTTGCGTTGTTCCATTAACTGTAGTGGAGGTCTCTTGTCTGTTGGTCATAATTTGTGTGTTGGTTTTATTCATTTGTAAGCTGCCTCTTGCTTATTACTTATTCCTGATAAAAATATTCCACACCCATGTTTTAATTTTGAATCCTTTTAAGATTCATATTTTTTCATTCAGTTGCTTCAAAAGGCGACATAAGTGGGCTCAACAGAATACCTCTTCCGGTGATAGAGACGTTTTCCTGTTTTCTGAGAACTTTACAAAAGGGATCGAGCTCAGGCAGGAGCCCGCATTTACTGAGAGTTCAGCTTATTGAGCTGTTCAGAGAAGCAGCGGTGTAATGATACTGGGTAATTGGGTATAATAAACTCCGCAAATTCTCCTATTATATGTTGGTCTCTTCTCATTAAATCAAAGATCTAGTTAAATAGAACGTTCATCGCAGGTGGGAGGAATAGCTATGCGTCTTAATTTGATTATTTAAAGTAACTAAATTACAGTCGATTCACTTGAAAGGTGAAGTTCGTATACACGTATGTGAAACTTTTCAGATGCTCAGTTACGTTCTGTAACGCCCACTTTGGCGTTCCTTAAAAAATTGAATACGGTAAAATCTCATTAACCCGGATCTTTAACCCGGACCAGTGCCGGAAAAAAGAACATGTTGTTTCGCGTAGCAAATGAAGGCTTGTTTTACAGACAGTAAGTTGCTGTTTTGATTAGGTGCGTTACTCGAATTCTCTTCCCAGCGGGCGAATTCATTGCACTCATCCCACCTGTTTGGGACCATATTAGAAGAAAAACTTTAATAAAGTCATGGGAAAATGTTGTGGCCTGGTGTGTGCGACAAGATTGAAGAAGAACAAAAAATAAACGTGAAAAAAGATTTTGCTGAACTTTTAAAAATATCTATGGCCGTTCCGATGTTGATGAAAAAGACGTTGACAATAATTGGTAGCAAATAGAAAATGACGGAGGTTATAAACCGATTGCCATTATTGTATCATGCGGTGTTCCTGGAAAAGAAAATGAAGAGTATTCAGTGTCGAGGCACCAGCTGTAGGTATGATCCACGCAAAAGCAGTAGCAAACATAGAGAAATTAGTGATTCATTTCGAGACTCAAGCCGAAACATCGTCAAATGTACTTCTATTGTTAAAGCGGATGTGAGATCGTGCTGCTCGTAAGTGATACACAAACCGAGATAGCAGAAGCTTACAGGTTTTTTACTACCGAATAGTTTGTAGAACAGTGCAAATACATAGGCTGTTACAGTACATACAGTGTATTTGAATTTAGGTGATAATGTAGCGATAATAATTTCTAAATTCCATTAAAAATAAACTCTTTAAAAAAGGTGCGTGTCTCAAAGCATATGAGAACCCCTAGTGGTCTACTGAGAAACGTAAGAGTCAGTTGGAGAATTTAATGACATGTGGCCATGTTGGCCATAGTAGCCAACAACCTACAAATGGCTGTTGTAAAAGAAATGATTATTTCCATCAATTTACCTGAATAACATAGTGGTTTAACTATCAAGCCTGGAACTTAAGTAGTTACAGCATAGTAAGTCGCCACAAAAGGTGCGTGTCTCATAGCATATGAGAACCCCTAGTGGTCTACCGGGAAACGTAAGAGTCAGTTGGAGAATTTAATGTCATGTCGGCATGTTGGCCATAATAGCTCAGTGGTTTAGAGCAACCGCACGGAGAGCGGGAGATCCGTGGTTCAAATCCGTGGTTTTGGCATTGAATTTTTCAGTCTAATCTACTCATCCAAACCTTAGCCTACACACGGCTAGTATAGAAGAAATGATTATTTCCTCCATTAAAAATATTTCGATGATGTTGGACATGCTTTCTTTTATCGTTCTTTCCACCATTATCTTGATAACCCGGATTTCGTTAACTCTGATCGGCCCTGGTCCTAGTTGATCCGAGTAAACGAGTTTCTGCTGTACGAGGTTCCAATGGAAATACGTAGAGCCTTTCAGGAATCATGAAAAATCAGTCAGTCACTCCATGTGTGTGACCTTTGTTTGTCGGTCTGTCTGTGAGAAACAAGGCAGATAAATACCAAAACTAAAACTTCGTCAGACACGTTTTACACTCTCTACTAGTGGAGAGCAGCAGAAGTATTGCATTCCACCCAAAAAAGTTGATATTTAGCTTTCACAGAAAATATCTTTTATTACACTCTTAATCCAGAAAGGACAGTTTTAGAAAAAGGTCCGCGCCACCCTTTGCCTACATAGAGAAGCTTTCAAAATGTATTTTATAAAAAATTTTCAACGATTTTTATTAAAATATTACGTTTAAGATATTTTCATAGCAAACGAAATGTACATCTTGAATTTTCTGGGAATGTCCTCAAAGCCGTCATCATTCTGAATTACTTTTGCATAACTTGTAAATTGTAAAAGATAGACAAAATCTCACTGTTCAGAAAATGTAGATATCTGTTAAAATATACGATTTATTTCAAACATAACTCTTTTTGGAGTCGAACCATTTCCAAAATATTTCTTCGTCATTTCCTAGTACCTATGTGAAATCGTTATTCAACTTTATCACTTGAAGCCTAATGTATTCCGATATATTACATGCAGCGAGATAATTTCTGCAAGTGTTTATCTCGATTAACATTTAATAGGTAGAGGGAGAAGTTCATGTGAGTGTAACACAGAAGATTTTTAACCCTGCAGTAGCTGAGTGGTCTGCATATGTAGACCACGTATGTTTCAAATTGTTTTACTTCAACTTCTGCATTGTGTGCAAACTCCCGCTTCTTAGTAGCTGTTAGGCGCTTAATCAGTACTTCAGTTGTTTCTGAAAGTGACACAGGCTTTCATTATTGACGGCTCTCTACCACTGTAGACCATGCACCCAAATGCGTCGCACAATAGGTAGGTGTTGCATGTTTAGTTTATATGTCTAGTTATCCATATCGGTCTTGAATTACTGTACATTTTATCAAGAATATTATTTCTATGAATCTATTAGTATGTTGTTTACAGTTTAACATAATGGCGGCTGTAGAAAAATTGTTGCATGAAAAGAAAGTAACTTATGTTGGCACTCTTCGAAAGAATAAATCTAAGATTGCTCCAGAATTCGTACAAAATAGAAAAACTGAACAAAATTCATCTCTCTTTGGATTTAGAGAAGACTATACCTTAGTATTCTATTATCCTAATAATAATAATAATAATAATAATAATAATAATAATAATAATAATAATAATAATAATAATAATAATAATAATAATAATAATAATAATAATAATAATAATAATAATAATAATAATAATAATAATAATAATAATAATAATAATAATAATAATAATAATAATAATAATAATAATAATAATAATAATAATAATAATAATAATAATAATAATAATAATAATAATAATAATAATAATAATAATAATAATAATAATAATAATAATAATAATAATAATAATAATAATAATAATAATAATAATAATAATAATAATAATAATAATAATAATAATAATAATAATAATAATAATAATAATAATAATAATAATAATAATAATAATAATAATAATAATAATAATAATAATAATAATAATAATAATAATAATAATAATAATAATAATAATAATAATAATAATAATAATAATAATAATAATAATAATAATAATAATAATAATAATAATAATAATAATAATAATAATAATAATAATAATAATAATAATAATAATAATAATAATAATAATAATAATAATAATAATAAATCTGTATTAGTTATATCCAGCATGCATCACGATGATGCTATTGATGAAGAAACAGGAATTCAAAGAAAACCTGTAATTGTTACTTGTTACAATAGGACAACAGTTTCAGTTGATTTAGTGAACCAGCTATGCCAACAATACAATGTGGCCCGTAACACACACCGCTGGCACATGGTCATTTATTATCTGCTAAATATTTCTGCAATTAATGCTCTTTCATTGAAAATTTGTCATGGAAACTTGTGAAGCCACAGATAGAATTCAAATCTACAATTCCTAAGCTTCCTATAGAAATAAGAAGGCATGTAAGAGAGCTTCTAGGAATTCAAGAGTCAGTAAATAGTCATCCTCCAATGCATCAAAACTATTTTGGCCTTTGCTGTATTTGCACAAGAGAATGCAACAAATCTACCCAGAATTTCTGTTTAAAGTGTACAAACACGCATGCAAAGATCACATAAAGGACGTTTGTTTTAACTGTATAAAAGCAGAGTGGTGTAAAGTATTAATGTTTGTAAGTTCTTACAGCTTTTTCAAGTTGTGATAATGAATATAAATTGCATGTGCATTATAAAAACTATACTGAATTGAATGGTCTCTTTTTCTCTATTAAAATGTCCGGTGTGCTATTTTTATTATTATGTTTGTTCTCTGAAACTCTTCCTATTGTTAAAACATTGCTTTACATTGTCTTTCTGGTGCCTATGATGTAAATTACTTCTTCTAATTCCAATATAATCATAATTAAAAGCATTAAATAAAATGGTCTATAACTGCAGACTTGCCCCGTTAAGGTCAGTCACGCGCCTACTGCATGGTTAAGATTGCAAGACAATCCTGAATTTTATGTGATTCTGAATTAATCTTATTTATAAGTGATTGTGTCTCATAAAATTAGATATAATTCCAGTTAATAGATAAATGAAGTGCGTTGTTCCTTTCAAGTTAAGGTTCGGTGTTTAAATTATTTTCATTAATTATTTAACTTTGACTATATAATTATTTATCTCCGATTTTTAACAATTGTTTTATGCTAATGATTTTCGGTTTCATAAGTGCATTCCCAAAAAGTGGGTTTATTTTAATAGCAAAAGAATGTAACTGATGCCCTAGATGCACACAGAGTTTAATAGCCAGGTTGTTATTTCCGCGACTGGCAGAGGGGGCGCCGATATGTCTCGCCCAGGTCTAACAAATGCCAATCGGTGTGCGGGCGGTAGCGAGCAAAAGCTAACCTTTTTCTTCCTCCACGCTAATTTTACGTCACAACAAAGTTATGGCACGTCGAGATAAGTTGGGTTAGGTTATGTTGTGGTCCACATACACACACACACGTGCCTTGCTTGTTGTTGTTTGTTGATAAGAACCAGAGCTGGCAACAACGTGGTACCGCAGCCTTGCATCGGCGATGCCTTCACACTGACACGAGATCTAAAAATATCTCTGGAGTCACAGCTTTCCCCTACCCACGATGACGCTGCAATTGTAGGGGAGGGGGGAAGATAAGAGGAAGGGGCACGTGCGCTGCCAATTTGCATAGCCCCCCTCCCCCCAATGGAATCAGAGTCGCTCTTATTATGCGTAAAAAAAGGTTTGAGCAAGAGATAATGAAGAGTGAGAAATACGAGAAGTGCGGATAAAGGCCCCCAAAGAAACAAAACAAAAACATGCTGCAACATGAAGGGTACTGGCATGACCTTCCCCCACCCACTATTTATGGAAGGAGCGGCAAAGTAAACACAAAATTATCATCATTTCATCCAGAGTGCGCGCAGTTTATAGGGTGACACGCAAAAGTGTTTTCAGTTTCATCGCTTTACATATTTTGAAATAAATACGGTTTTTGAGTTACAGTAGGGTATGGAAGCGAATGTTTCACGCCTATTTCTTTTTTATGCAGTTCCTGAGTTATTTTTACTTTGTTTTCTCCTAAGTCGAGGTTAATAATAAAACCGGGCGTTATGTTTTTTCTATAAATTACAACTTAATAGTGCTTCTTGTCCAGTTTTGTGTTTCGTTAAAGAAATGAACTAAGTTTTATCCATTACATAAGGGTTTTCCATAATTAGGAATTTTGTATGCTTGGCTAGTATGCTGTAGTTGCAATTGTTACTATTTTTGGTAAGTAGTTTACCTTGCGAACGCTCTAATACTTTCTTTCCCTTCTTTGTCATAATGTTCCTTCTTCTTCACCTCTTTTTATTCTTTTCAAGAATGAATCTCTCACGGAGATTCTCTCGTGGTTCAGGCGGTTGCATCTGTGGCACGCATTCTATACTATACCCATGGCCAACCTTTGTAACCCTTTCCTGTACTGAGGACTACGCCATTTCTGCAGGCCTTGAAGGTTAAATTTTCTTAGTTTTGCAACTCATAAGTGTAACAGAATATGTGTTTTGCAACTGTACCATTCTCAATCTTGGCAATAGGAACTACAATTTAATTTCCAGATTGCGTTTTACACCGAAAGCTGTATGGTGAGGCGCTTTTTGTAATGCTATCGTACACTAATGTCACATAATGCTGAAATAAACATCTCTATGTAGCTACTATAGCGTGCCAAACAAAAAGCACAAAAATTAACCATTTTGAGGCATCGTTTTGGCTTTCAGCTAGGTGAACAAGACAAGTGCTGGAGTCTGAATAAAGTACTTGAGTAGGGAGATTAAGGCTGTGAAAGAATTAACAGAAAATAAGTGCCATTTAGAAATCCTATGTGTAAGATATAAACTATAAATAGGGACATGGCTGTTATTTTTGTCCCCTTAAATAGAAAGTACGTTATTTATCGACATTTTTCTCTGCCATTAGACAGCATCTCATGTTGTTGAAGCCCCTGCCCATCTCTACCACAATCTGTCCCAAACCAGAACGATGCTGTTGTAAACATATGGGAGGTGAGAGATAGAGGCACTTTAACAAACCGCTCTTAGACTGCTAATTGATGGGGGACAATTCTGGATGTTTATACAGGCTTCACCTGGTAGTTCTGAACCTAAACTCCAATATTTTGTTGTA
Source organism: Mantis religiosa (assembly GCA_030765055.1). NCBI lineage: Eukaryota > Metazoa > Arthropoda > Insecta > Mantodea > Mantidae > Mantis > Mantis religiosa. The sequence continues at coordinate 99,831,551 of CM060957.1, forward strand.
ATTTAAATCCTCCAACGTTAAGTCACGTCGGACGATGAATGAAATGGGTGAAATGGTGCTCAAATGAGTCCGGGTTCCATGGAGCTTAGAGCTATCCGACATTTGTCTTTCAGAATAAGGGAAAACCCCGGAAAAACCCGTATCCAGGTAACTCAGCCTGACCGAGATTCGAACTCTGTACTTCTTGAACGTGAGGCAGACACACTACCATCTACGCTATCGAGACGGGCCCTAAACTCCAAGATACACATTTATCTGAATGTGAAATTGCTTATGAACCTAAATTGTTAACTTAGAGTGACCTTGATAAACTTGGAAGGTTTTAGAAAGTTGTTCTAGAGACCACAATTCAACTCGTAGCAGTTTTGCTGCCACCCTTATATATTAAACTTGGTCCACATATGATAACTTTGAACAAAAATAGATATTTTAAATAGCTACGAGATGAATCTTCCTTTGAGTCATGATAAAATTAAATTAGGAATTGTTATAGACTCACAGATATTTCAATTAATCTTACAAAATATTTCGAAAATATTGGTTACGTTGATTTAGAAAAGAACGCGTAAAATTTTAGACTGGTTGTGAACAGTTTCTAGGTAACCAAAACACCCCAATTACAAATAAATATTAAAAATACATTGGATGACATAAGAAACTTGGACTGCAATATGAGTGGTAAAGTTCATAACCTGTATTCACATCTCAATGATTTCCTTGATAACTGAAGATATTTTTACTGAGGGGCATGGGGAAACGTTTTACGAGAGTATAAAAGACATAAATTTATTATCTGGGAAGGTGGAGTGTATGATGACCGATGGCACACTGGACACTTAAGAGAGAGAATTCTTCAATAAACGCCTTCCAGGAAGTTATTTAAACATACATTTCATACATGGTCAAGGCAATGTGATATAAGTGTAAAATTAATGGTAATATGTTTATTATTCAGTTAATAGTTTACTCCTGGTCATTTACACCTACTTAACAACCATAAATGTGACGTAACTGTCTGTAAAAGTAATTCAGTTTTGAATTTTCCCCTTCTGTTTGTGATTTATGATTGATATGGCAATTTTAAGGTCATTTTCGAATTCAGCATGGAAAACTGATCTTTCAGAAAAAAATGCAGAATAGGGAAATTCTATGAAAAATAACTTCGGAATACTTATACGTATAAGTATGCTCTTAGTAAATTAAATAGATTTTATCTACTTTTAGGATTTTCTACCATTACTAGCTATAAGCCAGAATCATAGTTATAAATACAGTTTCGCAAGCTATTACTCTTTAAATTTAAAGAAAGACGTCTGTGAAATTTCAAATAATTGTAGAAAATTAAAGAGTATTTTCTCCATATTAAAATAATATGAACACTATCATTTTACGGCTTGCTGTATTTAAATTACCAATTAACTGGAGCTATAAGTGGAGGGGAAAACGTTTATTAATAGACAACTTTAAAGTTGGTGTTCTAGTAATAGTCTTTTAAGCATTCCTTCATATTCAGTATCCTTCACAGTTTCCAGTTTTGTATATTGTCTCTGAACAGTACATAACAAAAATGACCCTACACTATTTTTAAAATAATTTTCCACGCCTGAAAAATGTATAAATTTTAGAAAATTAACGGTTTTACAGAGTACAAAATGTAATATTTTTCTCTGTAATAATTAATGGTCATTAAAAAATTTGATATGTGGCATTCATATGACTTTCTCTGTCACAACTGTTAAAACTATTTTCTTGTTTTACAAATGCCTATTCTTCTATGGTAAAGAGATAAACCTTTACAGCATATTTCCTTTAGGTATAAATGGATTAGCGGGATAGAATAAGCCGTATATTTTAAGAGCCAGTTGTTCTTTAATAACATTGTTTTTAATTGTGTTGTTCACATAGACACAATTACCTATTCTAAAAATCATTACAGAAAGTGATATAGCTTTCTCTAAAGTGATTTATTTAAAAACCTATATTTTTATGTACATGTTTTTAAAAATGCATGATATGGAACATTTTATTAGAGTAATAAATTAGCGCAGTAAATAAAACTCTGATGTGTTATATTTTCATAACACTCTATGCTATTTCACTTATTAGCGTATGTACAAAATATTTCTAAGAAAGCTTATTTTGCTACCTATTTTAATTCGTAAAAATAAAAACCGTTAGATTAGATATAATATTATAGACTCAAAGGGGCATCGATTGTCAAATATTAAAAGCTGCTGGGCTAAATATTCAATTTTTCTTTCCATGAAATCAGGAGAAACAACTGAAAATCAACAGTACTTTAGACGAAGGACAAAAAAATTGAACACTAATCATGTATGAATGTGTCTTCCTATCTCTTGAATACATATATAACATAGATACCAGAGCATTTTTTATCTTAACAAATTTCTACCCCTCCCACTGTCCAACCATTAAAACCTATCTTACAATAAAATAAAACCGTCTTTTTAATGCCCTGCTTTGAATGATTAACTAAATTTTATACATTGTAATTCCCTAATCATTTATATTTTATTTAACTTCAATAATTATCATTTATCAATAGTTATCGCTGTCTTAGATGTTATATTTTTAAGAACACATTAGCATACGTTACGTTCTCTCTTTGTACCCCTTATTATCTTCTTTGGTTTCTTTGGCAAACAATATTTATTTCATTTCTTAGGGAGCCTTCATTGTTTACTTCACAGTGCATTTCCATGTATCTACCCCATAGGTCTGTTAACATTTTTTCCCCAAAGTTCGCTCTTCCATGCCAGGCCATGCATTATTTTAATTATGATTCGTTTCCCGTTAACACATATAATACATACTATTTTAAAATCAATACGATAATTATAATACTAATATAATTTGCTTTCATTCTTATATCTAAGTGAACCAGGCAAATTAATGTGTTATATTTTAAATTCAAATGCTTAAAGTAAAATTGAAAACTAAGTTCCTGTTTCAACTAAATAATAGAAGAACATATTTGTATCATAACCTAAAATTCTAATAAAGCATGGTAATTAAAGGAATTCTGCTAGGTATTTAGAAAGGAAGTAAATTTGTTTTCTTTTGTTGTATTTAGGCTTCTAGTCAGATAAAGGAAACACACCCATAAATGTCATTCCTGTGGATTTATATTCAAACTAATTGTATTTTACTCTTCCAGATCTTAACCTATTGAGCCTACACGAGCCTTGGACAAAATTATCAGGTATATAATGAAATTAATATTAAGTTTGACATACCGTAATTTGACAAGCAAAAATCATTGAATTTTCAAAGAGCCACTAGTCAATAAAGCTAAATAAAGTTAAAAAATCAAAGATACTCTCCAAAAACTCTGTCCAAAGATACATATACCTAGGTTATTCAATGGGAAATACTGATTTGTTTAGCCGGCATACCACTATGTTGAAAACACCTTTTTATATGATTGTTAGTGATAAAATTAAGTTACTGAAACCAACATTGCATTTAAGTTTGTAAATTAAAGCATAATGCTGCCAAGATTTAACTTTCCTTTCTTCAGTATGAAATGGCCAAGACAAATTAAATTCCACAGGAACTATTACAAAAATAGATAAAATACTACATGTGCTTCTCTAAACCCAATATTGGATGAACCTGACGTAGCGTGAATTAAAACGATGTACCAAGAAATTCTGATATATAGAGGTTTAAATAATACGAGGGCTGTTCAATAAAGAATGATCATAATCTTTTTACGGTCATAATTTTTCGCACTAAAACTAAATCTTACTATATTCTGTTAGCTTAATGTGAAACAAACACGCCGTAGTAGTTTCGTTGCTGGTACTCCTGGTTCCTGCCTGTGAGAACCAGGCAAGTTCAGACATGTTCAGTATCGCCTACCGGTGCAATAGAAGTAACATGCAGTTAAAGTTGATGTTAGAGGAAGATCCAGAGTTTCTTTCAAACGTAATCACTGCTGATGAAACTTGGCTACGTCATTTTGATCCTGAGAGCAAACAGCAAAGCTCAGTGTGGAAATCTCCTTCATCACCAACCCCCAAAAAGTAAACGTGGTTGCCTCTGCTGGCAAAGCTATGATCATCTAATTCTTTGATTTTCATGGTATGGTTTATTAGCATGCTGCACCTGCACACACATCAGTAACTGAACAATACTACAGGGATGTCCTGAAAACATTGCAAGACCATATCAGGCGCAAAAGACCACATTTCCGTGAAACAGGCTGGATGCTGCACCACGATAATACACGGCTGCATATTGTCAATGTTGTTGCTGAATATCTTGCAAAAATCAAAGTGAAGTGCATCCCTCACCCTCCCTATAGTCCGGATTTAGTCCATAATGCCTTTTTTTCTAATTCCTAACTTGAAGAAACGCCTTCGCGGGAGGCATTGTCCATCATCAGAGGAACTGGTGAAGGCTGCGGAGGCGATTTTGAAGGATCTCTCAAAAACTGGTTTCCATCATGTCTTTGAAGACTAGCAGAAACGCTGGGACAAGTGCATCGCATTCACGGCAGACTATTTTGAAAAGAACCATCAAAATTATAAGGATGAGTAGAGTTACGTTGTCAAAGATAAATTGTAATCATTCTTTATTGAACAGTCCTCGTAACATAGTGACATAACTTAAGAGTTTGTCAGTGTCAGGCTTTTCCTTGCCGTTGCGTTAACTTCGATATCACGTGATAATTTAAACCAATCGCTATGAAACAGTACAACGAAAGTAATAAAAACAAGCACCAATCAGAGTAATTACGTTAAGTGCATCCTAATTAGACAAACATCATTGTACAGACAGCCAGGCCGCACTCTTGGCATTCAAACTTCACCAAGTCAATTCTAGGAATTGTGGGGAACCGCAAAGGAGTTAGGAAAGTAATTGCTAAAATTATTGGACATGAACCTTTTGGGAAATATCTCCAGACTATGAAACTCTTTGACAGCAATCCTCTCTGCCGTTTCTGTAAACATCAGCAGACTGCTGACCGCCTACTTCTGGAGTGTAATTATTTAGAAAGACTGACATTTAGAATTTTCAGGTGGGCTCGAAACTCAGGAGAAATTGATAATTTCCTAGGAAAGTCTAAATATGTTATAACTACGAAGACAACAGGGGGCGTATAGAAAGTCGTTGTCTTCGATATCACCTTTAAAAATCAAATTAATCCTAATTAGACCTGTAATTAAGCAGCATTTATAACTTCACGTTATATTCTCATCAAGTTAAGTAAATTTAAGTAAATTCATCTAGTTTCAGTAATATCCTTCAAACAAGCACAAAATGTCACTTCATGTTGTCTCAAACTTGATGTTAGATGCATTATTTTCCAAGAATAAAATGTCTTAACTTTTTAAGGGAATTATCTATAGGAAGATTTTCTGTGGTTACGTTAATAATCGATACTTTTAATAAAATCATTAATAGGAAAATTTTTCATATTCTTTTAGAGAAATCTAGAATACTTCATTTTGGTTAGTGAAAACATCCCTATTTTCTCTTATTCCTAAATTAAGATAACGCAAACTAAATATGAATCACATGCTCAAAAACATAAAAATAAAAAGAATACTATTTTTACAATAGTTACCTTTCTTACTGTTTAAAAAGCAAAGCAAAGTAAATAATTGTGACTAGTTGGCATGACCCTCTCGTTTCTTACACAAAGTTAGGCCACGATATAGAAATTATCCATGCAATACCAATCAATAAATAAGGTGTGAGCTATCTTTTAAATTTCTCATATGCAACGGTAGTTTTTGTTTGAACTAGAAAATGAGTTTTGTTTATTTGCTTGGTGATGTTATTTCGAATTTGGGAAAAATGTTTAAAAGTTGAAGCTGATATTGCATACATGGATAAATTAGGTAAACATGGCCATCTGTAATTCAACTTAAGTTAATAACCAAGCAGGCTATATAGATGATGCAACAAATGCTTAGGTTTATTGAAATCTCAAATTGTAACGTAGGACCAATCAGAATTAAGTATTGCGATGGCTTAGCAACAAAAACAGAAAAAAGAACCAATGATTTTATTCTTAAATTTTGTTCTTCTGCCTTTAACTCTCGAAGAGGGTAGACGTGTTTTCGGTAAAAGACTTCTTGTAACTACGAGAAATTATTGGAGTTCATCATTTATGAACGTTTAGTAAACGTTTAAAATATACATCGAAGACGCGACGCTACGATAAATAATTTAAGTAAAAAACCGTTGCGTCATTTATAAATAAAAGGAGAAAATTAACATATAGTAAAGGGCTATATACATCAGTGGAAAAAGTCGCATGTAAAGAAGAAAATGATGTCGAGAAATATAATTCCAAGTAAATTGAAACGGTGTAAATTATTTTATTCCATAGTTGCCCAAAAGTGAAATCCCTTTTGTATCGATACCACGCCTGAGAAGTTTCACATCTCATCGCTCGTCGCAGCTGCCGGAGAGAGGCTTTATTGAAATCTTCGAGGACATCATCTTCACGGCTTTTAGACAAAAGGTTAATCGCTAGTACATCAAGGTAAGGTTTGGCTTCTGCATGCGTCGCCACACCGAGGGAGCGCGAAACTTTTGTGCGTGTGGGGCGTAGACCTCACGAAGGGGCGAATCCAACTTCAGATATGTCACCGCATCGTGTGATATAAATCCAACCCACAAGGAGGGGAACCGATCCAAAGTATTATAATGTTTGTGTTGAGTGTGTGAAATTGAGATTCTAGAAGGAAATTTAGTGGGTCATGTAATGTCGATATAAAAAAGTTAACGGTTGCTAGGGAGAAGAAAATCAATAATCTTCATCAATATATGTTCTGTAATCTTGATGGTGGAAAGACGACGCAGGGAAGATAAAAAGTATAGACAGTGATGAGTGGACGTGCAGGAGTGAGAAATTTTATATAATTAACGGAAACTATTTATTAAGGAAGTAAATATTTATCGATATGCTGGAGGTAACCTGCAATTATTGACTAGGAAAGAAAGTTAGAGTAAAATGTAATCCAGTTTATACAATTAAATTATATATTACGAAATTGGACTTAAATAACATTTTATTTATTTCACCCGAAAACACACCTGAAAACGAGAGATCTCATGACTCGCATTTAAGTAGACAAAATAATCAAGAACGATTTCAAACTATAACATAGGAACCCTGTTACATCTGGCTTCCCGACCTGCGTCTTCGAAACAGTCATCACCATAAGAAATATTGCTACACATACCATTTACTGTATACCATACCTCAATACAACTAAAGAACATGCCATACAGTACGATCCATATAAATCTGAACCATTTCAATCTGTCATAACCTTTGAACCAATAATAGGACACCCGTGCAACTTTGGGAGAATATAATATACAATTGGAATATTACATGACACTATTTACATCTCAGAGAAAATGTTGGAAGTGTCCTCCACGAGCATCTATATATGTTTGCACTCGTCTCACCATATTCTCTGAAGTTTTACGGAGAGTATCCTCGCCAGTGTTACTTCTTTCGGTTCGAATGGATTCCTTGAGAACATTAATTGTCCTTGGCCTGTTCTTGTACACTCTATCTTTTAGATACACCCACAAGAAAAATCCGGTGAGGTTAGGTCAGGGGATCTGGGGGCCACAGACCTTTTGAGATTATTCGATTACCAAAGAAACTGGTTACAAGTTCCATGGTGTCATTAGATGTAGGCACATTGCTCCATCTTGCTGGAAATAACCTTTTCTAAGTTCGATATCATCCATATCAAATGTCATGAACTTCAGTGTCTACAGTCGTATCATAGAAAATTGCACATTTAAGACTGTCAACTGTCAGCAATTGTCAGTGTTGTCAATTCTCCCAGAGCCACCGAGATCATTAAAACAAATTTCTACATTCTACGAGCTTTCAAAGGGAAATCATGGCCTATTGAAATGGTTCAGGTTTATATGGATCGCACTATATAAAAGGCTATTTAAATACGATTTTTTTCTTTTTTTCCTTTTTTATAATTTTTTATTGATCGATCAGCAGTACAATGCTTTACAGATCAGAGTAAAAATAAGGTAACAGTACAATAAGAACAATAACACTCAGGGGCAGGCTAACAGGCCGCCCCCTAACTACATTAAGTTAAAACTCCAATAACACTCTGAGAAATTATGTCAATATTGAAGATGTAAAACACACATCAAGCACTAGAATCACTCGAATCAGATGTATCACTTAGATGCAGGTCCTGTGGTAGTCTCCTCTTCAAGCGTGAGGGCTGGCGCGTGCGGACACCGATGTTATAATGCACAGCTCCTGGAACTTCTTGCAGCGTGGAAAAGAAACGAAGAGCGATCCTGCGAATGTAGTCGTGAATAGGTAACAGTCCTAGTTCGTGATGGAGCTGCTGATTACGGATGAACCATGGAGCGTTGGTAGCGATGAGCATGAAGCGATTCTGTATGACCTGAAGACGACGCAGATGACATGTGTGTGCGGCCCCCCACACTTGGCAGGCATATGTAATATAAATACGTAATATGTCAACATATTTAAGAATAAGATATAAAACAAATGAAGTATTCTCATACAGATCAACACTCATCATCAGAGACCCCAGAAAATATTAGTTTTCAACCTAAAAAATACTATTATGAACCTATCTCAACAAACTATTATTACAAAACTTATAATTCTATTTACTCCATGTTAAGCAAGATGAATTATTTGCAGAAATGACGTAACAGGATATTTCCTTCTGGTACAAGGGATTAGGGTGATATACAAGTTTTAAGCTTTAAACGATAGTTAAAACTTTTAAGAGCGGATCTCTCTGTGACGACTTTAACCTCCTCAGATCCATAATGAAACATACATTAAAACAAAACGTGGTTCTTTATTTTACTATAGATACAGGAAATTAATAATGCATTCAAGTTTTTTTCATTGCCAGAAGGGCACACCGGAAGTATCACATATGATACTGCGGTTCTGTACCTCTATAATAATCTTACATATACATGTTTGGTTTTACTAACTGTGAAAAGTCAAGAAGTAGTTCCTGTAATTATTGAAGCAAAGAAATACTTTGCAGAAAGAACATCTGATGAATGTTAATGCCTTATAACCTGGGAGTCGACATTTTTGCAAATGTGGATAACCATCAATTTTTGTGCAAATACAACATCCAACGAATGTTTTAATGTCATCGAAATCGATTCTAAATGATTTGCCAATAAGTTGTACATCCCTTAAATTAGTTAGTTTTGCTATTAATTTAAAAAAAACCTGTCATTCAGATAATCTTGAAAGTAATCAAAAGATTTCCGAAGAGTGAAAGCAGCCGATGGCTGTGGTGAAGCTCTTTGGATTGGTGAAAATCTGTTTGAAAAAGAAAAGTAAAAAGAAATCAGTATTTTCCAACATTCAGGTATCATAGGTATACAGTAAGCTGAGCATTAAAGTGGTGTATTTTAACCATGTGAAAATTACTTCAGGAAAAACAAACATTAAAACGATCATTTTATTTCTCTTGGGCTTACATAACCTCAAAAACAAAACTTCGTCATTACTCAGTAAACGTTACTAGAACGGAACTAAACTTACATGTCCGTGTGAATATAAGAATGCTGTAGGTTTCTTCTTTCACAAATTCACAACTGCTTGGTATTGACTCAGAGGTTCCTCATCTGAGCTTTCCCATAAATAATTAGCATCTTCCCCATCTAATGCAGCATTCTGTGGAAACTCATCTTCGCTGTCCTCAAACTCAAAATCAGATACATCTGTCTATATGATTAAACAAAGCTATTATTTCATCCTCTGTGAGTGAAACAGAAGCATTAAATTTGAGAAAGCTTGACATTGAAGTGCTAAAGGACCAACTTATCAAATATATCTTTATATTTTCAAACTATAAATTCCACATGGATGCGTAGTACAATTATCCAATATAACCAATAGCAACAGTATGCTCAAATGAAACATAAAAAAACAAAACAAAGTATTGAATATGATACCACTGGTTCCAGAGAGAAAAACACGCTTAGGAATCTTAAAACAATTTTGAAATCTGGGTATCATATATGATACCTGGGAATTGAAGAGGTTATAATTCCGTTTACTTTATATTCACCCTTTCAAAGCTATGAATATTTTCCCTCTTCAGAAAACTTGCCTCAAAACATGTATATTTGATGAAATAAGTACGTGGAATTCTTAGCTGGAATGAAATACTTTCTCTACTTACTTTAATCACATATTCGAAGCGGAAATTCTAACATTCAAATTAACTGAGAAAAAGATCTTAAGTTTAATATACATCAAACGGTATAGCATATATATAGATAGAGTCAATTTTAAAAATTCAATGCCATGACCGGGATTTGAATAGAATCAATTTTAAAAATTCAATGCCATGACCGGGATTTGAACCATGGATCTCCTGGTTTCAGTCCAGTCGCTCTTACTCATTGAGCTACCATGGCCAACGTGCCGTCGTGACATTAAATTCTCCAACTGACTCATATATTTCCCCAGTAAACCACTAGGGGCTCTCGTATCCGAGATACACCGTTTGTAGCGACTTACTATTGTAAGTATTCGAGTCCCAGACTTCATCGTTAAACTTATTAAGTTAATTGATGGAAATTAATAATTTCTTCACACTAGCCAGATATAGGCTAAGGTTTTGCATAGAGTCAACTTTAAAAATCCAATGCCACGGCCTTGATTTGAACCACGGATATCTTGGTTTCCTCCAGTCGCTCCTACCCATTGAGCTACCATGACCAACGTGCCGTCGTGACATTAAATTCTCCCGGAAGTTGTTGACCTAAAAATTGTCTAAAAATAAGCTATAAAATGCCCTTAAAATATAAAAAATGCACATTAAATGTAAAAAAGACCTAACAAAAATTAACAATTTCTTTCATAATAATAAATTAATAACAGTAACAGAAAAATAAGGAATATATGGTTCAAATACCACATTTTAATATTAGGGGCTTTATCTTTGAAACACATAGTTCGAGTTGGTCCTTTCGAAAATATTTTCTTTATTGTGGAAATTAGTGTATCTACTTCTGGAAATGTTGATGTGAACTGTTCCGCCATGATGAATTCGATTAAAAGCATGGGCCAAATACGTAACATGCCCCATCTTACTGTAAAATAATTATATCGATTTTGTCGCCTTTACCATGTCTGTTAGGAAGAGGAGCACTTTGCCATGCTGTATCCCACTAGTCCACAATAAACACATGGATTTATCGAACAGTTTGTATATGTGTCAATGGCTAACAGTTTCCATAATCTCTGAGGTAAGAAGAAACATTTGTCCGGTGCTAGTAGCTTCTGGCGTACCATTGGCTACATAACGCCCCTCTGAATCGGTTGTTTCATCCCATTCACACATTTACTTGCCCGCCTCGGTACCTCACGTTCAAAGGTCCCGAGATCGAATCTCGGTCAGGGTGAGTTACCTGGATAAGGTTTCTTTCCGGGGTTTTCCCTTATCCTTCAAGATGAATGTCGGGTAACTCTAAGCTCCATGGACCATGGACTCATTTGAGCATCATTTCACTCAATTCATTCACCGTCCGATATGACTTAACGTTGGAGGACGTAAATTACAACAACAAACAAAAAGAAAAAAAAAACACACTCGCGTATTCCGTGAATGTCTTCATAACATTTTTGTAGGCAATTTTTAGGCAAAGTTGATTCATTTGGAATTGTGTGACCAGTGTGACGTTCAAGAAAATCTTGTAATTTGGAATTAATTTTTCTAGCGAAATATTTGCACTAACAAACACTTCAGATAATTCTTTATGAAAGGAAGATGATTTGTTACTTGACGTCGAAGCCGTTTCTTTTAACAGTAACTGAGACGCTTGTCTTACCCCTCCCCCCACATTTTGAAGAGCTCGCAAATGTTTTTCTGTGGATGCAATCCACACGTATTGCATGATGTAATCGGTGATTCCTCGAATTGATACGTAATAAATTCACCAGCACTGCTATAACGCTGACATGTGTTAATTAAATGTTTACCACACTTACAAAGTTACTATTTCATATAAAATTTATAGATGAACCTTTAATCACAGATTATTTTAAAGTCCCCCAAAAAAGCTATGGTTCAGGGTCAGGTCCGCCACGGAAATCAAACCCGGTCCTCCCGAATGCGAGCTACAGATGAAAATGTCCCATAAATTCGTGAAAAAGAAAGAAAATGAGCGGAAAATGTATTTAAATGTTAAAAAATGACTTTATTCTAAAAATATGGGAAAAATACATTTTGATGACCTATAAAAGCCATATATGTCTAACGTATTTGTTCCAGAATGCACTTAGTTTCCAATAATCATCGTCTATGACTACTCAGAGAAAAGATGACTTCATCAAAATCTGGGCTCTACTTATAAGATACGACAGTTTAGACAGTTGACAGTAAAAGTTAAGTTTCTAACAGGATTTACTAGCACTGCAAGTATCTTTGAAATCTGCAAACTCTTTCCAAATTTCTCTCTCATTCGCACTCTTTCTGTTGTGAATATTTATACATACATACCTCGCAAGTCAAACTTATTTTGCGAATACCACACGCTTTATACCGGCACCGTCCTTAATTTATGTGACGATGAAAACAAAAGTATGTGCGTGTGCGACCTCATTGGCTGTATCGCCTTGTAAATTTATACGAATAAAAAATATAGGACTTCACATCTAATGCAAAATATATAAAGAAGTTCACATTATTACCTTTATTTAGCAAATATAAGTGTAAGTGGTATATATTAATCAGAGTGCACGCTGCGCTTGCGCAGTTTAAAAGAGAAGGAAGTGAGGGAATCAGTTTAAAGGATCGCTGCTTCCATGCAATATGTAAAACATCTCATGAGGGAAACCGTTAAAAAGTGGTCAAAAGCAAATTATATTGAACGTGTTTTGCAAGTTGTGTGAAATTAACAATTGAAGACGCTGTTAATTTGTCAGCAGAATACACTAGCGTTTCAGCGCCAAGTACATTAATACTGCTCGAAATGAAGTTGTGAAAACGGGCCGGCTTTCCACTCCAAGGAAACATCGACAAAGAAAGAAACTTGTTATGGAAGGTGAATATGACGAATGTGTTAAAAGTACTACTCGTCGCAAGGTTCATAACTGCTTAGAAAGAAACGAGCCACTACAATTACAAAAGTTCTTCAAGATGTAAACAATGATCCCGATTAACCTAGCTTTGAAAAACAGCTTCCACACCATTCTTCGCGATGTTTGGAATTTACAGGGTGTCTCTAAAGTCACTATCCATTTCAATGAAGGAAGACAGTGATTGAAAAATCAATATTATTTTGAAGTGTTACACATATTCTAGTGCCCTTCTACATGACCTCCATCTAACTCAAAACACATATGCCATCTTTCAGTAGTGGAACGAAATGTCGACTGTAATATGTCAACAGCAATTCGACCTGCTGCTTCCCTGATACAATTCCGTAACTCAGGCAGACCATTCACTTTGCTTGTGTACACTTTAGATTTTATGTACCCCTGCAAAAAATTCTAAAGGAGTAAAGTCCGGAGAACGGGAAGCCCACAGCCGAGGCGAACCTCTGCCCATCCATATCTCTGGAAAGGTTCTGTTCAGGTAATCACGGACGATGTTTGCAAAATGTGGAGGCGCACTATCTTGCTGAAACACAACTGTATCCAGTATGCCATCCTCTTGAAGCTGCGCTTCAAGGAACAGTTCTAACATGTTGAGGTAGATGTTACCTTTTATTGACCTTTCGGCAAAGAAAAATGGGCCATACAGTTTTGTGTTTGTCATAGCCAACCAAACATTGACTTTCGGTGTATCACGTTCCCACTCCGATACCTCTTGTGGTTCTTCATATGCCCATATTCGGCTGTTGTGTCTGTGCACTTTCCCACAAACATGTAAAGTGGCTTCATCGGAAAATAAAATGTTGTCCATTAAATTCTCATTCTCTACATATTCCAGGATGTCATAACACATTACCCGACGACAGGCGAAATCCTCGTCCTCAAGATGGTGCAGAACTTGAATGTGATACGGACGTTTTCGTAACGTTAAACGTAGAATTTTCCACACTGTGTTGCGAAGGACGTTCAATTCCCTACTGAGGCGTCGAATTGATGCCTTCGGACTCCTATCACTGTCAATTTGAACCTGCTGCACTGTTTCTGCCAAGACGTGTGGTCGTCCAGGACGTGTCTCATCACACACACTGCCGGTACGCTTAAATTTATTCACAAGCAGACGAATGTGTGCCCTTGATGGGCTGAATTGTGGAATTTACGGGTAAATTCCGCTCTGGCGTCTTCATATGACAATCCGCGTACCCGTGCACGAACAATGGCAACCCGTTCTTCCGTACTAAACATCTTGCACTAAGATACCAGTATCTGAAAAGAAAAGAAACAAAATATTACTTTTTCATTGAACTGGATAGTGACTTTAGAGACAACCTGTATGAACAGAAACAGAAGAAATATAATTGTTGAACGTGAAGATATATTGTTGTGGTGAAGGAATTATCAAAGGAAAATTCGAAAGTGGAAGTTGTTTAAGGAATTGGTCCGTTGACAGGTTCCAATTAGGTACGTAAAAATTTTTTTTTTCAGTTACATGCCAGTAGAACATTCAAGTCATTGCCGAAGAGGCTACCCGCAGTTATTTAGCCCTTTACTCCGCAGTAAGACCCAGGCCTTTATTTTCAATTTACAAATGAGGCGAGAATATGTGAAGAAATCAAATGTTTGATTAATTTTTGTATGCATTCAGTCCCTTTTTAGCGTGTAAAAGAATAAAATATACTACACAGTAGACATACCTTTAAATTTAATCTAAATGTAAATGTGCTACCGCATAATCTACTCAGACATCGAAAATGGCAAAGTAAAATGTTGAATAGAAGTTCGTTGACAACGCACATGTTTGCCAAACGGGAATGAAATAGCGCGAATATTCCCTCCAATCACAGTCGCTGGCCGAGTAATACATTTTCCCGCTTTGTTTACATCTCCCCATAAACTAAGGACGGCACCGGTATATTAGTAGGTTGGTACTCGAATTGATTTCTTTTTACTCTTCGCATCTTAAACAAATGTGCATACTCTAAAATTCATATTTAGAATTTGGCTACACAATACTCTGATAAGCTACTACACCCACTGCTTATGGACAATGCATGCATTCACGCCTGTTGTATTGCATAAACTGATTACTGATATGAAGGATTTGAACCCTGAAGTGTAAACATGAAACCCATGTCACATGTCCCGACTGACGTTTTCCAGATAGTGCATCTATCTGCTGCAGCAGGCTAAGAGTTGTTGGCCCCTCACCATGAATAGAGAGAGAAAACAAATTCCTAGGTTGTTCAACGTAATTCCTTAAGCATTATCCTGGCAATGTACAGTGTAATAAAATTAAAAGTACGTGTATTTACATCAAAATTGTTGCCATTTCAGTGCCTATGGTAGAATATATGGGTGTATTTATTCATTTTAAATATAAGAACTATTAAAAAGTGTACTATTCACGGTTTTGTTACATACAGTATTCGAACGTAAACATATTTATTACTTATATTATTTTAAAGTTACGCAGAGTAAGCATACCTAAGTACAACTGGTAAAAAATAAACTTGAGTCTTCCATTAAACATATAAACTCATAAATAGCAACTGAAACTAATTTGTACTACAAGGAGAAATAAAACGGTTATTTTACATTAGGACATAAGTATTCGAACAGAGAACAGCTAGTATTTAGTTATCATCCCCTTTGTTTAAATTACTGCTGATAATCGTTTGGGCATTGTCTGTATGTGTTGTTTAATGACTGCAGAGTACATATTTCTCCACTCTGTTTGAAGAATTTTTTTCGGATGGTCCTTGCTTCTGATGTGATGCTTCCTCACACGCTCCTCGAGTTCCTTCCAGATGTTCTCTATTGGATTTAAATCTGGAGACTGGGGCAATGTCTTCAAAGTGTGAGGAGTGTTGTACATGATCCAAAGCCTTACAATTTCAGCAGTATGCTTCGGATCGTTGTCCTGCTGGAAGTAATAATCATGCCCTGATCCCAGCTTCTCTGCACCCTTTTTAAGATTGTTTTCAAGAATCATCTTGTATTCAAATTTGTCCATGATCCCATCTATGAACAACAGTTACCCAAAGCCAGATGAAGCCATACAGCCCCATACCATCACACTACTACCACCATATTTTACTGTAGCTACCCTGTTCTTAGGTTCCCATTCTGTATTTGGCAGTCTCCACACTTTAAGACCTCCATCACTCTGCTTATACAAGATTTTGCTCTCGTCCGTCCACAGAACCTTATCCTAGAATTCTTTTGGTTTCACCACATACTGTTTAGCAAATTCTATACACTTTTTCTTATTCACCTTATTAACATATGGTTTCTTTCTAGGAACGCGGGCATTGTAGCCAGCACTATGTAAAACCCGTTCAACTGTTCTGGTGTGAACCACAGTGCCAGAATATTGCTCAAGGAATCCTCTAACCTCAGATGCAGTGATTCTCGTATTCTGCTTCACCGTTTTTATTATTTGCCTTCTGTCTCGGATGATGAGTTTAGAAGGAGCACCATTTCTAGGTTTATTTACAACATTATTTGTCTGTTTGTAGCGTTGAATTATGCATAATACTGTAGTTATCCTTCTGTTAATGGTTTTGGCAACTTCAGAGAGTAATTTGTTTTGTTTGCGTATATTTATCACGATATTCCTCTCTGCCACCGTTGTCTCCTTACCTTTACATCCCATATTACCTGTGAGTTCACAACGGCTGAATAACTTTGAGCACACTCTCTCGAGGCAGAGCATAAACACAACTGCTATGTGGTAGGGTGTGTAGGGTACGTCCAACCACCTTTCTCTCTGTTCGATTAGGTACATTCGAATACTTATGTCCTCCAATAAGAGGGACAGTAAAATAAATACAGTACAGATTGTGTAATAAATACATGCAACGTGATATTTTAAATATTGTTTCCGAGACACAAAAGGTTAATGTTTACATGTTTAACAATTCAACGCTGCAAAATAAATATTACAGTATTTTTAGTACGTGCAATGTTACATGCTAAATTATTCGCATACTTCTTTCGGCCACTGTACATCATTTTCTACCTTCCTCGTGGGTTAATTTGGTGGAATCAGAATATTTACTTACCGGAAGTGGTGTTCGAGAGAGATTCACTTGTTACGCAGCACTTCCTACGAACGGGGACGCAATATAGCATCGGTTGACGAGCTTGTGGCACTCACCGATAGACATTCGTTTGAAAGAAAGTAGGAAAGAAAGGAAGGAGGAATAAATGAAAGAAAGAAATTAGGATCATATTAGTCAGTGGTATCAAGTATTCATTGTTACTACTGTACTTACTTTCTATGGAAATTGTATGTACATTGTTTCGATTAATGCAATGGCGGATTGCTTGAATAACCTTAGAATTCTTCGAACAAGAATAAAAAGTTTGCTTCCCAGATTCTTGCAATGAATTCAAGTGCATGTAGCTCAAATAGTGTAATAAATTATATTTGTAGTTCTAGTGCTATTTCCTCTTTATGGTAGGAACCCTGCTTTCCGTACTGTCGTGACTCCTAGGGGTCGGCTACCCTTGGTTTCCTCTCATCTCATCCCTCTTCCCTGGGATGCCCCGCTTGGGGTATAGGTACAAAACATCAGTTTGGTCGACTTGCCGAATCCCTAACGTAAATTCGATCCCGATCCTGTCCTCCACATAGAGAATTAATATCACATTTTATAAAAACTGCACAGTAAAAATAATTATATCTCAGTAGTGATAACAATATTACATAAAATAATTATTACATTTGCTTGTTGATTTGAGTTTGCTACAGAATCTGTATATTACTATGTAATTACATATTATGCCTAAATACTTTGTACATTTTATTATGTCGTGAAATCTGGTCTATGAAGATCAAACAACAACGAAGGCTCGTCATTGCCATTTCTGAATGTAGGCATAAGTTAATTGAATAAAATTTGCATCTGCTACTTTATAATTTAATATGCAACACTTTTCAAAATGTAATACATGATAATGTTTACGGAATAAGACTGAGAGACGATGTGGCAATTCTACTATTTTGTCCGAAAGATTGCTACACTCTCTTTCAGCCTCGTTCCTGAAACAGTCATGCTCACAAAATAATGCATTTAACATAAATATTTTACACGTAAAGGATTGTGTAATTTTAAGAAGTTATAATAACATGTTACCCACACATACCTTAGAATTATTTATACGAAATGCACATTAATATGACAATTTCTGTTATGGTGCCGTTATGTGCTGGCAAATAATTGTAACTATTAATTCTTTGTACTTATTTTCTTTGTACCATATTCACTTTGAATGTTTTAAGAGGTGTTCTGAGCCAGGGCTAGATGTTACAGCAAGAATTATAAAGATATGTGTGTGGAACTGTTTTGCACGTGTAAGAAGACATGAAGGCAAGGTTTGTCCTGTTAATACGGCGAATTGAAGCACACGCCTTTCGATAAATAAACAACACAGGACCATCATTCAACTGAACGCATTCCACTTTTAACCATTGCCTTCCGGCAGTTTTTGGGAGTCAGTGTGGTCTTACGCAACTGAGGTTAACATCGCCAGATTTTTGCTCTAATTGTGTATGTGTGCAGCTCTGTATACCATGGCTGAGAGTTATAACGGTGAGTTCTTAAACATTTTTAAAAAATGTAATAGCTTACGTTAGTCTATCGTGTGTTTCAAAATATTAAAAGAGTGCATCAAGTTTATGAATTGGGACAAAGAATGGATATAACAACAAAACAAATCATTTTTCTGACCTTTCAGTCGCGTTGGATTGAACTGTCTACTACAAAATTCACATCATTTAACAAACCAGTAACATGTTCCTTTATTCAATTAATATTACATTATAAAATAATAAAAATACAACAATAACTTCTATTGTTAATTCTTCAAATTTAATCTCTTTCTTTGCTGCAATTATATTTATTTTATTCTTTAAGAAAGTCGGGAATATATTCCCTTAAACAATAAAGTTTGTAACAGTCATGAAGTAAAAGGCAATATAATGTTCGTGTTGTGTAAAACTGTGCAGTTTATAACCATAATCCCCGCCCCCCTCCAATTTTGCGTTTGACCAATTTTAGTAGGATAAACATTTGCTTTGTTTTTCCTTGTATGCAAATGAAAAGACGATTTAAATGCTTTTTCCTAAATATAAAATTCCATTAAAAACCTTTTCTTTCGTAAATATAGTTACCAAAAGGGTCCTTAAGACAAAAGTTGGTAAAGTTTTATTTACAGTAACGTTTATTCACTATGGAATGAGCCTGGTGGACTCATAAATGAAAATAAATTTGAAATCATTTAAATTTTGGGAGTTGCGTTAAGTTATGTAAAGTATAGGTATTCAGTTGAAGCATAGGGATTTTTAATTGCGAAGAATGTCAAAATCAATTGATATTTAAGCTTACCTTGTATAGGTGCTCTCCCACCCTTTCTTATTCTCATTATCTCTGTCTCCCTCACACACATATTTTCTGTCTTTATGATATAATTACAGATTAAACTAAAGGTTAAAAATATAGTTTTGTTATTTTCTTCTTCTTCTTCTTCTTCTTCTTCTTCTTCTTCTTCTTCTTCTTCTTCTTCTTCTTCTTCTTCTTCTTCTTCTTCTTCTTCTTCTTCTTCTTCTTCTTCTTCTTATTATTATTATTATTATTATTATTATTATTATTATTATTATTATTATTATTATTATTATTATTATTATTATTATTATTATTATTATTATTATTATTATTATTATTATTATTATTATTATTATTATTATTATTATTATTATTATTATTATTATTATTATTATTATTATTATTATTATTATTATTATTATTATTATTATTATTATTATTATTATTATTATTATTATTATTATTATTATTATTATTATTATTATTATTATTATTATTATTATTATTATTATTATTATTATTATTATTATTATTATTATTATTATTATTTTTTTTTTTTTTTTTTTTTTTCACTCCAAGGGCTAGGCAGTGCTGCCTGTTCCGGCTTAAAACATGTCTGACCATCGTTTTCGTGGTCTTCCCGGATATCTCTTTCCTCTAGGTTTATAGTTTATAACTCTTCATGGGATCCTATCTCTCGGCATTCTCTCAATATGCTCTCTTCATTCATTTCTATAATTTATTATTTTTTCTTCTAAAGAACTTATTTCTAAATCTTCTCTTATTTTTTCATTTGGGATTTTATCTAAAAGAGTACATCCCTTTACTGCTCTTAAAAATCTCATTTCGGCAGCCTGTATCTTGTTTTTGTCTGCTTTTGTTAATGTCCATGTTTCAGAACCAAAAAGAAAAGCAGGTACAGCCATTACTTTATAAAATTTCATCCGTGTTGCTTTGCAGGTTTTAGTTTTTAGGCTTCAATTTATTATGCCACATATTTGTTGAAACATTGGTAATTTATTTTTAAAATCATTTTCATATTTATAACTGACATATGTTCCCAAATATTTATAACCCGTAACTTGCTCTAAGATAATATCATCAATTACTATTTTGGTTCTAACAGTGTCTTTACCTCGAAACGCCATTGTTTTTGTTTTATTTGTAGAAATTTTGAAATTATAATTCTTATAACTTCTGTAAAATATGTACTGCTCTTTGCAGCTCGTCTTCAGTTTTACTTATAACTATTTGGTCATCCGCAAATAGCATCGTCTTAAGAATAAAATTTGGTGCAAGATGAATGCCTCCGTTAATCTTAAACATCCACTCTCTAATCATATCATCTATATAAATTATGAATAAGATAGGAGACAAACTGCAACCCTGTCTTACACCTTGATTTGTATGTATCAATTTACTATACATTCCATTTCCAATATGTATGCTGATTGGTGTATCCTTATATATAGATTTTAGAACTTTAGTGAGATGATTTAGGTAGCCTCTTCGAGTCATGATTTCCCACAGTTTTTTCCTATTTACATGATCAAACGCTTTTTCATAATCAATAAAAGCTATATGTGTTTCCAGATTAAATTCTTTTCTTTTTTCTGTTATCTGCTTAACTGTAAAGGTAGCATCTCTACAGGATCGTCCTTTTCTAAAACCATTTTGTTCTTCTAAAATAGTTTTATATGTATTTTAAATATATAGTCTTGTTATAATAAACAATTTTAATAAAGGACTAAATTTTAAATTAATTAAGGAAAACAGTTTATGTTCAGAATATTTAACGCTCTTCTAAGATCAAAGATTCAGTTTATGTATTGGAACACTATTTACCCTTTTCCAATAAAATAGCTTTTTTATTAAAGTTATTTAAGTTGCTTATATAATCCAAAAAGTGCATTTTTGGTGAAATATCAATAGAACTTTTAGGCAGAATGGAATATGCCATCTAATTATTAAAAGCAAATATTGAATCTTGAAATTCAATTTTCTGCACCGTTTTTGCTTTAGAAAGAACTAAATTTTGATTTAGAGTGGAAGAAATGATATGTCACAGCACAGTTTGAACCTGTCGTGTTATAAGGAATGCTTGTTTGTCTGTGTGTACATGAAGGCTACGCTGAAGGTTGAACGAGCGACATAAAGTCCGTAACACCTGTTTATGCTATACATGGCAACAAAATCGCACGATCAGACACCTTATTCGGTCGAACTTTGTTTACAAGCCAACGCGCAGTGGTTGTAATGCAATCCACGACCGTGATTACTACACGCTCTTTTTCTGTTGTTTTTTGTCTCCCAGCTCAGCTGTTGCGATGTAATCGCCATTGTTTGTACCTATTTGGAACTTGTCCATTTTTTATCCTCCATCTAAAGGAAGTAAATTCCTTAGCTTGCATATATATGGGAACGAGTCGCTGTTCCTTTTCCTTCTATATTTGGACATAAAAGTCTAGAGCTACTCATTTAATCAGACACATTATCCTATTTACAGTTTTCAAGGTACCCAAGTTCGTTAAATATTCTGTGGTGCCCGGGGCTTTAGAAACAAGTGAAGATCCGGTGTATACAGATAGGCGACCCTATGCAAAATAAACAACACAACTTATTCGATATCTGTCCAGCAATAATCAGTTTCCCTTCCTCTTCTTCTTATAAAATTTATCTTTTCACCATAAAAGTATTCCCGAATAAAATACATTGCTTTCTTTATTTTATTTATGCTCTGTTTGTGCATAAATTCTGGTCATATAACATTTATCTTGTTCACTATTTACACCTTTTCCACCACTTATAGTACAAATCAGAGGTAATAGTGCATTCCAACATACTATGATATGAGGCTTTAACGAAAATATGCGTTTTGAGATCCTCTGAGATAAAAAACGACAGTTTCAGAATAAGTCTTTAAATACGAGGCACGTCCAGAAAGTAATAAAATTAAATTGTGTACAGATACAGAAAAATTATTTATTACACAAAATCTACAAATCTTAAACTACTTTTCCACATTACTGCAGAAATTTTGCAGGCATTTGTCATAGCGAGTCACAAGTTTTTGTATACCTTCTTCATAGAAGTTTGCCACCTGTGTCTTCAACCAGTTGGAAACATTTTCTTTCAGCTCTTCGTCATTGTTTATGTGTTGACCGCTAAGGAAAGATTTGAGATGCAAAAATAGATGAAAGTCGCTAGGAGTGAGGTCAGGGCTGTAGGTCAAACACATCCCAGCCAAATCCCTGTAGTATGTTTTTCGTCGCATTTGCAGTGTGTGGTCGTGCGTTGTCATGAAGAAACACAACACCTTTCGACAGCATTCCTCGGCGCTTATTCTGTATTGCGCGGCGCAATTTCCTAAGTGCCTTGCAATAAACATCTGCTTTCATTGTTTGACCACGCGGTAAGAAATTAATGAGTAAGATGCCTTTCCTGTCCCAGAACACTTCCCGTAGGGGAAGGGATCCATCCCCTTCAGCTGCCGTGGTGCGGACACTGCGGACCCTTAGCACTCGTGGTACCTCTGACGTTACTAGAGGAACCTCGGGCCCAACATTGGAGCCCCTCCATCTGGGAGTTGTTCGGATTGGATTGGTCTCGAAGTGGCAGTGGTTCCCGATACCCGTGGAATCGGGTACCTCTAAGGACGGGGTTGAGGGAAGCCATTAATATTCGCGGGTACTAGCCTGCAAAGCTAGTAGAAGGTGTGCTAGATCACCAGGCGGCCCCACTGAGGTCATATCGGTAGCATTCACCTTTGGTGTTGGAGCGCGTAAGTGGCGTATCCACATCCATCCCGTCTTGTGTCCTTGGACCAGATGGGGGGGGGGCTTGTTTGTAACCCAGGTCTTATCCTATGGAAAGCCCCACGGAGGACGCCGAGCGCCCTTTGGGACAATTCGGATAACTCCCTGGTTGAAAGAGGCCCGGGTCTTGTTCCTACCGGTTCAAGACTAATGGAAGTAGAACCTCTGGACTCAACTGTCCTAGAACACTGTGCACATCATTTTCCTAGATGTCAAGATTTGTTTTGGCTTAACCTTTGCTGGGGATTAGGTGTGCCTCCATTCCACTGATTGACGCTTACTTTCAGGGGTGTCTAAGAAACCCAAGTTTCATCTCCTGTGAATATCTGTGTCAGAAATTCTTCGCCACCTTCATCATAACGGGTCAAAAACTGAAGTGCACTACCCATCCGTTTTGTTTTGAGTTGTTCAGTAAGAATCTTTGGCACACAACGTGAGCAAAGTTTACGAAATTTCAGTTTTTCGGTAACAATTTCATGAACTAGTGATCGTGATATTTAGGGAAATTCCATAGCGAGAGCAATAATTGTAAACTTGTGGTTTTCCTGGATTTTGTCATCAATCGAGTGAACCAGCTCTTCTGTAACCAAAGATGGACGCCCACTTCGTTCTTCATCGTGCACTTCACCATGTCCTTCATTGAACTGACGGACCCATCTTCTCGCCATTGTATCACTCATCGCATTTTGTCCGTAAACATCGCAAATTTGCCGAAAATTTTCAATTGGTTTCACTTTCCTAGCATTCAGAAAACGAATCACAGATCTGATTTCACAAGAGGTGGGATTTTCAATCAACACTGACAGTGTAAACAAGCACAACAAAGCGTACGTGGCTGACAGCGATCTTATAATGGCGCACGTTTCTTCTCCCTGATACAGAGCGTCTACCGCGCATGTGCGGAACTGCGATCGCAGCGCTGCAGCGGAGATAAATTGAAACAGAACTTACTTTCTGGACACCCCTTGTATATGTCTCTGTGAGCAGTTTACCCAATCCTTCCGGCAGTCACTGATAAAGAAGACCTTAGATGGGTCAAGGTGCTAAGTCTTCCCACCGAAACTTGCCATACCTTATAATACGGTGCATAATGTATTAAAGGTCACGAGTTCATAATCTATTGGCTTTTGTTAAGCATATGCGTGTGCCATTAATAGAGGAAAGGCCTAGAACAACAGTATTATTTAAACTATTGAAACAGTATAATGCAGCAGGTTATAGTGAGTGACTTGTGTTAAAAATTTTATCTGCTTTAGTGCTCTAAAACCGGGATTTTAAATCTTTTTTTTTCTTACGTACCACCAATTACTAAATACTGAAGACCCACTTGATTGCTTATTATTATTTATTTATTTTCCAAAAGAAGTAACCCTATTTTACCAGTAAGGTATGTTAGGGTTCCGCTTACAAAAACACATAAATACAAAGATCAAAATAACAGAATATGGTAAAAATTATAACTTTTTAAAAATGTTGCCAGTAAAGTACTCAAAGGCTGAAGTACGACAATTTTTAAGGAATACATTAAACAGCGGTGTTTGAATATCTTTATTACAATACGAGAGATGTTGAATAAGATTATGCAGATACTCCAAAAGGTAATAGTCTAATCATAGCACATAGAATATAACAAGCACAATCAGAAAAATATAGATAAGAAACCAACAGTAACTATTTCCTTACCTCTATGGATATGTAGATTTAAAAATAAAACACAATTTGGGTTCATATATTGCTTAATTAATGCAATAGGCTATTTAAAATCACGTCCCATTTGATGTCAAACAAGTATTTGTCTAATAAACAAGATCCCAGGTATGGTGCATCGCTGACACACACCCCTTCCCTTTTCTTAATGCAGTTGTGTTTCATCGTGATAGTTCCATCCGTTTTCGAAGACGTTGACTGCTATTTAAGTAATATAGGTCGAAAACGTCGTGAAGCCACAAAGAAAGAGAGAGAAATTTGCATCAGGTTATTTATAAAAGGAAAATCTTATCAAGAAATTGGAGTAACCATTGGAAGACCTACCAGTACAGTGAAGACCTATTATATGCAGGTTTGATCAGAACAAAACTTAGGAAAAATCAATCAAGGAGTTCTTGTCCTGCAGTTCTATCTGAGATGGAGAAACGACAGTTACTTAGAGAAGTCAAGAAAACTCCTAAACTAAATGCTCCAAAACTTGCAATTGCGGTTGAAATACAAACAGGATAGTCTGTTTCAGCACAAACTATAAGAAACGTGCTTTATGAAGCTGAATATGGAGACTGAACAGGCCGTAGAAAACCATACATCAGTAAAATCAACAGACAGATGTGAATTGTTTTTGCAAAAGAACATAAATACGATGGGTTTTATTTCTGATATAAGGGTGTATTTACTGATAAGAGTCAATTTGAGCTCTGTAAGTCAAAAGGACGAGTAATAGTGTGGAGAATAAAGAATTGTGAGCTTGAGGAGAAAAATATAATAGCTTCAGTTAAACATGGAGGCGGTTCAGTACTTCTCAGGGGCTGCATGAGTGCAAATGGTGTGCGGGATTTGTGTTTTATTGAAGGAATTATGGACAATAAGTTTTATACAAACATCCGAGAAACACATTTGTCCAGAAGTGTGAATAATATGGGTCTTTCTGAGTATTATATTTTCATACAAGACAATGATCCAAAACACACAGCTCTAGATGCAAGATTATGGTTGTTGTATAATACTCCACAATGGATGCCGACACCACCGCAATCCGAAACCATGAATTCAATAGAGAATTTGTGGAGTATACTGGACAAAAATATTAGGAATCATTAGATATCTAATATAAAGATTCTAAAGAACGCTTTACCAAAGTAATGGCGTAACCTACAGTGGAAACAACACAATCTTTGGTGAAATCCATGTGAAGGAGAATGCAAGAGATTATAAAGAGGAATGGAGGGCCTACTAAGTATTAACCGTAAAATTCTAAACCATTTTCAGTATGCAGACGAATACTTATTTTGCATCCTATATTGTATATCTTTACTTTTGAATGTTTTGCTATGTTTATGTGAATAGATACTATATGTTTGTTCATTGTATGCTCTTTTCACTAATCAATAAGTAAGACAGTGTCCCTGCTGTACTTTATTCTTTAAACATAAACTCATGCATTAGACGAATACTTTTTGGAGTAACTGTACCTATCTCTTTTTGGAATGAAGATTACATATCTTGATTGCCTATTAAAAATTTAAAAATATGACAGGTACAGTTTCAACACAAAGAATCTAAACATTAATTAAGCACGCAATTAAACAACTGTTATTGTACTATAGTACGATACATTTTGAAGAATTATGTTCTTGAATCTTAAAAGCTTTCAATAATATAGACTGGTGCTTACTAGGAGATTCCAGAAACTTGGTATAACAAAAACAATAATAATATGTTAATTAAGAAAATGAAGAAATACA
The DNA here is from genome assembly GCA_030765055.1 of Mantis religiosa. NCBI lineage: Eukaryota > Metazoa > Arthropoda > Insecta > Mantodea > Mantidae > Mantis > Mantis religiosa. The sequence continues at coordinate 99,858,351 of CM060957.1, forward strand.
AAGGAAATTCACAAAGAAATATTTTCCTAATGTTAATTAGGAGGCGATCTTGCCAACTAATGAGACGGATGAGTTTGGTTTGCTGAAACTATCGGGAACAGTTTTTGAAAGTTTTAGTCTTAAATCACACTCAACTCAAGAGTCTTAAATCACAACAACTGAAGTCTGTTTCTGTACTTGTTCTTTAACAAAGCAAATGAACAAAATACACTTTCATATAAACATATTGTAACGCGGGCGTTGGAACACCCTATGAAAGCAGCTGAGAGCGGGAGACGAGGGAGGTCAATGTTAGCTACGCCCTCCCCTCGTTTGTCTTATAGTGGTGACAGGGACGACTGGGGAAAGAAACATAATTGTGCGGTCTGTTTCTCTTCCACCTGGTTCCAGAAATTACGGGATCTTTCATCATCTGGAAACGTCTAGAAGACGGCGAGATGCCTATAAAGAGGGCTACAGACGGACAGAGTGGTTGGTCAATCAGTTGGTTAGTGTGTGTGAGTGAGGACAGTTCTTGGTGTAAGAAGGCAATGTTAGTCAGTGACGTGTTAATGTACGAGAAGATTGTGCAACGGAAGACTGTACGTAACTGTGAAGGTGTACCGGAGTTTATGTAATCGCGAGTACAAGTGAAGTTGTAACGGACGAACTGGTGAATCGTAATTGTGTGCAGCAAGTAATTTTGTGTAGTTGGCAAGTGTTAAACTGTAAGTCGGTGGAAATAAAGAACATTGTTGAGTGGTGTAATTGGACTTTTCATTTCACGAACCCACAAAGTCACACTGGTGTCAGGAAGCGGGAAAACACCACCGAACATTACAACCATGGACGCGGCATTGGAAAAGATTTTGGAGAAAATGATGGAAATGAAGACGGCCAACGACAACCTCACCGCCGAGTTGAAACAAATGAAGACGGCCAACGACAACCTCACCGCCGAGTTGAAACAAATGAAGACGGCAAATGAAAACCTCGCTGCAAAAATAGAAACGGCTAACAACAACTTGGCCACGACAATGACCTCAAAGATGGCCGAACTGACCACGGAAATGAAGGTGGCGAACGAGGCTCTCGCCGCCAAATTTCAAGAACAGTTGGCCGGCGTGAGGGATGACGTGACGGAGCTGGGCAAGCAGATGGGCCAAGTAGACGACCGCCTTAATGATTTAGAGGAAAAGGCCGACAACATCGCAAAACCCCTCACCCGCCTGACGGAGGAAAACCGGCCTTATGTGTGGACGGAGGACGCCGGAGACGCTTTCCAGCACCCGAAGGGGACCCTGTGCAGTGCTCCAATTTTGGGTTTCCCACAACCGGGTGGCGCCTTCATTGTGGACACCGACGCTAGCGACCATTACACTGGAGGTGTCCTATCGCAGATCCAGGACGGCCATGAGCGCACAAGAGTGGAAGAGAAGGAGCGTGCCGCAGCAGTCCGAGTAGTTGTGGCAGTGCCTGCTGAAGGCTGGGATAGCGCAGGCCCGAAGAGGGAGCAGCTGGCGGACGCAGACTTGGGGCCACTCTTGAGGGAAGTGGACGCAGAGACGAGACCAACCTGGGAGGACATCGCACCGAGGAGCGCCACCTACAAGTCGCACTGGGCCCAATGGGACTCGTTGAAGACCAGAGTGGGCGTGCTGTTCCGGGTATGGGAGTCACCCGATGGGAAGGCGCAGAGAGGACAGTTGGTACTTCCCCGGAGTAAGGTCCCGGAAGTCTTGGAGGAAGTGCACGCCGGTACTTCAGGAGGACACCTGGGAGCGAACCGAATGATTCACAAACTACGGCAGCGCTACTTCTGGCTGAGACTCCGAGCAGATGCTGGTGGTACACCTGGACCGCCTCGCCCGCTACGATGGGGCTGTTCGGGGCGAACAGCTTTGAGGAGGGAGCAGTGTAACGCGGGCGTTGGAACACCCTATGAAAGCAGCTGAGAGCGGGAGACGAGGGAGGTCAATGTTAGCTACGCCCTCCCCTCGTTTGTCTTATAGTGGTGACAGGGACGACTGGGGAAAGAAACATAATTGTGCGGTCTGTTTCTCTTCCACCTGGTTCCAGAAATTACGGGATCTTTCATCATCTGGAAACGTCTAGAAGACGGTGAGATGCCTATAAAGAGGGCTACAGACGGACAGAGTGGTTGGTCAATCAGTTGGTTAGTGTGTGTGAGTGAGGACAGTTCTTGGTGTAAGAAGGCAATGTTAGTCAGTGACGTGTTAATGTACGAGAAGATTGTGCAACGGAAGACTGTACGTAACTGTGAAGGTGTACCGGAGTTTATGTAATCGCGAGTACAAGTGAAGTTGTAACGGACGAACTGGTGAATCGTAATTGTGTGCAGCAAGTAATTTTGTGTAATTGGCAAGTGTTAAACTGTAAGTCGGTGGAAATAAAGAACATTGTTGAGTGGTGTAATTGGACTTTTCATTTCACGAACCCACAAAGTCACAATATCATAAATGGCAAAAGGAATACTAATGCTCATTTAGCCAATTTGTGTTTGAATCAAAAGATGCGACAGACTTGTGCTAGATAAACACATATCTAAACTACTGTCGCAAGGAAGTTCAATTAATTTTTATTTTTCCTTAGGAGAAAAATGAGGAGGCAGTTTTTTTCACTTGTAAAAACTTATATTTTTGTATCCAAAGCTCTGAACTAATATCTTCTGTAAAGTAGTTCTTGAACTGTGATATCAAATGCTGGCAGTGTTCCTGTATCTCAGCTACCACTTCAGGATTCAGACTGATTCACTTTCCTCAACAAAGTTTTCAAGGCAAGGAAACATTGACAAATTATTTTTTACTATATCGTTTTCAGCTAATTTTAATGTCTTAATCAGTCCTTTTATTTCATAATGGATCATAGAGATAGTTGAACTGATGCCTTGAAGTGACTTGCTGAGGTCATTGAGTCTTCTGAAGATGTCAACAAGGTAGGCCAATCTACACATCCAGATGCCATCGTGACATCTGGAAAGCCACGTGAAAGCCACTTGAGCTCAGTGTGTAACAGCAGTTGCACATGTTCAGCTCCCATTTCCTGACATAGAACAGAAAATAATATGGATTACAAAGTCCTCTATTTTATGTAATTTCCAATAGTTGCAACTTTGTTTAAAGTTGATTTTAGCCCCGAATGACATATTTTGGTAACTAAAGCCTCTCTATCAAGACATCAGTGAACAATTCTTAATTTTGGAGATATTTTCTTTACTTTAGCAGCTACTCCACTGTGTTTTCCAAACATTACACGTGCCCAAAAGTGCATAATCCCACAGATGTTACCTATTTAACTTCATTACCTTTCACAAACTCGTCCAGCTTTTTGACACTTTATGTTAAAGTCGTTGTTGTAGTCAGATCTTCACAGAACAGAAATTCTCCATCCATTGTTATAGAATCAACATACCTCACTAAACACATTAACTAAGCCATATGCGTTATGTGTGTGGTTTCATCGATTTGAAGAACAGAATAGTCACTGTTTTTTATTTCTGTAATAATCATTTCCTTTACGTTTGATGGCATTTCCGCAATTCTTTTTTATATTGTATTATCTGACATGGGCACTGCATCTAGCTGTGCCGAGAACGTCCGACACAATAGCCTTACATGCAGGTGGTATGACTCCTTTCGCATATGTATGAGGCTTACCCCTTTTTGCGATGAGCAAACTGACTTTGTATGATGCCTCAAGATATTTATCGTTTTGTACAGAAAACCTAATTTTCGTTTGCTGGCCTTAAGCTCTATCTCTTTTCTTCTGAAATATTCAAGTGGTTTATCTCCCACTTCTTCAGCTTAGAATTGAAATGTCTGATCAATAATGAAGGTTTCATGGAATGTTGAGACAAGATTTTATGGCATATAACAAAGCTAGGAACTTCGTACCGATTTCCTTAAGCAGTGTAAGAGCGTATAGGCATGGCTATACAACGCAGCGCTAATAGCAAGGACAAGGTTCATCGTAGAATGCAGCTCATTACTGCAAAACAGGTGTAACTGCATGACACAAAGCACGTTGGTAGGAAGGGAGACATTCGAATAACATCTTTGTTGTGATTCAAAGAATGAGCAACTACATTTGCTGTACAACTATTGTATGTTTTCTAGAAGTGTACTTATTCGTGTTCTCATTTACTTCATTATTTACATTTACATTTCAGTGGGATACTTCAGCAAACATGAGAAAAAGATAAGTCAGATCGAGAAATTAAATTAGCTGAAATCATTAACGAATTTCCAACAGATTATCAATCAACTAAATCTTGTTTTACGGGACATGGAATGAGTTTCTCATTTGAAAGGCTTCAGTGGTACATTTTTGTTTTTAGTAATACGGCCGCAGATTAGTAAAGATGTAGTAAAATTCCTGCTTTGGCATTTTGTCTAGTAAGAGTCTTCAGATATTTAAGAAATTAATTTTATTATTTGGATATTATTTTACATTCTATCAGGAAATGTAACAATCCACGTTATAGTTGCTTGGGTGTCGCCACAATGAGATAATGAGATCAGCTAGAGACAAACACATATTTACTATATAAGAATTTTTATATTGTAGATGATCTAAATAGAAGTGCATTTACGAATGTCTCATGTCATTTTTTTTTCTCTGGGCAACCGGTTTCAATGCCTTTCCGCTGTGCGTTTCTTATCTATGACTTGTTTGGAGGCCGCGAGACGGTCGGTCGCAACCTGAATAGGGAATGGCGGGCTGTACGAACCTCCTAGCCCTGCACAGTATTGGATCAGACTGACTTTCGTTGAAGGTGAACGCAGACGACAGATAAGCAGGATCGTATTTCCATTTCTTCGCTGCTTGTTTTATACCTTTCATGCAAGATGCTGCATCTGAAGCTGATATAGATGCTGTTGGCTCGTCATAGAAATGTCCGTCGACGCGGGTTTTTCTTAAAACCCACTTATCCATGATTTTTAATACATCGCAGTGCAATTTCTAGATATTTTGCGCCTCTACTGTGTCACAACAAGCTGAAATGACGTTTCATATAAAAGTAAATATTAGAGGTGTTTCCAGGCATTAGAACAAAGTGAAATAATATTTACATATAATGGTAAATGCAAGCAGACCAACAAAACAGTAGCAATTAAAAATCTTGCCAGCAACAGACGACAGTCAGTTTAAACTGAAATGAGACGCGTCTTATTGTAACTACCACCAACAACTGAATTAAAATGTTGATGTTCCTTTTTGTAATTTACGTCCGCCAACATTAAGTCATATCGGACGATGAATGAAATAGATGAAATGATGCTCAAATGAGTCCGGGGTCGATGGAGCTTAGAGTTACCTGACATTGGTCTTTCAGGATAAGGGAAAAACCCAAAGATATCTTATCCAGGTAACTCACCCTAACCGAGATTCGAACTCAGGACCTCTTGGATGTGAGGTACACACGCCACACCTACGCTACCGAGGCGGGCTGATGGTTGGTCACATTGAGCCACTGACCGCTGGATCACGTCCTTATTGACTAACTACTGTTTGCCCAGGACAAGAAGGCAAGCTAGAGGAATGTGCAACGTAATCTCCTGGGAGTTCATGCTCGCCTTCCGAGTATGACAAGGATGGAAGATTCGTTTAAAGTACACAAGTGTTGTCACATAACTCACCTATACATAATACCTATCGCTGCATTTACTGCAACAAACATTAGATGTGGCAGCATGGGTAACTCATATGCACTCTCATACACCTACTTCCTAGTAAACAGATCCGCTACCGGAGCAGATAAACAGTTCAAGCTCCTCTGCTCTTCATTCCCCTCTAACCTTCTTGTCGTGGGCATACATTAGCCGCTAAGTACACTGGGTACCGAACGTTTCAAATGAATTAACGGGCATTTTTACAACCTTGACGTACCACTTTTGGCGTACCACTTATCACCTCTCCGCGTACCACAGTTTCTAACCCCCTGCTCTAAAAGATGTCAATAACAGCAAGTCTTTAATATTAGACATCGACGAACTATTAAGCCCATGTTTTCCAGTAAAAATGAATTACTTCAGGAACAATATGAACAGATACAATAAGCACTCGATCCAATCAAACTTTTTGTGTCATTTGAGGATATTTATTGTCCTAATAGCTAAAATTTATGTCTGTTGACAAACCTAGTCCAGAAAAAAGAAAATTTGTCATTAAAACAGATTTATGTATCAAAATATTATGTACAAAATTCTGTTCCTTCAAAATCGATTTATCTACAGGAAAAACTCCCCAAGTTTTACACTTTATGCATGGAATAAATAAGCTGAAAGGTTTATTACTTTAGCTCCTACACAAACTTAAAAGGCTTGCATAACGACATAACTTAATATTACCATCTCCTCAGCGAGCGAGATATCACAGATGGTTTCGTCTGTGCCCGCATTAGGGAGGTCCGGGTTGAATTCCCGTGGCCACTACCTGTCTGTCCACCACAAGAAAGCAAGAGAGCAATGAAGGGGAGAAAGGTATGAACTGTTAATTTGCTCTGTTAGCGGATCTGTTTACTAGGAAATTAGTGTATAAGAGTGCATATGAGTCACCCATGTTGCCAGATCTAATGCTTATTTCGGTATCTGCAGTGATAGGTATTATGTATGGATGATTTATATGACAACACTTGCGTATTTTAAACGAATCTAGCATCCTTTTTATACTCAGAAATCGAGCATAAACACCGTGCTGATAGCACAAGTGATTACGCACACTTATTTAGCTTGCTTTCTTGTGCTGGGCAGACAGTACTTCACTCATGGGTTGTTCCGGAGTTTTCCCGGGTGGTCAGGCAAATATTGGGTAGGTTATTCACATCCCCTGAAATTTATTCTCTCTCTCTCTCTCCCCCTCTCTCTCCATTTCATTCCATTATCATTTCCTATCATCTCTGTGGTCTCTCTTACAGGGTACAAGTGTCGGCGGGAGTCTCGGTGTTCCATGACAGGACGATATGCTCTTGGTAAAATCTTCCTGCTCAATGGAACGGTCTCCAGTCACCACGCTGGCCTTTTATGCCATTTTTTGATCACAGTAGGGCAGTAGGGTGATGCCCGTTATATTGACCTGCCGGGGAGTTTCCAACTGGTAAAGCGGACCAGAGGACACTGCCCTCTGCACTGTCGTGGCTCCTTGGGACGGCCACCCTCAGTCTCCTCTCGCCTCATTCTTCCTCCCAGGTGTGCCCTACTCGAACCATTAGGTACAATAGACCAAATTTGCACCACATTGCCGAATTAGCGTTGTCCAGTCCATCTCCCTAGTTTCACTGAATTTTTGGTATGCATATTATTTGTTTTGTTGTACAGATGGGTCAGTTTCTTCAAATTTTCGTTCAACGCCTATCACATACCTGTAGCTTTTACATACCCATGTTCTTATTAGGCGGTCTCTCGTTTATAGAAAAAAAAAACATTATTTTTCAAACAAAACAATTTTGAGGTCCATAAATAAGGATTATTTCAATTCTTTCTTAAAGATAAGTAGTGATATTTTAATAATAATGATATTAATATAATATTAATTAATATAATTGGTGCTCAAAATAATTTAAATACCAAATACAAATACACATATTCGTAATTGTACAATCATTAGCTATAATCTACAGTAACAATAATCCAGGTTGCTAAGACCACACAAAACAATGAAAACCAACAAATGAGACATGCTGACAAATAAATGCTCTTTCAAAAAAAAAAAATCAAAGCAGAGTGACTAGGAATGTTGTTTCCTAATAGAGCAGTAGAATCAAAATTTAATATTTCCTACTAAACATCCAATTTAACATACTTTCCAAATTAAAATATGTACTCATCACATTAGATGCAATTAGCGTAAAGTAATAGCTATTTACAGTAAATTTCTTTACTCTCTCATCATTATTAGCACTTTACTTAAACAGAGCTTTCTAAAGATCCATTTATTTCTGTTGATATTACTTCATATTTAAATTGCGGAGTAGTAAAATTCCTTGTGCAGCATATTTAATGTATATATAATATGTTTACTATGATATAACAACACAACACAGCACAGCAAGATTATATTTTAGTTAATTGATGGAAATTAATCACTTCTTCACAGTAGCCGTATATAGACTAAGGTTTTTGATAGAGTCAACATAAAAAATCCAAAGCCCTGGCCGGGATTTGAACCACGGATCTCCTGATTTCCGTCCAGTCGCTCTAACCCATTGAGCTACCATGGTCAACGTGCCGTTTTAGCATTAAATTCTCCATTTGACTCGTATATTTCCCCGGTAAACCACTAAGGGCTCTCGCATCCGAGATACGCCGTTTGTGGCGACTTACTGTCGTAAGTACTTGAGTCCCAGGCTTTATCATTTAACTCTTATTATTTTAGTTAATTGATGGAAATAAATCAGTTCTTCACACTATCCGTATATAGGGTAAGGTTTTTCATGTGAACTTTATCTATAATATAATATGTCTCTCTGATTCTATGCATTGAAGTAAATGTGAAATATGAAATAAAAATACATGTTGGAGTTTAAAGTCTGAATTATGCGTCTTGTACAGTGGGCATCTTAATTGGACTGTCCATTGCCATCAGCTTGGATTCGAATAATTTAACAGCATGTACAATGGCAGTGAAAATAGCAAAAAACGCGATACAGAATGGCTAAGAAATCCAGCGCTAACTACAAGCAGGATCAACATATCCTTCCGCCGTTATACCGCAATTTTGAAGCTCATTGCAGTACACAGAGGAAAATTGCACGCACACACACATACACGCACGCACACACTCGCACACTGACTGACTCACTCAATCACATTCTCACACTCACGCACAAAACAGCAATTTCTAAGCCATACATTTACTGAATAATATATTATTAAAGGTCCTGCGCGGTGGCGTAACGGACTAAGGCAGCATGCCTTGGTCCCTGGCCACGGAAAGCGGCCCGGGTTAGATCTCACACATGTGGTGGGGATTTTAGGTGTCGGGTATAGGACCGGTGCCCACTCAGAAAGTGAGGAGCTTACGCTAGGTAAGCGACCCTGGTCACGAAAACCAACATTCCGGCTGGGGGATGCCGAGATGCTAACCACATCTGCTCTCCGTATCGGTTGGATGATCGTCCACCTCTGCCGTTCGTAAGTGGGCGTGAGACCGGCAGTAGGGTTGGTAGGCCTTGGCCCTTTAAGGGCTGACGCGCCATGGGTTATTATTTATTATTCTGTTTCGTGGTTCCCTGAACACTCCCAAAGCATTTTTAGGAAAGATTACTCTGTGTCCGTATTAGTATGGAGTGTGTATGCGTGCGCGCGCGAATCACTAATCAAACACGAACAGCAGGAAAAATAAACTTGGTATTTGAGTTCAGGATCTTCCAAGATCTGACAGAAAGGTTTTGAAGAGAACTCCAGATCTCAAACTACAATTTAATTGGAGAAATTTTCGATATTTTTAATTCTCTCCAAAATATCTGTGACGATTTTTATTAAAATACCAAAACTTAATACCTTTACACGGCAACAACCGTATATCTTATATTTTCTGGAAATATATATTAAGTGCCGTTCATTCCGAAGTTATTTTGCCTAAATTTATAAAACGATCAACTACAAGAGCTATACAAAACGTTACTACAAAAAATTAAGTATGTTTAAAACACACGACGTATAAACTTTGTCCACTACCTTACTAATATAAGTAAAGGTAAAGTGTTATACAAAAATTTTAAAGTGGGATTTCACCATAAATAAATAATTTGAGACTTCATAAATCCTAAAATACAAAATAAAAACATTTTTAGAAAGGTTTTGGCCCCGAGTAAGTGGTTCTGTCTCTGTGTCTGTCTGTTCAGGCGTTTGTCTCTCTCGGAAGACAGAGCTCAAAAACTAAAAGTCGATTAAATAGCAAAGCTATTTAATCAAAAGATCATCCTATCCTTAACTGCTGTTTACATGGACAATTGTTTAAATTTTTTATTCTTTCAATCGATTTTGACTAATCTAACATATGAGATATTTTCACAGCAAGTGAAATTTATATCTTGAATTTTCTTGGATAAACAGATTCTAAATTCTTCTTCAATCTGAACAAATTTTCCATGGCTGTTACACCGTAATAGACAGACTTATTTTATAAAAATTGTAGACCTCTTGCAGTACACAGTGTATATGAAATACATATTTTGTTGTGTTAGCCTTTTCCGAGGTATCCTTTGTTATATGTTTAAAATTCTCAGTAATTCCTTCCTAGAGTGAGAACTTTCTTTCTCCTGCGGTTGCAAAGGTAATGGGATTACAAAGTTATCACACAGAGTCCAACTCTTAAGAGATTTACCTATCATTACACTACTATATTCTACTATTTAATTGTGTCCATAATTGTGTTTTTTATTTTGATTGAGTAAAGTAGACAGAAGTATAATCTTTCATAATTTGTTTTTAAAAAAGTGGATAGAGGAAGTCATGTGATAAAACAGAAATATATATTTTTATGACATTAGCCATTTTCAAGATATTCGCTACCGATGATTTGCTGCTTTTAGAACACTGTAGTTGCTTTAATTGCTCTAGGAATGCGCTGTTTCCCACAATGTCCTGGAAAGGGTATGGCATTTTAACATTCACATGTGTCCGTGGATTTTGATAACCTCATGTAATAAAATGTGTAATTATATCATTTCTGCAAACGTGTAGGATGTAACAGTAGTTTTAGGTTATGTTTGGAGGAGGTATGAAAATTTTATAGATTTATAATAAAAAATGATTATGTAAATCTATTTAGTCAGTTAAATAAGTAAAAATATATGCAATTTTGTGATTGGCCGTAGTAATAATTGTATGACGTAATGTTGTGGCGTGGAATTAAATCGGCCAATCACAAAAATAAGATAGGAGTAACGATAGTTACGAAAAATGAATAATCTTGGTAGAGATTTGTTGTAATGCTGAGTGTAATAGATAGTGGTGCAGGATCAAGAACTTTTATGTAATATTTGGAACTGCTTAAATATAACAAAATAAGAGTTTATCGACTCGGAAAGGAAGTTCAAGTAAAATGTAATCTAAATAATACAATTAAATAGTTACAAAATTTGAATTCTCCGAAACCTTATTCCGAACAACGCCGAAAACCAAGATTCGCATGACTCTTATTTAATCAAGCACAATCATCAAGAAACAAATCAAAATACAACGAATTAACGCTGTTATATTTGGCTTCTCGATGTGGATCTTCGAAAAGTCAACGTGCATCCAATTTCAAACATAGAAATCCCGCACCAAATTGCGCCCGAACGTGTGGCTGATGAAGACGGAGATAAAATAACTACGAATAAAGAATTCCTGTCCCAAGGATTAGGATTATGATTAGGATTTCATTACGGAGGGGATTCGGTACGTAAGCCACCATGCTGGGTTTATTATTCCTATGCCCCAAGTCGGGACATCCCCGGGAGGATGGATGAGGCGAAGCAGACAGACGGCGGCCGACCCAAGGAGCCACGACAGTACAGAGGGCAGGGTCCCTACAGTTTACTTGGATAGAAGCTTCCCCCGACAGGCCAGGTCAACGAACTCGCTCCCCTACAGCGAGACGGCAATGGGCCCAGCAGCCAATCCTAATGGTCCCAGGCAGGCGCCCCAGCCCTAAAGGTCCCTGGCTGGCAGTCCCGAAACAGTCCCAGCAGAGGAGCGGAGACCGGCAACCGACCTACCGGAGGAGGAAGTAGTTTTCCTCAGAGCATGTCTGCCATGCACCGCCGAGGCACCCGCCGACACTTCTACCCTGAAAGAGAGATGATATGAAATAATAATGGAGATGAAATGGATGGACAGGAATGTAATTAACATCAATTGGGGATGTAGTTAACCTACCCAGAATTCGCCTACCAACCCGGGAAAAAACCCGAAAAAACCCATGGGTCAGTTAGATTGGCCACGGGAATCAAACCCGGGCCTCTCGAATGAGGGCCACAGACTAAAGCGCCTGAGCCATCTCGCTCGGTCTGCAAACGCGTAAATTGATTAACTCTAAAGGAAAAATAACAACAAAATTGTTAACAATGTACTGCAGAAGAAAGATAAAACAGTGATGGTGTGTAGAGAATTTCATTTGAAGCAATACTTTAGAGAGAAAAAAAATCTTAAACAAATCTGGCTTTCACGTGGGACCTATCTTGTTTAACTTTAAGAACAGTTGGCCTACAGCAAATGAAACTGCCGCAATTCTTATTACTGTTTATATTGTGACAGAAATAAGAGTGAACAGAGGATATGTTAAGCATTTCCTTATCTTAATATCGAGGTACACAGGTATATCTCGCAATCCTAATGGTTAGGCAGCCAAAAGCACACTGGTATACGATGTGTTGCCTGCGCTGGCAGGATTACGTGCGTGCTCCATTTTAACGGATTACTTCAGCTTTCTGGGAAGAAAAAGTAAGTAGTTGTTTTACTAATGGTTTCTTCCAACTATTTCAGACATAAGTTTTCATTGTTATAATATGTGTTACACCGTTTTTTTTCTACTCTAGTAAGAAAAATCTGACTACACCTTACTGTTTAATTTTGAACAGATAAAAGTATTATTGTTAATGTTTCTTTATGTATTTTTGCTCTTTATGAATGCATGATTTTAAACACTAAATAAAATGTACCATAAATTTTTATGCATAATTATATATGTCTTCAGTTTCGTCGATATTACTCTTTCTATTCACAAGAAAAAAAATGTCGAGCACCCATGAAGTCCAAATGTGTCTTTATGTTCCTCGTATGCTTCAACAGAAACATTTTAGGGTGGAATAGGATCGTATAAGGCCGAATGCAATTTAAGAATGGCTGTATGGCATACGCCACGTTGAATTGACTTATTAGCAAACATTCCGCCCTTATTCGTTGTTTCATATTCACAGCTGACATCCTGCTACGGTAAACCCGGCTGTTGATGAAACCTCGTGCAAAAAGGTCTTTGGGAGTAAGGCCGGGAGAACGGAGAGCCCACGTGCGATTCCGCCGGTTAGGACACGTCATTCAGTCAGTATGCGCTATGGAGTGTTACTTCATCTTGCTGGTAATTAAGATTGCACATATAAGCAGGAGTCATCTCGATTTCTCTAAATGGATATTTAATTGTGACAAGTCATCCTCAAGAAGATATTTCATATATTTGCATAATTTTAGCATTGATTTGTATGATGACATTAAACGTTACATTGAGATGCATTCATTTTCTTCAAAAGCTGCAGATTTAATTTGGATGGCAATATGTTGTATGGTATTCCATAATGTTTTATCTTAAGGTGCTTGTATAAAAAATTTATGGCTCCTGGAAATTATATACGAGGGCTGTTCAATAAAGAATGATCACATTTTTTTGACAACGTACCTTTACTCATCCTCATAATTTTGATGGTCCTTCTCAAAATAGTCTACCCTGAATGCGATACACTTGTCCCAGTGTTTTTGCCAGTCCTCAAATACATGATGGAAATAATTTATTGAGAGGTCCTTCAAAATCGCCTCCGCAGCTTTCACCATTGCTTCTGATGATGGATAATGCCTCCTACGAAGGCATTTCTTCAAGATAGGGAATAGAAAAAAGTCACATGGAGCTAAATCCAGAATATAGGGAGGGTGAGGGATGCACTTCACGTTGATTTTTGCAAGATATTCAGCAACAACATTGGCAATATGCGGCCGTGCATTATTGTGGTGCAGCATCTAGCCTGCTTGGCGGAAATGTGGTCTTTTGCGCCTTATATGGACATATAATGTTTTCAGGACATCTCTTTGGTATTATCCAGTTACTGATATGTGTGCAGGTACAACATGCTGATAAACCATTCCATGAATATCAAAGAATAAGATGACCATAAGTTATCCTGCAGAAACAACTACTTTTGCTGTTTGGGGGGTTGGTGATGAAGGAGATTTCCACGCTGAGCTTTGCTGTTTGCTCTCAGGAGCAAAATGATGTAGCGAAGTTTCATCAGTAGTGATTACGTTTGAAAGAAACTCCGGATCCTCCTCCAGCATCAGCTTTAACTGCATGTTACCTCCATTGCAGCGGTAGGTGATATTGAACATGTCTGAACTTGCCTGGTTCTCACAGGCGGGAACCAGGAGTACCAACAATGAAACCACTACGGCGTGTTTGTTTCACATTAATCTAACAGAACGTAATAAGATTGAATTTATGTGCGAAATTTATGACCGTAAAAATTATGATCATCTTTATTGAACAGCTCTCGTAGAATACAAATATGATAGTTTAAGACAAATGTTCCCTCACATGATGCATTTTTGTATAAGGCGAGGCGAAATATGAGTCTCAGTGAAATTTGTGCAATGATAGAAAAATTTTGAACATGTTTTTAATACAAATATGTTGATAATTTTCTTTAGTATATTCCAAAGCTTCAAAGAAAAAAATAATACCACGAGGAAGTTCTAGCGAGGCTTGGAAATCTTCGGTGCCTCCCCGGGGAGGCGCTTATAAAATTTGAATAATCCTGAGCTAAAACAAAGCAAACTGCTCCATTGCAGAGGAACATTCGGGAAACAGACGTGCAAGTCAAACAAAAATAAATGTTGCAAGTGTGATCTATAATTTGTAGCTTCTCTCATTGAGTTTTAATTTAAATTTACGTACATCCTTCCGTCGTTTAATATTTCATATTTGTATTGGTTTTGTCTGTTTTAATAGCAATAGTTTGTTGATTATAATACGCTACTTTAAATATAATTATTTGTTCATAATGTCTCTGAGAACTTACGTATTAAATATATCTTACAAAGACTGGATAGCTAATTTCTACATTTTAACAACTGTACTGTATGACCCACGTCCAAGGATAGTTTGGTTTTGTGTGCACTTTTCAATGTTGTAACATTTTATAACAGTGATTAGACATTTTAATCACATTTCTGACAGTGTTTCATCAAATTCTGAATTTATACTACGAGATGAGACATCTGTGCAAAGAACGCACATAAAGTTGTGGGTGGATGCGATAATGTGTCCTTGTGAATGGTCCGAGGTAAATCATTGCTGGTAGCATCCGGTTTTAAGAGTAGTTTGTTTCCTGTCTGGACATCCTGAGAAACAGGAAGCAAATTATCTTGGTCAGAAGAACAAGTAATTGCTATTATGAATTTGTTTCTTTGTTTATATGTATAGGGCAGTGTCCTAAACCACTACTATAAATCTAGGATTTTACGTAAACTGGGAGAGGCTTTAATCTGTTTCCTTATTTTTCGCGTAGTAAGTGAATTTATTTGCGGTTTTCCTTGCCGTGACATCAGCGATAACAAGAAGGACGTTCAGCGTCTCTGCATTTTCTTCCCAACCAACATATTTTCCTTTTTTTGTGGTTTATGACTCCCCTATCCTTAAAGGAACAATAACTTATGCCGAGATTATTATAAAAAATAAGTTCATGTCCTGTGCGTTAACAACTGAGAGATACAAACAAATATATGTACCTGTACTGCAGACAAATGCACACAGATCATTTTACTTAAGATTAAATATTTAATTTCTTCGATAAGCTTTTGTTTTATTTGGACAATGTGAAAAACCTAAAATGAAAATTACAGTAAGCGCTGGAAACAGTGTAGTATAAAACTTATAACTAACAGCTTATATATTTATATTTTAAGTTCGTTATTGTTTCCTATTTAAACTTGTAGATTGCAGTTTCATTCTAATTTATGAACTTTATTAACTGCAGCAACCAACAGGAGACATATCCTAAAAGGTCATACAAATGGATTTTATTTTTCCTACAGCTTTCTGAGAGAACTAAAGTCTTGTATTTTAGCAAAAAGTGTGATGTCCATATTTTTTTGTAAACAAATATTTTGAGAAATTATATATGAACTACTGTATATACACACATTGCGATCCATATAAATCTGAACCATTTCAATAGGCCACAACTTTTGAACAAATAATAGCACACGCTTGCGACTCTGGGAGAATATAATACACAATTGCGAGAGATTGTGTATTATATTGGGAGATTACACTATTGTAATGGGAGATTATGTATTGTGTATTAGGAGATTACACTATTTACATCTCAGAGAAAATGTTGGAAGTATCCTCCACCAGAATCTATACATGTTTGCATTCGTCTGGCGATTTTCTCTCATGAGTTCATTTTTATAAATATTTTGTATGTTTCAGTGGACGGAAATTTTCCATTCAATATCATTAATGATTACGCTAGGAAACACGTTTTTTGTACCCGAAACAAAATAGGCTAATTTTTATGCAAAATGACTCGTTGATTCCAAAAATTCCTCTGAAAATGCTGTATCGCGTAACTTTTTTGAGATATTCTTATTCCTTTATATAAAATTACAGAAATGAGGTATGATACCAACTCATATTGACTTAATTTAAAATAATAGCCATTGACTCTTCTAAATACAGCTTAAAGGCAGTGTTGCTTCATAATGGCAATTTACTACATTAAATACCTTTATTTCATGCCATAGGAATGAAGGAGACATACGATTCCATGTCCATCATTTTAGATGTCATTAGTTATCAAAACCATGACTGGGAAATTTGTGGTGACCTCAAGGTAGTTGCATCGCTAACGGGACTGCAGGGAGGTTTCACAAAATATTGCTGTTTTTTGTGCTTATGGGACAGTAGGGCAACTGACAAGCATTTTATAGTGAAAGAGTGGGGGAAAAGGGAAGACTATACTCTTGGAGCAAGCAATGTTAAGTATGTGCCTCTAGTAGACCCACACAAAGTTCTTCTGCCCCCACTTCACATAAAGCTCGGGTTAATGAAGAATTTTGTTAAAGTTTTGGACAAAAGTGGAAGTGCATTTGAGTATTTAAGAAGTATCTTTCCCAAAATAAGTGAATCTAAATTGAAGGAAGGTATATTTGTCGGTCCTCAAATAAGACTACTTCTTAAAGACAGTGTTTTTGAATCAAAGCTTAAACGTGTTGAACTGGCAGCATGGAAATCATTTAAATCAGTGGTGGAAGGCTTCCTGGGCAATAATAAAGAAGAAAATTATGAAACTTCAGTCTCAGAACTATTAAGAAGCTACAAAGAAATGGGTTGCCGTATGTCACTTAAAATCCACTTTTTGCACTCTCACCTTGATAGTTTCCCTACAAACCTAGGAGCTGTAAGTGATGAGCAAGGTGAGCGTCTTCACCAGGACATTTCTGAGATGGAAAGACGTTTCCAGGATATCGCTGGGATTCGGAGACTATTGTTGGTTCCTCAAACGGGAGAGTAAATGTCAATACAAAAAAAAAAAAAAAAAAAAAAAATTCAACAGTGAAGCTCTTCTGAGATAATTCAGGTATTGGTTTTCATCATTATCTTGTGTTTATTTGTTTTAATAATAATTAATAATTATTATGTTCGATGTTATTTGGCAATAAAATACCTATTATTTTCAATTAATCAAATATGAGTTATCACATCACAAATCTGTAAGTTTTCATAAACAATTATGAATACCTAAAAAACGTTACGTGATACAGCATTTTGAGGGGCAAATTTGAAATCAGCAGATCAGTTTACATAAGAATTTGCCTATTTTGTTTCGGGTATATGAAAATAATTTTTTTGTTCCCCAGTGTTATAATAAATATCATTATTGGCAAAAAAACTGCATTTCCTGATCCTTTCATAGATAAGTAAAATATAAATTGTGGATAATACGATTATTCACTATTTTTATAAGTAAAACATAATAAATATATAATTTACTGTTATTATGAAGTAAAGCAAAACATTCAGTAGCGGAATTTTGTGTTACTGAATAATACTCGAACACCACATATTCGTGGGTTTTGAAAAGCAGTCATTGTACGGAAAACTATGTATAAATGAAATAAAAACTATTTTTAAAAGGATTATTGTTTCACCTCGCGCTTTATATTTAAGTTCCACAATATTTCTTCATTGAGTGCTTTTGAGTTAAGAGTTGCATAAAATTCAGCAACAATGAAGAGGACTTCGTAGAAAACCAAAAATTTACATTTTATTGGTTATACCGACATCTTAGAGTTTGCGGAATCTCCTAAGAACTCCTGTCCCAAGATTGGAGTTGCCCACCGGCGGCGATAAACGACCCGTCTTTCTAAAGAGCAAGCACCTGCGCTATTTGTCCGGCACTGTTTCACACAACGAAACATAGAAAACTGGATGAAAAAGAAAACATTATAGATGATAAATCACCCAAGTATCCAGGGAATACCACAAAAAATCAAAATCATAGCGCGTTCTGAATACGAGCCTTACATGCTAACACAGAGGCATCTAAGATGAGTAAAAAAACACTGAAGTGATAATGGACTGGGTTTTAACATAAAAATGCACATGAATTATTTTACGGAACACATAATTCTTCTTTTATTTTACTGCTCTGCAGCAAAAATGATGTTTTACTATAATTGAGTGTTCCTAAACGGAATTTTTGCCCCCCCCTTTTTTTTGTAATTTACGTCCTCCAACATTTAGTCATATCGGACGATGAATGAAATGGGTGAAATGATGCTCAATGCGTCCGGGGTCCATGGAACTTAGAGTTACCCGACGTTTGTCTATCAGGATAAGGGAAAGCCTCGGAAAAAAATTTATCCAGGTAACTCATCCTGACCGAGATTTGAACTAGGGACCCCTTGAACGTGAGGCAGGCGTGCTACCATCTCCGCTACCGAGCCGGGCAACTTTTGCCCTGAGTTCAACGGTGCAATCACGTCAGGGTTTTGAGCAAATATAGAATTTGTATTTCATATAATCTCAAGTACGGCATGGGAAGTTTCTATCGTTAAAGTGTAATACCATTATATTGTGTGTGTGTGTGTGTGTGTGTGTGTGTGTGTGTGTGTGTGTGTGTGTGTGTGTGTGTAATTTACGTCCTCCAACGTTAAGTCATATCGGACGATGAATGACATTGGTGAAATGATGCTCAAATGAGTCCGGGGTCTATGAAGCTCAGAGCTACTTGACATTCGTCTTTAAGGAGAAGGAAAACCCCGGAAAAAACCTTATCCAGGTAACTCACCCTGACCGAGATTCGAACTCGGGACCTCTTGAACGTGAGGCAGACACGCTACCATCTACGCTACCGAGGCGGGCATATTGTGAGTGTTTTAAGCACATATGTAGATTTATAATAGAATGACCCTAGATAAGTTGAACGCAGGTGTCTTTACAGTACCACAGATCAGAAAATTAATGTGTGTCCCCAATTTTGAAAATAAAATGAACCAAACAGACAAGCGTGCTTAGCAGAACTCTAAAGATGTTGTAAACAACTTCTTAGGAAACACAAAGAGTCAAGATTACAAAAATAAAGTGAACATCATGTTGTAGAATTTGAGAAAACTTGGTTTTAACATGAGTTTGCTTCGTGCTCTCAATGACTATTTTCCAGATTGCCGTCTTGGATTTTACAGTGAAGAACACGATAAACGTTTCCACCAGGACTTGAAAGACATAGAAAGAAGACATCACGGTGGATGGTGTTAACATGATGGCAGACTATTTTTGGTGTCTGAAAAAGGAAGGTAATGTTGATACGATGGAAGACGTGCAAAAAGAAGAAAATTTCTTCCTAGTTTGGTCACTGTTTTTTCTATATAGTTGAAAATACTTATAAAATGAGTTAATATTGTGTTTAAAATGGCATAATTACATGCTTCTTTATACACGCCATGTTCTTGATCTAATAGTGATCTTGTAGAAGTGTATAAATATATAGCACCAATAGATGAATATAAAATTTTTATTTTCACTTTTTTTTTAAATCTGGACGTGGTACAAGAAAATGGATGACATATTTGGAATCAGTGCTCCAAAATTAGGGGGAAATGACATTAAGAACCAAAACATAAAAGATTTAAATTGCAGAGCAGTGTTTTCAACAGACAAAAGCATTACAAAGTATAAAGTTTTTTCACAGCTTAATAATGTTTTCAAAGATGTTTAACTCGTCCCCAACATAAAGTCGCCATTGACACCTCCACCGGATTAACTGCATTACCCACAGATTTCTTTCACTTCATAGACGGAAAGAGGAGCTTATTCTGCGTGTGTTTTTTGGCTGAGTGAACGAGTAATATTGGCAACAAAAAGTACATGTGGTAATGAACTCAATGTGACCATACAGAATTTTCTTCTGGGGGAGTTGTTTTCGTACAAATCCGTTGACACAGTTATAAATCAGGATTACGTAGTCTGCTATTCCACAGAGTTCTTAAATTCATTAAATTACCTGCACTCTCACTAACCTCACAATTTAAAATTAAAAGCAGTGTAATTTGTAAACATAATGAGTAACATTAACTAAGCACGAATGTGCAATGGAACGAGACTAACTATAGCTAATGAATAACGTCATCGAGGCAACAATCATTAAGGGAAAGTACAAAGGAAAGGATATTGTGACTTTGTGGGTTCGTAGAATTTAAAGTCCAATTTGCCGAGATTCTAAATGTTCTTTATTTCCGTAGCAATGCACTGTTCAATTCTCACGTAACAACATTACATCACATAGACAACACGATCTTCCAAGGTCGATAACAATAACAAAACAGCGTTCAGTTTACAACATCAGCTCTCGTTACAGCAACACTCTCAGCTGTTCTCTGCTTACCTCTCCCACGACTGTTTTTCGAGACTGTTCTGTACAATCACTAGATGTTTCTGGATTAACCAGGGCATCTAATGACGTAATCCGAATATTCTATCACCTTCCAGAAGCGTAACTTAATCTATGCTGGCAAGTCCATTACCTCCGTCTGTTATCGGCGCTATCGTTATCTGCCGGCTCTTTGTACACATAGCCGCGATATCGTAGGTAACGACTTCGCGACAATATGTTGATCTTGCATATTCCAATGATTCCAACGGAATTACCTTTTGATTTTAAGCGTCCACAATGTCGGTGCGTTCGGCCTTTGCGATGGCCATAAATAAATCGCAAAGGCAGTCGTTGGAAGTTTGCGGAATCAACTTGGAGTTTCCTTGTTTCTCTCATTGACAATTGACGCGTGTTCGCGCGTCGGTAAACCATCATTTTTATATATTTATGCACCACAAAAAAGACAAAAATATATTTTTCAGAAAGCTTTAAATTGATTAACTTAATTGTAACTGTGATATATTTAAACTTCACTTCCAATTGCAGAACAAATAACTAATTCGAATTTGTTCCATTTATATAGATAAGTTCTGATAACCTTTATTGGCGGTATGAAGTTCGCCGGGGAAGCTAGTTTGACATGTTTGCTTTACTTTTTTATTTATGTTATTTACGAAAGATGTACAATCACGATTGTCTGCTATTTTTTCTTAATTCAGGTATATTAAAACTTCCATTTGCGAGCGCATGATGATATTCAGTTGTTTGGTAAAATACATTAAGCCTACCTTAGATGGAAACTGAGATAATCTGAATTCATCTACCTCATTGAAGATTATATTTATTCCCTGTAGCAAAGAAAAAAAAATGAAAGCATTATTGATTTCTCGGCTAGTGCTTAGGGGCTCTTGTTTCGCTATTCAAGTTCATCAAAGCGTATAAGCTGATAAATATGCAATTCATGGTTTTTTCTTTTGCCATTTATATAGTGGATATGCTGTATAAATCTACACCAGTTCAGATACTGAACCACCTTTCAATATCTGGAAAGTCATTCAGTTATTTCTTAGACAAAAGCTACACAATTTACATGCTGTTCAAGATTATGCAAGACGCATTGGGAAAAGCTTCTAAGTGTATTTGCAGACAATATAAAGTATTCATCTTCCATTAAATATCTTAAATATATGGCATTATGTTAATTATAATTGTTGGTGCGCCTTTAGAAAAACAAAGTAACGAAATTGTTGTAGCAAATGACAGTTTGGAGTGGGAACGTTCGTAAAAATTTTGAATCGCTGATAAAGAAGCGGACAGAAAAATAAACTTTTGTAAGAAGTATCTAAACCTCTCCGTTTGTTGCAAGCTCCCATTCCAAATACATAAATTTTTCTTTACTTTTTCAGTACCTATAATATTTATCTTTTTCTCCATTCACTTGCATTCCGGGGCCCTTGCCGTTGTAGTTTAGCATGTTTTTAGAACAGGTTTGCTTTTAACAGCTTTCCCCAAATATCAGCAAATCGCAAGTATTTAATCTTTCTTTTTCTTGCCATCCCTTCCTCATTATAGATACACTTCTTTGTCAAAATATCCATTAGACGTTGATAAATACTATTTCCAGTCATATGCCCCTTGCTATTCTTCTTACTTATGTCAACGTTCAGTTCCTTAGTCTTGTTTAATACTAAGAGAGTATCAAATAATCCATTACAATAAGAGCTGAAGCTTTCCTGTCGACGAATGCACTCACTTTCTTCTCGGGCAGCCAGTCAGGTGAAAAGACGACTAGATATCGACGTTTCGGGAGTGTGCATCTCTCCCATCAACAGGATATTTATAAAATGTTATAACCACAAATGAAATATTGGATATAAAACAACGATAAACAAAGAAAAACACTATCAAAATTCGCAGTACTGAACAAAAGAATGTTTTCAGTTAATTAAATGCCAGGTCAGGAGATGGCGTGAGTATAGAAAATTGTGTCAAAGAAATGTAACTACTTAACTTGATTATCAAGCTGTATTGATTTTGATTCTTAATTCGATGGATTTCCATTTTAAAGCCGGTCTCCAAGAGGAGCTGAATTGAAATCCAGCATCACAATTAAGCGTGCTCCTTTCAGAGGAAATCGCCAAAGCCTCCTTAACTCTCCGCTCCCAGTAACTGTTGCATTTTGCCAAGATGGTCGTCTCCCGAAAATTGGCTCTATGGTCGTTAACAAAACAATGCTCTGCCAGCCCAGACTTCTAAGGTTGCACTAAATCAATGCTCCGTTCATGTTCATTATTCTAGTAGTGATGGTCCTTCCGGTTTGTCCTATATACGGTGTCCCACATTCACAGGGGATGAGGTACACTCCCGGAACTTGGAAGTATAATTTGTCTTTCATGGCCTCAACAGATGTTTAATCTTCGGAGGTGGCATGTGGATGGTCCTGATGTATTTGGCGAGATTTCTGCTGATTATTTACTTGAAAGTATTTTTAGAATACATTACCATTTCTGGTTTTTACAGGCCCCAGTTTAGAGACAGATTAAGAAATATTGCCCACTTTAACACCTAAGAATCAGGTATTGTAGGGTAAATCATTTGTAATTGGTTATATCCTTGTGTAAAAACTCTTTTAGCTAAAGCCACCCTAGGATTTTTGTTTTCTCTTTTCTTTTGTTATTATGTTCAAAATTTATATTCTAATATTTTAAAGATGTTATAACAAATTTTCACTCTTGCTGAAACTCGTGTCTTAGCTATTTAAAATACATTCATCGTTCCATACATACTGTCACCCAATATCGGAAAGCACGACCAACGACAGCTGAGTAAGGGACCAGAGGCATCTGGGCCACACCCACCCATTTATCTCAGTCACTAACTGAGGGGATGATTAGGGAAGTGTCACTTGTCGCTGGCCGCCTCTTCCCCCTTCCCCTGCAGTCTGGAACCTTCGCGATGATTCACTGAAACGAGAGACTTCTAGAAAACAGTGATAATCCTATAAAAAGGGCTGCAATGAGTGAGTTCAGTCAGTTCTTGGCGAGCAGCTGTGAGGAGCGCCCAGTGAGGGGACGGATTGTGTACGTGCGTCGCAGGAGTGTACGTAATTGCGAGTGGAAGTGGAACTGTAACGGACGAACTGGTGAATTGAAATTGTGTGCATTACGTAATTCTGTGTAATCGGCAAGTGTTCAACTGTAATTCGGTGGAAATAAAGAACATTTTTGAGTGGTGCAATCGGACTTTTCATTTCACGAACCCACAAAGTCACAATACTTATAAAAATGGTTACCCAATTTCTGTCATACAAAACGTAAGGCTTCTCCCCGAGATTATGGATAAATATTTCTCGTCCAAGATCGCGGGTAGACCTTCCACGTGTAATATTTCTTGTACGGTTCGTTTTAATTTGCTAATGTCCCACTACATGATATAGTCCATGCCATAATTAGACTGATATCGTAACTAAGATGTTCACAGCAGCAAAGCGCAACCAGTTCTTATCACATGACTTATTCCACGTGCGTAAGATATTTTGATATTCGATTGTCTAAAGATTGATTCCTACTGAATGGAAGCGGGGTAGCAACGACTCCACTCCAGCCATAAAGGATGCGGTCATTATTGTGGCACATGGGTGTAACGCTGCCGGTCTGAGCTGAGTGCCAAGAAGAACAACAGCGACGGCAGGTCAGCGCCGTCCTAACTTCAGGGCTCAAAGCTGCTGAAGTACTGCTCAACTAAAGAGCTGCTTGACACTACGGCCACTTCCATATCCCATACGGCGTCCAGGTGTGGTTGAATCTCATCAGGCCTTCAACCCATTTGAGGATTAAAATCTGGATTGCACTTTGGAGTTCACCGAAGCTGTTGATAGGAAGCTCTTCACATTGACTGGAGGAAACCGAATATATCCTACCTACCGGCCAACGTAATTGAGAGAGGATTAGTTGTAGAGGGCCACCTCTAAGTCTCATTACTCGATAAAGGTACATAGCAAACTCGCTTGTTTTTGTTTGGGTGTCATAGGTTAGGCCCTGAGTAGTCTAGAAAGGTGAGTTATGTTTGCATGCTTATTTCTGGAATTTTATTATTTTATTTTTTAGTTTGAACCGAATAATCATGGCTGACAACTCTCATGACTGTTCTGCTGTCAACATCACGGTGTGCTCACTTTATTGATGTGAGGTTAAGCTCGAACTAGAAATTGTCGATGATGCTTGATGATGAACGATGCTAGCCCATCACGTCCCGGATTATGCGTAGTCTCCGGGGCTCGCTCTTGAGTTAAGCCGAATCTTTCAAACGTACAATTTCATTGCCACTTGTACCAAGCCGGCAGCCGCAACGGAGACGCCACATAAGCATCCTCAGGCAGAATAACGGTAGTTCAATCCTCTTATGCTAGTTATTGTATACGAACCACTTGAAGGGTACATGTTATATATACAACACAAGCTGATCAGGCGAACTTCCTACCGCCATTAAACGTTGTCTGAACTTATCTACATAAATAAAACAAATTCAGAGTAGTTAGTTATTTATTCTGCAATTGGACCTAAAGTTTAAATACAACACAGTTACAATTAAGTTAATCAATTTAAAGCTTTCTGATAAACAATACCTTTGTCCTTTCTTGTGGTGCGTAAGAACGAGGGCTGTTCCATAAAGAACGATCACATTTTTTTTTTTTTTTGACAACATACCTTTACTCATCCTCATAATTTTGATGGTCCTTCTCAAAATAGTCTCTCCTGAATGCGATGCACTTTTCGCAGCTTTTCTGCCAATCTTCTAAGACATGCTGGAAACCATTTTTTCAGAGATCCTTCAAAATCACCTCCGCAGCCTTCACCACTGCTTCTGATGATGGATAACCCCACCCACGAAGGCGTTTCTTTAAGTAGAGAATAGAAAAAAGTCACATGGAGCTAAATCCGGACTATAGAGAGGGTGAGGGGTGCACTTCACGTTGATTTTTGCAAGATATTCAGCAAAAACATTGGCAATATGCGGCCGCGCATTATCGTGGTGAAGCATCCAGCCTGCTTCATGGAAATGTGGTCTTTTGCGCCTGATATGGACTTGCAATGTTTTCAGGTCATCCTTGTAGTATTGTCCAGTTACTGATGTGTGTCCAGGTACAACATGCTGATAAACCATTCCATGAATATCAAAGAATGAGATGACTATAACTTTCCCAGCAGAAGCAACCACTTTTGCTTTTTGGGGGTTGATGATGGAGATTTCCACACTGAGCTTTGCTGTTTGCTCTCAGGATCAAAATGATGTAGCCAAGTTTCATCAGCAGTGATTACGTTGGAAAAAAACTCCGGATCTTCCTCTAACATCAACTTTAACTGAATGCAGACCTGCATGCGAATGTCCTTTTGTTCGGGAATCAACATTCCTGGAACACACCGCGCACAAACACGTCTCATGTGTAATGTTTCTGTCACCAAAGTGTGGGTGGCACCCCATGAAATGTTGAGTATTTCAGAAAGTGATCTTAAGGTAATTCGTCGATCCTCTCTCACAGTGGCAGCAGCAGTGTTGATGTTTTCTTTCGTAAGAGCAGTAACTGGAGCACCGGGTCCACCTTCCTTTGAAATTGATTGTCTCTCCTCTTTAAACATTTTAACCCACCTTCGAGCTGTGCTGTAGGGAAGAGCAGACTCTCCATAGGCCTTCTGTAACATTGTATAGGCCTCAACTTAAGATTTGTTGAGACGAAAGCAGAATTTCAAAGCCGCATATTTTTCCTCGCGTATTGCCTCCATTGCAGCGTTAGGCAATACTGAACATGTCTGAAATTGCCTTTTTCTCACAGACAGAAACCAGGAGTACCAACAATGAAACTACTACGGCGTGTTTGTTTCACATTAAGCTAACAGAATATAATAAGGTTGAATTTTAGTTCGAAAAATTATTACCATTCTTTATTGAACAGCCCTCGTATATAGAGATGGCGGTTTCCGACGCGCGAACACGTCTCTCTCCATGAGAGAAACAAACAAACAAACAAAAATGGTTCCGTAAACTTCCAACGACTGACCTTGCGATTTGTTTATGATCATCGCAAAGGCCAAACGCACGGCAAGCTGTAGACGCTTAAAATCAAAAGTAAATTCATTGGAATCATCGGAATACGAGGGATCAATATATTCTCTCCTTTGTACTTTCCCTTGACTATTGCTGCTCCGATGACGTTATTCATTAGATTTTTCACAGTTAGTATCTTTCCACTGCACAGTCGTCACTGGTTAATGTTATGCAGCATGATCACAACTAATCCTAATTTTAATTTTAAATTGTGAAGTAGGAGTCAAGGCAATTCCAATGAATTTAAGAGCTCTGTGGAATTGTTGACTACGTCATCCTGGTTTATAGTTGTGTCAACTGATTTGTACGAAAACAGTTTCCCAGGAAGAAACAGACAATCTAGAACGTACTTATGATTAACCAACACGTTTATTAGCATTAACTGCATCTCGCTGCTTATCAGTGCGGTCAACACGTGAGTACCTCGTGCATTTGACTGACTTCTACGACCTAAGACAGGTAGTGTTCTTCTTGGCACAGTAAAACATTTTCCGGAAACTTCACAAAGTCAGAAAGGAATTTAATTGATTTTGTGTCAATTCAATTCACATTCGCGAATTCACAAACACAAATTATAAAGTATCCAAGGATTCACTAATATTTGACAACAATTGTCTGTGATGTAATGTTTACAGTGATATAGCGCGTCAGGAATTAATCTTCAAAATACATATCATCATAACGCTACATAAAATATTTTCAGTCTTGATAACAAAAGATAAACGTTATTTAATAAAATATTGTAAGTGAAATATCTTTTAAGACTTTTGCAAGTAATTGTTTTTTTTTTACAATTTTTTACGTATTACCTTGACGACAAATATATTTTTGATGAGCTACAGTTCTTATGGCTAGTAAAAGTTCTTTCTATTACAATAGATATAAATCTATGATTTGTACCACAAATTTCTGAACATTACCCGTAAAATACTCCAGGAAAGAGTGTGGATTAGGCAGTGAGAGGAACAACGACGCGTGCCTCACGCTGTGTGCATCTCTCCCATGAACAGGATATTTATTAAATATTATAACCACAAATGAAAAATTGGATATAACACAAATATAAACAAATACAAAACACTATGAAAATTCGCATTACTGAACAAAAGACTTTTCAGTAAATTAAATACCAGGTAAGAGATGGCGTGAGTATAGAAAATTAATTGGGCCAAAGAAACGTAACTACGAGGGTGGGTCAAAAAGCAATGCCTCCTATTTTTTTCCCTTAAGTAAGTTATGTGAAAACTTTGAATTTGACGCAATTCCTCAAACCTGCTTCTCCAATCCCCTGCAGTAGTAACTTCCTAAGTCAACCGTTGGCAGCACTGCATCCTCTTGCAAAATGGCTGACATCGACATTCGTATTAGACAGCGTTCTGTGATTGAATTTTTGACTGCGGAAGGTGAAAGGCCAACTCGCATTCACGAAAGGATAAAAAATGTGTGTGGTGATGCAACGGTGGATGTCAGCACTGTTAGACGATGGGTTCGTCGCTGTAACGAAGCTGAAGGGCAAACACAATTGGCAGATGAAAAGCGAAGCGGCAGGCCGGTGACTCCAGTGACTCCATACAACATTCAGCGAGTCGATGATATCATTCGTGGTGATCGCCGGGTAACAACAGATGAATTGTGTCGCATTACCTCCCTCAGTAAAGGCAGTGTGATAACGAGTATTCAACAACTGGGTTACTCAAAAGTTTGTTCACGTTGGGAACCAAGAATGTTAACCGCCCAAAACAAAGACACAAGGAAAACAATAGCCTCCGAACACTTGCAGCGTTTCAGTTTGGAGGGAGAGGAGTTTCTGGAAAAAATTGTCACTGGAGACGAAACGTAGGTTCATTTTTTTGAACCTAAATCAAAGAGGCAGTCAATGGAATGGCATCACACAACGTCACCGAAGAAAAAAATTCAAAACTCAGTGGTTGGCAGGGAAAGTTATGGCGACAGTGTTTTGGGATGCAGAGGGTGTGCTTATGTTTGAGTTTTTGGAGCAGGGATGCACAATAGATTCTATCCAATACGTCAGAGTTTAACGCCCGCTTTTACTACATACGGCACCGCACTGATGATACATGAGATGAAGATGGAGCACCGGTGGAATGAGATGGCGGGGGAAACCGGAGATCCTGGATAAAACCCGCCCCAGCGCCATGTTGTCCACCACAAATCTCACTTTGCGGTCGCCTGGGATCGAACCCGGGCCGCCTTGGTGA
This sequence comes from Mantis religiosa, assembly GCA_030765055.1. Taxonomy (NCBI): domain Eukaryota; kingdom Metazoa; phylum Arthropoda; class Insecta; order Mantodea; family Mantidae; genus Mantis; species Mantis religiosa. Next base: position 99,887,298 of record CM060957.1, read on the forward strand.
GAGCCAAGCGGTCTAACCACTGAGCCACGGCGCGGCCTACAGAAGAATTGGTTCACGCGATTGATGACAAGATCCAGGAAGACCGCAAGTTTACAATTGGTGCTCTCGCTATGGAATTTCCCCAAATCTTACGATCGCTAGTTCATTAAATTGTTACCGAAAAACTGAAATTTCGTAAACTTTGCACACGTTGGGTGCCAAAAGACTCTTACTGGGCAACTCAAAACAAAACGGATGGGTTAGTGCACTTCAGTTTTTGACCCCTTACGATGAAGGCGGCGAAGAATTTCTGACACAGAGAGTCACAGGAGATGAAAATTGGGTTTCTTACGACATTCCTGAAAGTGAGCGTCAATCAATGGAATGGAGGCACAACTTATCCCCAGCAAAGGTTAAGCCGGAAGAAATCTCGACACCTTGAAAACTGATGTGCACAGTGTTCTGGGACAGGAAAGGCATCTTACTCATTGATTTATTACCGCGTGGTCAAACAATGAAAGCAGATGTTTATTGTGAGACACTTAGGAAATTGCGACTCGCAATACAGAATAAGCGCCGAGGAATGCTCTCAAAAGGTGTTATGTTTCTTCACGACAACGCACGACCACACACTTCAAATGTGACGAAAAACATCCTACTGGGATTTGGCTGGGATGTGTTTGACCAACCCCCGTACAGCCCTGACCTCGCTCCTAGCGACTTTCATCTGTTTTTGCATCTCAAATCTTTCCTTGGCGGTCAGCACTTCAACAATGACGAAGAGGTGAAAGAAAAGTTTCCAACTGGTTGAAGATACAGGCGGCAAACTTCTATGAAGATGGTATACAAAAACTTGCGCCTCGCTATGACAAATGCCTGCCAAATTTTGGCAGTTATGTGGGAAAGTAGTTTAAGAGTTTTGTGCAATAAATAATGTTTCTGTATCTGTAGACAGTTTAATTTTATTACCAAATAGAACTTACTTTCTGGACGTACCTCGTATAAAACTTTATAGTCTTTATGTTTGTAAATAACTACAGAACGAAGGAGAATTTAAAAACGTGGATATTTTACAACTTTCGTTGTTTTTAAAAATTATTTCACCATTTCTGTAGTTGTTTCACCGCAACAGTTGTGTAGGGGATACACATTTCCACGACTTGTTCGCTTAAAAGTAGAAATAACCCCGCCGATTTTGCATACCCATTTTCAGTACTTAGGGGAAAGTTGTATCAGTGGCTAAGAATATATGGGACTTTACGAAATTACAGTTTTAATGGGTAAAGAAGAGGATTCACTATTTAAATTGTCTGGATCGTTGTCCAAGTTGTAATAAAGTATTTGGGAGAAATTTATATACCTATAATGACAGCATAAAATTTGTTTAAATAGATTTCCTATCCAAGAAAATCAGACCTGGGTTCCGAACACATGGGACATTAAAAAATTAGTGGCAACACTGCCTGCTTTTGGCGCTATCAGGGGTAAATCATGTAAGCTGATAACCAGACATCGGATCCCCTATATTAGCAATCAACGTACGCACAGGTACTATACAAGGTCACGCGCGACATCAACAAACGTCTGTGTCAACAAGTATACGGAAGCGCTGTGTGTGTACAGTCCAGCACGGATACAAAGTGTAAGCTACGTCACAACATGCCATCCTTGTCATTGCTTTCGATGCGGGAATTACAGTGAACAACCATGTTCATTCGTAAATTGTCGAATATGAATTTTCTGCGCCTCTCATTGAAACAATATAAAAATATTGGGAGAAAGTTAATTCAATATCACACGACGTTAATGGTTCATATGAGTAGTACAAATCATTTTCATATATTTGTCCGAGACTTGGTTTATTTCTTATATTACGCCGCACTGAAAGTCCAGTATTGTTGTGTTGGTACTAGACAATTCATTTTTTGTCGTTTGTTAGGTGGTGTATTCTTTGTTATTAATTTTTGCAGACACCTCCTCGACTGCTTATAGACAGCTCGAAAGTATTCTTCAAGCTGTTTAATAGTTGTTGATAATACCCAAAACTTTTGATTTATAAAATGAAGATTTTCCAATAATTGTTATGAAGGTCATGCTATTAACGCAATATGTCCTACACCTTGAAAGGCAGATCTACCTCCGTGGCGAGCAGTGGTTGTAACGAAACTAAAGCTACGCGTTGAGAACCGGACTATCCCTACGTGTTGTCTCTGGGACTGATGTCAGCAGTTATATACTGCGAGACTCGTAAACTTTATATCCCTTTAAAGGTGTACAGGCTCCGATATCTGATAATAACAATTAAATATAAGAGCATCTAATTTTATTAGCTGTGAGTTTGAAGACAATAATTTTATTAAATAAGACATTTTAGTAAGTTTAATTGTAGGCTGTTATCTTTAGTGCTCTAAACATGTTTAGTAAGCACGAACAAAGATGCCTAATTAAAATTCAGGTTGCAGGAGGTATCAATGCTCGACAATGTCATGCAGAATTTTTGGAATCTTGTGGTAGACAGACTTTACCATATCGTACCGTGGCTAGGTGTCAAATGTATTTCATAAAGCAAGGGAAGACGTTCTCAAAAAGGTGGAGCTGGCAGATCGCAATCAGCAAGTGATGATGTGCATGTGAATGCTATTAGATATTTTGCAGCATCCTCCATAATCTCCATATATGAGCCCATGTGATTTCGAACTTTTTGCTAAAATGAAATTACCACTTAGAGGAGTTCCCTTTAGAACCAGACCGGCAATTATAGCAGCAGTAGAGCAGTCTGTTCGAATATTAGACAACAAGACACTGTGGATGGCATCCGTCGGCTCCGTGACGTGTGGAGGTGAGTTCATTTTGGAGATTACTTCTAAGCACTGGAATAATGTGACTGCTCCAAAAATGCTTTATTTGCTGTTAATTCAAATGTTGCCAGTAATTTATAGAATGACCTAAGTATAATTTCTTTCTGCTAGCAAAACCCCAAATTTTTTGCTTATAGCTTCCATTCGGACATTTCTATTGTCGTAGTTAGCGTGAAGGAATCAAAACTCTAAATGAATTTTAATTCCTTAAAAGGAAGTGTATTGTACAGAGCTTTATTTTGGAACATTAAGAAGTCAATCTATTTCAAAATAAATAAATGAATAAATAAACAAACAAACAAACAAATAATGAAGGAAGGAGGGAATGAGTGAAGGAGGGAAGGAGTGAAGGAGTGAAGGAGGGAAGGAGGGCAGGAGGGAAGGAGGGCAGGAGGGAAGGAGGGCAGGAGAGCAGGAGGGCAGGAGAGCAGGAGGGCAGGAGAGCAGGAGCGCAAGAGGGCAGGAGGGAAGGAGGGAAGGAGGGAAGGAGAGAAGGAGGGAGGGAAGGAGGGAGGGAAGAAGGGAGGGAAGAAGGGAGGGAGGAAGGAAGGATTTATAATTTAAGTATAGCGCATAAATAACGTTACATTTTAATCATAATACGTATAAAACATTCAATGCTTTCTGAAATTTATAAAGTTTAAGCAACACACTAAAATTCATAGAATGACACACTTTTATTAGTGAACTGGTCATAACAAAAGTTTTAATCGGAAGCTTTTATTAATTAAATTTTGAGGTATCTGAGTATTAAGCGTTTCTAATCTTCCAAGCTGCAAGAACTTAACTCATTCTAAGAATGTTTTATTATAAATTAAGTGTTTGCTCTGCTTCACACAGCTTTGTGAAAGGAAAAATACAAAACCGAAGTTTCAGGAATGAAGTATTCAAGAAACTTTATATTTCAGCAAAACATAACTTTATGAAGAAACTTCGGTTAAACAGTTCTAGTACCTCTTTAAGTATGAAATGAAAGGGTATTTCATCTACGCTTGGATTGACATGTTATTTCCTAGTTGATTATCAGAATGAATTGGAATTCAATTTAAGAAGAGTGATTACTGGAAATAATCATTTCTTCCAAACTAGCGGTGTGTAGGTTAAGGTTTGAATGAGTAGAGCCAGCCTGAACAATTCAATGCCATAGCCGGGATTTGAATCATGGATCTCGCGCTCTCCATGCGGTTGCTCTAACCCAATGAGCTACTATGGCCAACCTGCCGACATGACATTAAATTCTCCAACTGACTTGTATATTTCGCGGTACACCACTAGGTGTTCTCATATGCTATGAGACACGCTCCTTTTATGGCGACTTACTATGTTGTAAGTACTTAAGTCCCAGGCTTCATAGTTAAACCACTATGTTATTCAGGTGAATTGGTGGAAATAATCATTTCTTCCACAACAGCCGTGTGTAGGTTTCTGGCTACTATGGCCAACATGCCGACATGACATAAAATTCTCTAACTGACTCTTACGTTTCCCGGTAGACCACTAGGTGTTCTCATATGCTGTGAGACACGCACTTCATATGAGTCGAAACATATACATGAAAAATATGAGTCATCTGGAGAATTTGATGTCATGTCGGCATGTAGGCCATAGTAGCTCAGTGGTTTAGAGCAAACGCACGGAGAGAGGGAGATCCGTGGTTCAAATCCCGGCTATAGCATTGAATTTTTCAGTCTGGCTCTACGCATTCAAGAGTGGTAACTCTACTTTAAAAATCAGTAGTTCATAAAGACTCCATATGGTGCCCGCCTCGGTAGCGTAGATGGTAGCGTGTCTGACTCACGTTCAAGAGCTCCCGAGTTCGAATCTCGGTCACGGTGAGTTACTTGGATAAGATTTTTCCGGGGATTTCCCTTATCCTGAAAGGCGAATGTCGAGTAACTAAGCTCTATGGACCCTGGGCTCATATAACCACCATTTCCCTCATTTCGCTCATTGTCCGATATCACTCAACGTTAGAGGACGTAAAGTACAAAGAAACTCCATATTGGTTTTACTTTCTCTGATACCTACATACATAGCAAGTAAAAAGTATTTCATTCCACTCAAAAATTATATACCAGGATTTCAGTGGAAATTCACTTGAACTAAATAAATCGCTTTTAGAAAAAGGTCCGTGCGTGTATGTATGTCAACAGCATAACTCGAAAACAAAAGGTCAGTTGAAATCTGAACATGGTATTTAATTCAGCAGAAAATTTTCTAGAAAATGCCCTACCATTCCTAACCATTGAACATTTATTTACATTGAAAATGTAAGTTGAAAATTTTCCAACTTTTTTTCTTAAAAGTGGCTCTAACAATTAAGACATTTTCATGACATAGGAATGTATAGCTTAAATTTTCTGAAAATAGCTTCTTAAGTCCTCTTCATTATGAATGACTTGCATGACTGGTAAACCGTAAGAGATAGACAGTGCCTTGTTATACAAAAATGTGATAATGTTTACATATGTAATGTTTAATGTATTATTTTAATAAAAATAACTTTTTCTGGTGTTTACTGTTTTTGAGATATTAGTCCCTGTTATTAGTTTTAAGTTTTCAAATATTATACTTTTCCCAAACAGGAAGACTTTATTCGTTTTTTTAGGTCTTGGCCATGTAAAGAGAATGCAGAATCAAAGTCATACGTAGAGACTAGCTCTTAAAATTTTTACTATCTCCTAAACCTACTGTATTCTCCTATTCTCATTATACCTTTGTAATAAAACCACTTCAAAAGTGAACAGAGAGGCCATGCAAATACACATTATCACATTTGACTTGTAGCACACTAATCTGGAATATCACTGGAAAGGCTTTTATTTTATGTTTTGCTGCCATATTTCTACAGAATGTTTCTTTAGAAAGATGTAGGTATACAAAGCATCAAGACCTAACTACTGAAATTGCTTTAGTTACGATAGGAACTCTCTCTAGGGAAATGCGAAAGTAAAATGAATTTGTTCTTTTAGATGTCGTGTTTCATTTTGAAGCACTTAAAAGTAGAGTAATTTGTAATAGTTTAAAGATACTCGAGACAATGATATTCTGTTTGCTGTTATCAGAATATGACTTGTGAAAAAGAATTTTAATAAATTATAAATAAATACTCTATGTGTGTTTTTAACCAAGCACAATATTTGCTACTTTTATTTTCTCTCACCTCTATTCTAAATGTCTCTTTAAATATATGATCATGCTATTGGTTCGTCAGTGTCCACGGAGACTTTCGCGATTGGTAACGTACGTATGTTTCTGTGACGGGCAAAAGGCACCTTGACACTTGTCCACTGAGGCCTTAGTATTACTCGACAGAGCGTTGATGATATTGACCTTCAGGTGACCAGCGCTGTGATCGTCTCTTATCGGGTCTTATCTGGTCGACTAGAAGAGTGAAATATTGGTAAGTTGATGTACAGTAAATTACGAAACACAAATATACATTGGAAGCTGCGTGTATGACACATTGCTGTACAGAAGCCATGATTGTATCTGAACAGACTATACATACACTGGACTCGCCGTGTATGTGCGATAAGCTGAGGTAAACATCTGTGTTGGAATTTTTCCCGATACGCCTTCTGGCTTTGCGCTGCTCGAACAGTTACCATGGAGTTATCTTTGCTAATAGAAACCTCTCAGATAAGGCACTGATTATTCTTGTAAGAGTGAGAAGGAAGCTGCTGCGCTTCGCGGCCCTGTGCTAGGCACCAATGAACGCATCACTTCAGCCAATGCAATTCACAGAAATCACAAATTATATATATATATGTTCACTCCACGTGGAGTAATCAGTGCGTTATCCGAGAGGTATCTATTACCAAAGATAAATTCATGGTAACGGTTCGAGCAGCAAGACAATACCTATTGCCCACCACAAGAAGGTAAGCGGGCCAAGAAGAGGAAGAGGGGCTTGAACTGTTTATCTGCTCTGATAGTGGATCTGTTCACTAAGAAACGAGTGTATGAGGGCGCATATCAGTCACCTATGCTGCCATATCTAATGCCTGTTTCAGTAACTGCAGTGATAGATATTATGCATGGGTCAGTTATGTGACAACACTGTGTATTTTAGATAAACCTAGCACCCGTTTGATATCCGGACGGCGAGCATAAAAGTGTGAACACCAAAAGAGTTTACGTTACATATTCTTCGCCTTACCTTCTTGTATTGGGTGGATAGTACTAGGTAACTGTACTTCTGGGACGGGCAAAATACATTTACACCTATTCTCAAAGACCTTAGCGCTAGACAACTGTATCTCTGCTGACGCCCGCCTCGGTAGCGTAAATAGTAGTGTGTCTGCCCACGAGTTCGAATCTCGGTCAGGATGAGTTATCTGGCTGCGGTTTTCTTTCAGGGTTCTTGAAAGATGAATGTCAGGTAACTCTAAGCTCTATGGATCCTATGCTCCCCTGAGCATCATTTCACCCAATTCATTCATCGTACGATATGACAGTGTTGGAAGACGAACATTAAAAAATGTATCCCTGCTTCTATATGTGCCGATTATTAAAGTGCCAGATTCATTATCCCTATTTTTTCTATTATTTAAACTTTAGGTGTAATGGTATTAGTACTTTTGTTGACTGAGGAGAAACTATGAAAGAAAGGGGGGACCGAGCTGGTCAGACTGGTTTACCCAGGGAATTGAATCCAACTTTACCACCTGAGCCATCCGCTTTATGCTGCAATTTTTTGCAACAAAAATGAAGTTGATCTATGTCTCATTCTCGGAAATGTTAATGCAGGTTTAATTGCACTCGTTATCTGTTAACTTCTTATGCAATCCGAGTGTTCCCAAATAAATTAATGTTAAACTCTAGCATGTATGGTACAAAATTGCTCTTATTTATGGCTCGTTTCCCGTTACACATCTACACACTTGAATTTCGAGAACTAAGTAAAATGCTCAAGCGTATGTGAAGCGATATATTGGATAATGTTTGTCCAAGCATTTTAATTACACGATTTTCTAAAATTAAAACACAATAAAGACGATTTTAATTGAATGTTCATTGATTATAATCTGGACTGGATGACGTAGCTTATTAGTGTCTACGTACTAATACCATTATAAAGGAATAACGAGTTCATTTTTGTGTGATAAAATTGCAGCCTTGCATGTACATATAAGATCAATGACCGTAATTGCTCGATGTCCGAGACATTACTAAAAATACTCGGTGTGTAACCTGTTTAAACAAATACTAAGGTGATTAGAAAAGTAAGTTATTATTAAACAACAAGTATTGCTAAATAGCTCTACACTTCATTTGCTTATTTTTGCCTAAAATACTTACACTCTTATACTAATAAGGTTAAAAATAATCCCACTAGCTTTCTAAAATTGATACCTATTAGATATCATTAAATTCTCCATTGCAATGTATACACAGAAGATTTAATTGTGCGAAAGCTTGTCTGAAATGGATTTTTCAGTCTCTGTTATATGTGTGCTATTCTACTGTAAACAAGAGAAAGTAGTAATTTCAAATTGTAATCAATTAATATACCCATGCACTGGCTCGTCGATTTTTGTCTTGCATTATAATGAAGAATAATTAATGTTTCTGTTTTATTTAATGCTTTAAATTAACACCTTCTCTCTGTATAATTACTCTGGGCGACAATGAAAAAGTTTCGGGCTTAAAATTAGTGAAATTACGTGTATTTCCATCTGCTGAATTAAAAAATCACCATAAAATGATAAGATTAGCTCTTGTTTTGAAGATAAAGTGACATTTCATATTTTAGAGTGAAGATTTTAAATTTGAGGGAATTTTTTGGGAGTTGGCACACCTGTCAAATAACAAAACACAATCAGCGAGAAAATTTAGAAATTAAGTGATGTGAAAGTTACGGAAGGCATTTTTGTCGGACCACAAATAAGAGAACTTGTAAAGGATCCTGCATTTGACCAAATTTTGGAGCGGAATGATAAGGAAGCTTGGGAAGCCTTCAAGGGTGTTGTTAATGGATTTTTAAGCAAAAAAAGAGATGAAAACTACAAGCATTTGATGACAGTACTCCTGCAAAAATACCGTTACCTTAGATGCAACTTGTCCCTTAAGATCCAATTTTCCACTCCCACCTAGACTTTTTCCCTCCTAGTTGTGGAGCTGTTAGTGATGAACATGGGGAGAGATTCCATCAGGACATTTCTATTACGGAACAAAGATATCAGGGCCGTTGGAATGAAGTAATTGCTTGCGGATTACTACTGTTGGTCTTTGTATATGGATTCTGCGGAACTCCATCACAAGAGGCAAGCTAAAAGATGAAGTCAGTAGGCACCACATGATTGTCATCAGACACAACTAACTGCGAAGTATTTTTCCAGCAATTTAGAACTCTTAGCATGTAATTACCAGTTAACAAAATCAAATGCACTTTCATTGCTGTTAGCATGTATGTAATTAAAATGTATCCTTTTCTCTCAATCCGTTAATATGTAATACTTCCACCTTCTGTATAACAGAAACTAGAGCTAATAAAAAAATTTCAGTCGTATTTGTTTTTCTCAACCCAAAATTAGTAAGAATTGCCTCAGGAAGTGCTCGAAACATTCAAAAATTACTTTTTGTGGCCCAGTGTTACCTGTAAATCTTCGTTCAAAATATTTACAGCAGTGACCTCTTCAGTAAGGCCTCAAAGTGATCTATATCTTTTGGAGTGTTAATTGAATTATCAATTAATACATCCTTAACAAAAGTAAGGACTATTGCGCAATGATAATAGATTCAGAAATTTGTGCCTAGATATATATTTTAGACACCAAATTTAAGATTGGTAACTTGAGTTGAACCCAAAAATGTTTTAAACAACTGTGCAAACCTTACAATTGTTCAAGCTTTTATTACAAATAGGAGAGAGATTTAAAAAAGAAATTTGGAACAAAATCTCCCACTTAAATATATGAATGAATATTTGAGTACCACGGTCCAAAAGTTCAGTCCAAGTTAGAAAACCTATTGGTTACACAATAGAGGAAGACACATCGTACATTTCAAACTACTTATAACTATTGTAGCTGGAGGAAAAGTGAAGTAAATAACTATAGGAGGCCAAAGGCCACAGGCGATAGGTCACATTGACGCGCGGAAGTCTAACAGTTCGAGATTCGAAGAATGTCAAGAGTTTCTTAGTAAGAACGTTGGACGACCCGTCGACCAAACAACCCTCTAATGTCCAATGGGAGTTATCTTTCATTTAAGGCAATCATCCGTGCTGTCAAACACATCATGGAACCTAGAAGCACAGAAGTAAACAGAATAAAAGGAAAATCATGGAAAATAAATCATGGTGGATGACAAAGCTCCCTAGGTTTCGCCTACCTACGAGGGAAAACGAGAAGCCTCAAATTAGACTCCCTGGCTGACGAGAATCAAACAAGGAGCCCTCTGAATGCCAGTCTCACATTACCCTAAGCAATAGATATTGTAAATACAGATAAAAATTATTTCTCAAGAAATGGTCCAATAACAATAACAACAACAGTAATAATAATAATAATAATAATAATAATAATAATAATAATAATAATAATAATAATAATAATAATAATAATAATAATAATAATAATAATAATAATAATAATAATAATAATAATAATAATAATAATAATAATAATAATAATAATAATAATAATAATAATAATAATAATAATAATAATAATAATAATAATAATAATAATAATAATAATAATAATAATAATAATAATAATAATAATAATAATAATAATAATAATAATAATAATAATAATAATAATAATAATAATAATAATAATAATAATAATAATAATAATAATAATAATAATAATAATAATAATAATAATAATAATAATAATAATAATAATAATAATAATAATAATAATAATAATAATAATAATAATAATAATAATAATAATAATAATAATAATAATAATAATAATAATAATAATAATAATAATAATAATAATAATAATAATAATAATAATAATAATAATAATAATAATAATAATAATAATAATAATAATAATAATAATAATTAATAATAATAGTAATAATAATAATAATAATAGTAATAATAATAAGAAGAATAACAATAACAACAACAACAACAATAATAATAATAATAATAATAATAATAATAATAATAATAATAATAATAATAATAATAATAATAATAATAATAATAATAATAATAATAATAATAATAATAATAATAATAATAATAATAATAATAATAATAATAATAATAATAATAATAATAATAATAATAATAATAATAATAATAATAATAATAATAATAATAATAATAATAATAATAATAATAATAATAATAATAATAATAATAATAATAATAATAATAATAATAATAATAATAATAATAATAATAATAATAATAATAATAATAATAATAATAATAATAATAATAATAATAATAATAATAATAATAATAATAATAATAATAATAATAATAATAATAATAATAATAATAATAATAATAATAATAATAATAATAATAATAATAATAATAATAATAATAATAATAATAATAATAATAATAATAATAATAATAATAATAATAATAATAATAATACTAATAATCATAATCATAATCATAATCATAATCATAATCATAATCATAATCATAATCATAATCATAATAATAATAATAATAATAATAATAATAATAATAATAATAATAATAATAATAATAATAATAATAATAATAATAATAATAATAATAATAATAATAATAATAATAATAATAATAATAATAATAATAAGAAGAAGAAGAAGAAGAAGAAGAAGAAGAAGAAGAAGAAGAAGAAGAAGAAGAAGAAGAAGAAGAAGAAGAAGAAGAAGAAGAAGAAGAAGAAGAAGAAGAAGAAGAAGAAGAAGAAGAAGAAGAAGAAGAAGAAGAAGAAGAAGAAGAAGAAGAAGAAGAAGAAGAAGAAGAACAACAACAACAACAAAGCCTAACTTACTCAACAGCTTTTTTTTTTTTTTTTGTAATTTACGTTAAGTCATATCGGACGATGAATGAAATGAGTGAAGTGATGCTCAAATGAGTTCGGGGTCCATAGAGCATAAGAGTTACCCGACATTCGTCTATCAGGATAAGGGAAAGCCCCAGAATAAAACCTTATCCAGGTAACTCACCCTAACCGAGATTCGAACTCGGGTTCTCTTGAACGTGAGGCAGACACGCCACCATCTACGCTACCGAGGCGGGCACTTAAAAACTTGATGATTTTTTTTCCTACGGATCATTTATCCTTTAGTCTCCCAGTTCATTTGGGCATTTCATACTTTAATGCCACGATATCATACAAAACTGACAAAAATAATGTATAGTAAGGAGACTGGACAGGTATAGCTAATTAGGAACCATTTACAAAACACATGGCACAGGAAAGCGACTACGTAACTGAATGTGTAGTGCTCCAAAGTACCATGAAAATTTGCGCTATTCATTATGACTCGTAATTAAAGCACGCTAGATTAGTAGAGATAAAATTATCTCTAAAGGCAAGTGAAGCATTTAGAGTTGAAGTACATGTAAACAGTCCAGTGATGCGCCTAATGTGGTGGAAGGCGCTTGCCCCAGGGAGCTGTGTTTGCAGAATGGATTCCGATGAATGAGAGCGGGTGGTGATAAAACCAAGTTGTGGCTTATCGTGACTTCGAGGAAGAGAAGGAAGTGAGGGAGCGTGGGCTGGTGCAATTCCAGGAACTGCTTACATTGTCGCCAAGCGGTCTGCGTATCTACCCAACCAAATCAAGGGAAGTGACGCTGAAAAATACAGAAGATTTGAGGAAAAATGTATATATCAATGAGGATAACAATTTTGTTGGATTTTTTGCTACTGTTGTACCGAAAAATCTAAATGACATATAACTAACGTGTTCGCAGCAATGAGGATAAAACCAACTCCTATCACGTGAGGAAGATAATATGATATATCTGATTGGCAAAAATGATATGAATCGATTTCTACTGTGTGTGACCGTATCCTTAATTGTCTGTAGTAGAGTCCGTTGCTACACCGCTTCTAAGCGATAGATATCGATTTATATCTAATTTTATCTAATCAGAGATATACCTAATATCTTACCCACTTGGGGTAAACTACATAATAATAGAAGCTCGTTTCGTTTTTATTGCTGTGAACATCTTAGTTACGTGTTCATCTAATTATAAAACAGACTACCTATAATTGTTTTTCTTATCGAATAATTTAACGTGATTAACAGTTGATCTAGTCGATATATTTGTATACTAATTACTTCTTATCCTCTTCTAAGCAGTCGAATTTAACAAACAAAGAAACTGAATAGATACGCTAAATTACCTGAATGTATCTACAAGAAAAGCAGAGAAAAGTTGATGTAATTTTAATTTTCAGAAAGTTTGAATAAAAGGAACCACATTTGGAGTAACAAAGCTTTTTTAAAGTTCATAAAAACAACTATATACTATGCTCAAGTTGTTCTCCGGAGGCAAGTCAGGGGAAAAGACGATTAGAAATAGACGTTTCGGGAGTGTGCATCGCTTCCATCATCTGGGTATTTATTAAATGTTATACCCACAAATGAATCACTGGATATAACACAAATATAAACAAAGACAAAACACTATCAATATTTACATTACTGAACAAACGACTGTTTTCAGTAAATTAAATGCCAGGTCAGGAGATGGCGTGCGTGTAGAAAATTAATTGGGTCAAAGAAATGTAACTACTTAACTTGATTATCAATTGTATTGATCTGTGCTTCTTAAATCGACGGATTTCCATTTTAAGGCCGATTTCCAAGATGAGCTGAACTGAAATCCAGCATCACGATTAAGCGTGACGAGGGATGTCCAGTAGCTACTTGCAAGTGATAGCATGCGGCACTTTACAAGCTTAAGTTTTGTGCTTTGCGGTTCTACTCCGCAGCACTTTGGTGCAACGGCATTATACCATCAAATTTTCAGATGCATAGCGGCGTGAGTGAAATGATAATATGCTTGTAGGGGAAAAACAGTAAAATCTCTTCACCGTTTTATGGGCATCTTTAATAAGTTAATTCAAAAATAGTTTATAAATAAAATTTACAAAAAAGAGAAGCGTAAAATCATTGGTGCGTGTATAGGCGAAAACATAAAACTTTAAAAAAAAAAATACTTTACGCACCCAAGAAACAAAACAGAAGGGTTTCTTTAACTATTATTACAAATTAGTATGTTAAAATGTCAAAGTAAATGCGAGGGCTAAATTATGAAGACGTTGGGATATGTTCTTTATTATAAAAATGAATATTTTCCCAACAAAAGAATCAAAATTAATTTTAAAGTGAACCACCCCACCAGGTACAATGGATCTTGCATCCTGAAAACAGACCCAGAGAAGCGGCATACTACCTTACAGACCTTTTCCCACTTAAATTCAGTAACCCTCCCTAAGATTTCCGAAACAAAAATATTTGTTTCGTTAAACGCCATTGAGGGTGGGCACGCAGCAACAACACTCAGGCTGTACCTCAGCTACCATCACCTCGGTCTTTCAGTTAATCGGACAGTTTTGAATCGCAAACTGTGATTAACGGCATATGAAACTGCACAAAAATCGGAGGTGTCATTCAAAACCTATCTTCATAACCTTATAGGTTGTTAAAATACATAGGCATACAGAACACAATATGCATAAAATGTCTTTAATGTATAAAGTATTTACCTTACATCTTGATATTTATTTCAGAACCGCTATATCGATTATATTTGAAATTCCGGTGTTAAATAAGATAGTGTTAATTCAAATAGAATTGAAGTAAATAATTATTAGAAACCTAGATATAATCTGATAAAGCTATTCATTGATAGAGTCAACATGAAAAATTCAATACCATGGCCGGGATTTGAACCACGGATCTCCTGGTTTCCGTCCAGTCACTCTAAACCACTGAGCTAACATGGCCAACGTGCCGTCCTGACATTAAATTCTCCATTTGACTTGTATATTTCCCCGGTAGACCACTAGGGGCTCTCGCATTCGAGATATACCATTTGTGGCGACTTACTATCGTAAGTACTTGAGTCCCAGGATTCATCATTTAACTCATTATATCTCGAATGCGAGAGCCCCTAGTGGTCTACCGGATAAATATGCAAGTCAACTGGAGAATTTAATCTCAGGACGGCACGTCGGCCATGGTAGCTTAATGGTTTAGAGTGACTGGACGGGCACCAGGAGATCCGTGGTTCAAATCCCGGCCATGGAATTGAAGTTTTCATGTTGTCTCTATCAATCCAAAACCTTAGCTTATATACGGCCAGTGTGAAGAAATGATTAATTTCCATCAATTAACTAAAATAATAAGAGTTAAATGATGAAGCCTGGGACTCAAGTACTTACGATAGTAAGTCGCCACAAATAGTGTATCTCTAATGCGAGAGCCCCTAGTGGTCTACCGAGGAAATATACGAGTCAACTGGGGAATTTAATGTCAGGACGGCACGTTGACCGTGGTAGCTCAATAGTTTAGAGTGACTGGACCGAAACCAGGAGATCCGTGGTTCAACTCCCGGCCATGGCATTCAATTTTTTATGTTGACTCTACCAATCAAAAACCTTAGCTTATATACGGCTAGTGTGAAGAAATGATTAATGTCCATCAATTAACTAAAATGATAAAGCTATATTAGATGTTAGGTTAATTATAATGTCATCAAATTTAACACTTAAAGAGTGTGTGATATCATCATCATTTTTTTAACAGGATTTAATTCGACCTACCGTTTTGGTTATTTCAGTAGTTTCTTTTCTTCTTTCTTTCTCTTTATTACAAAGTATCCCACTTTGGGTCGGTATCTTGTCACATTTCTTTGTCCTATCATGTTTCAGTTCCTTGTCGGCGCACATATAAACGAAGTATATACTTTTGAAAGCGAAATATGCATCCTGCTATTCTGTGAACTAAGGCGAGCCGGGCCTCCTAGCGGTGGTCGCTAGAGTACGTGTCTCTCGCTTTCCACCACGTAAACGATCGCGGGTTTGAGTCCCGCCTTGGGCACGGGTGTCTGTGTGTATTATTCATATGTGTAAAACAGAAAAACAGTTAAGTGCGGTAGCGTAAGGTGGCGAAAACAAGAAAAATAAAATAAAAAGTGGACCAATATTTTAAAAAGGTAATAAGTTTGAATGTAACTGACGAGTTGTTCACGAGTTGTACAAGTCAGTTCACGAGTCAGGTTGGAGAGTTTAATGTCATGTTGGTCATAGTACCTCAATGGTTTAGAGCGGCTGGACGGAGACCAGAAGATCCGTGGTTCAAATCCCGGATATGGCATTGAATTTTTCAGTCTGTCTCTACCCTTTCATCATCATCATCATCATCATCATCATCATCATCATCATCTCATCATCATCATCACCACCACCACCATTATTATTATTATTATTATTATTATTATTATTATTATTATTATTATTATTATTATTATTATTATTATTATTATTATTATTATTATTATTATTATTATTATTATTATTATTATTATTATTATTATTATTATTATTATTATTATTATTATTATTATTATTATTATTATTATTATTATTATTATTATTATTATTATTATTATTATTATTATTATTATTATTATTACTATTATTATTATTATTATTATTATTATTATTATTATTATTATTAATTATTATTATTATTATTATTATTATTATTATTATTATTATTATTATTATTATTATTATTATTATTATTATTATTATTATTATTATTATTATTATTATTATTATTATTATTATTATTATTATTATTATTATTATTATTATTATTATTATTATTATTATTATTATTATTATTATTATTATTATTATTATTATTATTATTATTATTATTATTATTATTATTATTATTATTATTATTATTATTATTATTATTATTATTATTATTATTATTATTATTATTATTATTATTATTATTATTATTATTATTATTATTATTATTATTATTATTATTATTATTATTATTATTATTATTATTATTATTATTATTATTATTATTATTATTATTATTATTATTATTCAGGGGGACTCATTGTGTGATACTGAAACCTCAGTCGATTATTGGGTAAAATGCAATACTTTCTCTAACGGTGAGATGGTTCTACAGTAACATATTAGGCTCGTATTCGGCAGGTTCCTTCGACTGCCCAATCTGATTTTACGCAGTTTTCTATGACTGATAGGCGAATGTTAGTTCAATTTTACAATTTCCACAATTACTTTCCATAATTCCCCTTTAATTCCATGTACCACACGAGTATTGTGTTGTCAGATGATGTAGACGCTTCCTAAAAGAAAGAATGTCTCCTTTGGACATTAGAGAGCAGCTTCACTGACGAATCGTTGGAACATAACAAAAACATGTTTTTAAATGCTAATAAAGATGAAATAAGTAAAAGTAAATACAAAGTATAACTTGACAATGTAATAAACCAAATTAAGTAAAGTAATCATTTCCTGTTTTATCAACAATAGTGCTAATTTGATTAGTGTTTTAGCTCCAGCAGCTGGACGAGTCTTCGAGTCTGGTAGTGTTAGAGCTCTCCCTGTGTCTGTACCTTCCGTGGTTTTTTGCACCATCCCTTCCTTCTGGGCAGTGTTAGTTTCCAAGATATTTGCATTTTATTTTATTGTATAGTCAACATTATAGCTATTTGCTATAGACTGGCACTAAAGATTATAAAACACGAAACTTTTTACTAATAAATTCCTACAGGGCTAAACAGAAGGTACAAAAGGCTTAAATTCTCTTTTGTTATTATGTTAAAGTTACGAACATTCCGACTATCCGTTCACCTTTAAAGGATACTTACCTGCATGCTTACGAAACTTGAAGACTGACGAAAGAGGAGGTGTGGTAAAGGAAGTGGGAAATACAATAAACGTCGGTATATTACACCTTCAATATCAGGGGACTTTTGTCTGTGGTTTTTGTAATTTACGTCCTCCAACGTTAAGTCATATGGACGATGATTGGAATGGATGATATGTTACCCAAATGAGCCCAGGGTCCATAGAGCTTAGAGTTACCCGACATTTGTCTTTCAGGATAAGCGAAAACCCCGGAAAAAACCTTATCCCTGACCGAGATTCGAACTCGGGACCTCTTGAACGTGAGGCAGACATGCTACCACCACGCTATCAAAGTTGGGCACTTTTGTCCCTGTTAGGAATATTAATTACTTACAAAATGATAGTCTCTCACATTACGCCTGCATTATCTCCGTTTTGGGAGAATTTACTGCTGGTGGATATAGTAATGAACTGTGGAATCCCTTTTCTTAGGGTATACATGGGTGGGTAGGTGTAGAATAAACAACACAAAAGTTCGCTGATAAATTTAATGGAGTTTAATACTTATAAATAAGCTATTGGAAGCTACTTGACGAATTTTTTAAGATTAGAATTAAAATATTACTCAATATTCGCACTTGAATCTATAATGTTGAAGTGTTATATATGCTAACCTCTGATTTATGGTTAACTTACAGTTTTATAACAGTGTAATCCTGTAATAACAATGCAAAGTGTAAGTTGCCGAGAGTCGCTGAAATGCCAAGCGAGTCTTTCAGGAAATGTGGAATACAGAGCATTTACCACGCACATTTGCAGATGGGATAGTGGTACAACTTCCGAAGGTGGCTAGACCCAAGTCCTTACAGGATTATCGACCGATCACGCTGTTAAACTGTGATTACAAACTGTTCGCTAAAATAATTGTTGGTCGTATGCAAAAGTTACTACCATATAGCATTAGCGAGTTCCAGGCCGCAGTAAAGAAGGGAGCGACCCTGCAAAATACGTTAGCTGCCTTGAGAGGATGTATACTGCATTGCGCACAGGAACATCAGTCTGCAGCGATTATTAATTTGGACCTCCAAAGGGCCTTTGACAGCGTTGTTCATGACGGTTTGTGGAGACGTATGATGGAATTAAAAGTGCCTGATAAATTCTGCAACCTGATTCGAGCCATGTATGCTGGTGCCTCGTCAAAAGTTCTCTGCAATGGCTATTTAACGTCTGCTATACCGATTAAACGCTCAGTCAGACAAGGATGTCCCATGTCCATGATGCTATTCTCCCTGTATGTTGACCCACTACTCCGACAGCTGCAATCTACACTTGATGGACTTGAGATATATGGGCAGCGAATGGTTGTGAGGGCCTACGCAGACGATATTACGGTAATAGTTACCACCCCCCAAGACAGTCCTCGCTTAAGAGATTGTTTACAAGAGTACGAGGGATCGACAGGGATGACATTTAATATGCAGAAGTCCGAGATTTTAGCCATTGGACCAGATCCGCCGGACACATCCATCTTAGGAATACCTATGGTGCGGCGCACGAAGATTTTGGGAGTTTACTTTAGTGATAGCGAGACGGACATGAGGGAATATAACTGGACGACCCGGATTAATGTACTGCGTGGGATGATGTACAAGCAGAAACTCCGGATGTTGAATTTGGTACAACGTATACGATATTGTAACAGTTTCGCGCTCAGCAGGATTTGGTACCTTGCACACGTGCTACCACCAACAAAGCGGGATTCCCAGAGGATAGAACAGATATTGGGCTATTTCATCTGGACAGGGAAGCTCTACCGTGTTGCGCGGGCTCAACTACGTCTCCCGAAGGGGCAAGGTGGTTGGGGATTAATAGAGGTGGCTCTCCAGTCGCAAGCGTTGATGATCAAAATGCTTCTGCTTGCCCTAAATAATCAGAGTGATCCCGTGGACACCATGATACAACGCACGCACATGGATTTTTGGCGCCAAGGACAACGAGGCAAGGTACCCGAGATTTTACGGGACACGTATTACGCGTTGGAGCGGTTACCCCCGGAGCACTCAATAGATGGTGATAAGTGCACAGTAAAGAACATTTATGCTTATCTTCGTCAAGCAGTTAGAATCACCCCACAGGTACAGATAAAATATCCGCAGCTGCCCTGGCAGCGCATATGGAAATTTTTTGGCTGTCAGCAACTGAACACCACATGGTTAGCGGTGACGTATGAAATTGTCAATGAACTTCTTCCAACGGCAGACAAACTGTACCGCCACAGAATGGCTAACTGCCCGAGATGCCCTATTTGCTCGGAAGCAGATTCACTTCCACATCGGGTGATGGTATGTTCCGGAAAAGCTGATATATGGAACTGGGTGCTAGACAAATGTAATAGCTGGATACCTGCCGGATGGGATGCTTCACATGAAGATATATTACATCTGAATCTTCCTAAGGTGAACCCTTCATTACAACGTGCACTGCTCTGGCTCATAATGGGTACATTTACCTGGATAAACACACTGGACACGCCAAGTGATTGTTCAGTATCACGGCTCAGACGATTTTTACGCGAAGAGAGATGGACAATGATCCAGCTCAAGAAAATAGCACCCTTCAAACCGTGGATACTGCCCGTTTAAGAGATATAGGCAGAATATCAATTTCGGACATCATTCCCCTACATGTAAAACAGTGAGGTACAATAAAATAAAGATAAAAATCGGTCCCCTCCCTTCCTCCCTCTCCTTGTCCCTCCCTTCCTCCCTCTTTCGCTTCAAAAATAAAAGCAAGTAGCTTAAGTTAACAAAAAAAAAAAAAAAAAATACAAGATGTATATAAAAAAAAAGCACTGCACAAAAATTTAATTTAGGTAACTTTAAGGAACGCAAAAAAAAAAAAAAAAAAGCGACAAATCCACTTTCGTCTTCCGACAAGGACCACTAAACCTAGCACGGTCTTTAGGCGTACGAACTGCCGATAACGCTGGGCAACAAAAAAATAATTTTTGAATGTTTCGAGCATTTCATGAGGCAATTCCTACTAATTTTGGGTTGAGAAAAACTAATATGACAATGAAAAAATTTTATTAGCTCTAGTTTCTATGATATACACAAGTGGAAATATTACATACTAACGGATTGAGAGAAAGGATACTTTTTAATTACATAAATGCTAACAACAATGAAAGTGCATTTGATTTTTTAAACTGATAATTACATGCTAAGAATTCTAAATTGTTGGAAAAATACTTCGCATATAGTAGTATAGTGTCTGAAGAGAATCATTGGTGGCCTATTGACTTCGTCGTCTTTTAGTTTGCCTCTTGTGATGGTGTTCCGCAGAATCCCTATACAAAGACCAACAGTAATCCGCAAGCATTACTTCATTCTTACGGCCCTGATATCTTTGTTCCATAACAGAAATGTCCTGATGGAATCTCTCCCCATGTTCATCACTAACAGTTCCACAACTAGGAGGGAAAAGGTCTAGGCTGGATGGAGAAAATAGATTTTAAGGGATACGTTGCATCCAAGGTTACGGTATTTTTACAGGAGCACTGTCAGCTCTTTTTTTTGCCTAAAAGTCCATGAACAACACCCTTGAAGGCTTCCCAAGCTTCCTTTTCTTTCCCCTCCAAAATTTGGTCAAATGCAGGATCCAGTAACCCTTTAATCGGTTCAGTAATACACTTCTGTAAGACAATCAGACACGAAAGAAAGTGGAAGCTCCTTCATCAATATAAATGCCACCTATTTCTGGTCTATCTCACTACCATTGTATTGCCAATTTTTTCTCTATTCATATCGAAATATTTTTATTTTGTAACTTACCAAATTCCAAGAAGTCGCTTTTCCTTATAACTCTCAAAACAGCATGTTCTTAGTACTTATACTTCGTACTCCTGAACATATTGAATTCCAAGCACCAAAACCTTATTCCGATGAACCTTTTGTTGGCTTAATACGTCGGAACGCCTAATTATTAATCTACCTCTCTCTATATCATTTCTTCATTAAATTATTAAGCTTACCCGTCAATACTTAAATTTACTTTAAGGCATAAAGCTAAAGATTCAGTATAAAATTCTTCTAAGTCATCGCTGTACAACAATTTAATTAAAAAGTACGGGGGAGCTAAATTAATTAAGCATTACTGAGATTTCGCGGGGTAACGCGGGGTAAGCCAACTAGTATAATGTAATCTGAAATACAATATGTAGAAATAGGGGGAAAATGGTGTAAGTATATTAGGACTTATAAGTCAATTAGTAGAAATTATTATGGATATTAAGCCTTTTAGTATCCTTTGTCATTTTAAATTTGTTTAACATAAGCAAGAAAGCAAAAATAAGCAGAAGAAAGAAATACAAAAAGAAATGTAATACTAAAAGCAAGATAGAGAAAGAAAGATAAAGACAAAAGGGATAGAGGAACAGATAGAGGAAGGGAGAAAGGTAGAAGGGTATTTGAGATTATTCTTTTCTGTTACTCTTTACTCGCTGTAGATCTGCTACTTCTTTCAGTCAAGAAAGTTATCCAAAAAGTTTATATGCTCCGACGATGCTACGCCAAGTTGTAGCAGTGATCTGGCTTCAATCTCGAGAAGAGTCCTATCTTGGGGTATACGTGGGTGTATAATAAGAGGACGACACCGGAATCTGAGATTGGAACTTTTAATAACCTTTAAAGTATTTAATTAAATCGATGAGTTACCGACCAATGGAAATTAATATATTTATGCAAAGTTAACCTATTTTAATCTTACCTCACGCGATAACACGTGATTCTATCATTGAGGCAAGAAATGACGCTTTATTCAGCTACGTCTTGCCCCATCGGCCACCAGTCCACAGGTGTCGAAGATTCTACCCAGAATATCCTACTCAGCTACCAAATTCTCCTAATAACCCTCCTTTTGCTAAGGAATGACTCTAAGACTCCCCCAGTACTAGCTTCTAATACGATGTTGATACTTCATTTCTACATTACTGAAGTTTTTTATTTTCCATCCTAAACTCCCTCTATAAATTTTTAAGAAATGCTCTCACATATTCCACGAATTCCAAGCTGGCGTGTCGTACCTAATCTGGCAAATTTGGATAGTAACTTTACCCTCTTGTCGCCTAGCCTACCTAACTACTCCGAACTGGCTGACTACCAGCCCTCACTAATTATCTTACTTAATGGCATCATACCCCGAGCCAAATTTTACTCATTGTGCATTACCAAACCTACAGCCCCTTAAACATTAAACACAAATGCACAAATTATTCATACTTAATTATATTATAATTATTAATTTATTTAGCTGATCCATAATTTTTGTATCAATTCTCTGATGAAACTATACAAAGCGTTTAGTATAGTTCCCGGGTGCGACTATAAGAAAAGTGAAAATGACTATAGCTAATCGCTATGCGGTGCCGTTGACCCCTCCGTTGTTTGTGGAAGAGCAACTGATTAGATACTTTGGCTCTAGGAAAATGTATATCTTAAAGTTATGTGTACTGATTTAAATAGAGACGATGCCCATGGTATTTGTCTTAATAATTTAACCAATCCGAACATTGGCCTGTCCAAAAATAGAAAAAACTTACTGACATGAGGAACGAATGATAGGAATGGAAAATTGACACCTTTGCAAACTTATCTTTGTAGTATAGTTGTATATAAGCTATGTTTCCAAAGTCACAGATTAAAAGGTTTTACTTCTAGGTATAGTTAAAAAGTAATGCAAAATCTGTAATTTTATTGAAATAAATGGATAAATGCTTCTGCCAATTGGTAAATGCAAATCAGGAAAATAGTTGCAACAAGATCAGATTATAAACGTTTATACACTGAAACTGTAGGTATAGATTATACACCTCGAGCACTGAGTTTTACATATATCTGGCTACCACCCTACCGAACGAAAAGATGAAATAAAAGAGAAGTCTACAGGCCTCAACCAGACAGTACATAATTACATATGTCAATGTGTCAACTGAAGTTCCTAACTTTTCTAGGCTCGAAGATCCGTCCCACTGCTGAATACGTAAAGAGAGCGACCTCTCGACTCTTCTGCTGTCGATGAGAAATACCTACTTGTTTCTTTGAGCAAGTATCCGATCCCATATATAGAAAAAAATGGTAACTTTCGATCACTATTTTTAATTGCACACATCATATGTAGATTACTGCAATAGGCAAGAGAAAGAAGGGTTAGCATGGATGAGAACAGGAATAATATTTCTAAGAGGGATAAGAGGTAGGGAAAAGGGAATTTGTGAATTGTGTGTGTGTGTGGGGGGGGGGGGGAGGAAGCATAGAACACTATGTAATAGAATGCGAGGAGGTTGCAATATGGAGAAAAAAGGTTTGGGAAGAAAAATGGGAGAAAGTAGAGAAGAAAATAGTAGCTATAAAAATGTTAACGGGCAGGGAGGAAAAGAAGGTAAGAGGTATTTGTGAGTTCTTGCAGAAAGTAAAAAAAAAACTGGACCATAAATGTAAAAAATGTAAGAAAGGAAGGGGAATAGAAGAAAGGGATTAATTAAGTAATCAAGGAGGTATGGAGGTTAAGAGCTACGTCACAGAGCAAAAGACCAGGGTGTCATGCAAGCCAAGGGAGCAACAAGGTAACGACAAATAAATATAGCTAAAACTTGTAAATTGTAAAAGTTTGGAATATGTACAATAAATATATCATATCAAAATTGCACACATATGTAAACATAAAACTATGAATGCAAATTGATGATTCATGCAGTTTATTCAGCAGTTGACTGTAAGTTGTAGGACATTTCGTAGGTTGAGCTTGTAATCTCTTCGCCTAAAAGTAGACACAGTGAATGGGAATTTTATCAACTAAAATTCTATGTTATCACGTCAAGGATATTAATATAATGATATTCACCTCTGA
This sequence comes from Mantis religiosa, assembly GCA_030765055.1. Classification (NCBI taxonomy): domain Eukaryota; kingdom Metazoa; phylum Arthropoda; class Insecta; order Mantodea; family Mantidae; genus Mantis; species Mantis religiosa. The sequence continues at coordinate 99,911,893 of CM060957.1, forward strand.
GCAACTTGCCTACTTTTATGGGTTTTATAGACTAAGAGAAAGTGTTTGACAGTCATTCAATCAAAATTATTATATAACGAAGAGATGTGGTGTGCTTCAGCATTTACTAAGAACAGTACAAAGTTTACATATCAGCAATAACATAAAAATGAAGTGCAGTAAAACAACTGGCTCAAAAGTAAGATATATAGGTATATAAGAAAGGGTGTCCTTTATCACCTGCATTGTTTAATATTTATATAAATGACGTAGCTAAACTTTGGCAAAAACAGTTGATTTATAATTTTAGACTTACAGGTTGTTTTAGATGCACTCCTTTTTGCAGATGTTCAGGTTGTGCTTGCAGAAACAGAAGAAACTTACAAAGGACTGTCTGGATGTTGCATGAGGTGGCAAAATCCTACAATTTGAAGATCTCTGTAACGAAGACTAAAGACATTGCATTTTGTGGACAAGAACATCATAGAGCTAAAACCATAATTGGGAAGTCCCTCCTTTTAAGCTGTGACATTTCGTACTTGTACTCTATGGACTCGAGAAATTATGTAAGTTCCAACAAATAGTGGGTAGAATAAAAAGTACGCTGTTTAGTAAAGTAAGAGAAGAGGCAATCTTTAAGTTTTATAAAGTGTTGACCGTGCCTATGTTCCTTTACAGTGCAGCAACCTGGATAAACAATTAGTTTGGCAGTGAGATTGTTAATATTGTTAAGACCATTGGCAGGTTTCCGACTGCACGACTGCAAGATCATTAAAGAAACCAGGAAATCCGAGAACAGTTAGGTATTGAAGGAATTCTGCAGAGGATAGATCAGTATAGGAATAAATGGCATTAGCATATGACACGGATGAAGAAAGGATGTCTTCCTAAAGAGCTTTATGAATACAAACCACAATGGAGAAGTATCGGACGACCTAAAAAGACGTGTAAAAATCTGCTGTAAATTGCTTAGTTTTGGAACAGACAAATACTGTCTAATACTAATCGTATATGATGATGCTGCTGATGATGATCTTTGAGCTAACAAATATGGAAATACTACCAAAAGTCCACAGGTTCTGGAAGCAATGCATTCTGATTTGATGCCAGCGATGGGAACCACAGAGCACTGCGCGACCCTTTGTGGTTGGTCAGACCATCAGATGGTCACGGTCAATGCCTAAGTTGGAAAGGGTTGGGTCGTGACGTCATAGTACCTGTTGCTGAAGGGCAATGACGTCATAACGGCGTCGCAACCGGCGGCTGGTTGTGCCGTTCCAATGCGGTTGCTCGACGCCTATAACCACATTAACGGAGACCTAGGCCTAAGTGCCAAGGTCATGCGCGCCTCCCTTTTGCCGACGCCGTACCTGGAAAGGGATTGGCATAGGGCTCCGCCGTAAACAGCGAGCAGCCTCTTTAACTCGGACGGCCACCGCATAGCCGATGACGAGTCCAAGACATTCTGAATGGTCTTCTGTTCGACGGCTAAAGATCCAGTGTGAACCTATTTGTCAATACAAACAATTGTCCTTCGGATCTGACTAAAGTAATATAATTTGGCCTTTGGAGCTGAAAAGAGTAATAATAAATATTCCCCATCATTGCAAATGTAATTAACGGAATTCCAGAACCGCTCAGGGTTGTGCTAATTTTAAAGAGCATTGCGGTTCAGCCATTTCATTTTACTAGATTAGATTCTGGAAATATGAGATCGTTTTTGAGATTGAGATGACAAATTTCTTGAAATTCACCATCTCCACCTAACGCTCTTGAGCCTTGTGCATACATATTTATGAAACGTTTGGCGGCGGGCGAGGGGCATGAATGTTGTTAGTAAAGACCGAACGAATATGCGCTCGCATACAATACAAGTTAGCTGGACTCAGAGTATGAAAGACGTCAGATGTACAGCACGGTCATCAAATGTGCAAACAACTGCCAATAGAAGCAAACGTCGAAGACAACGTAACGTACTTCTCTGCGAACTAGTGAAGCATTGCCTTTCAAGTGTATTCAGACTCAAGGTCAAGGTATAGTATAACGCGACTGTTTGGTTTCTTCTCGCATTGAAGTGGTTATCATGGTTGGGCTATACCTACATGCAATTGTTTACATGCTCGAACGATAAAAATAAATTCTATGTACAGTATACTTATGGGAAAAGGCGTACACCTTCGGCCTTAAGTTGTTAGCATAAACTGCATTCAACTATAACAGAGAAATTCTTTCAATACCCTATACTTGTTTTCTGCACATAAAAATTATGCCAAATAATGAGAAATTGACAAATGAAGAACAAGTTAAAAAGTCACATCTTCAAAATTCTTACTGAACAGTATAATAAATAGTATTTCTACTATTATTTCAATTGTTTTATCATCTTCTGATAAAAATATCCAAATATACAAAATAATAGAATTTTCTTTCAAAATAAAACAGTGAATAATAAGAATAACTGAATTATTTTTAAGACATTATGTTTTAGATAATGGCCTACAGCTACATTTACCTGTATATTTTACAAATAGGTATGTAAGAATTCATTTTAGATTCAAAATGTTCATTAATATAAATTTATGTGCATGGGTCTCATAACAAGATTCTATCGGACTGGCCCCGTAGCTCAGTCGGTAGAGCACCTGCCTGGCGTGCTAGGGGTCCCGGGTTCGATTCCCGGCGGGGGGAATGGGGATTTAAAAACCAAAGATAACGAGTTAACACTTTCAGTATGTTCCAAAAGAGAACGGCCGCCGATATGACCATAGCGTTAAAGGCGGGGTATAAATGGAACAAGGAAAAAAAAGATTCTATCAATTTACCTGCCCACAATCATAATACGTGCTGTCGTGCTCTATAATCTTAGTGATTTCAATAGAAGCATACTTTTGAAAATTCCGTTAGCTTCAAGGTCATCAAATAAAACACTTTTGGGCCCACCTCGGCAGCGTAGATGGTAGCGTGTCTGTCTTACGTTCAAGTCACGAGGTCCCGAGTTCGAATCTCGGTCAGGGTGAGTTACCTGGATAAGGCTTTTTCCGGGGTTTTCCCTTATCCTAAAAGACGAATGCCGGGTAACACTAAGCTCCATGAACTCCGGGCTCAATTGAGCATCATTTCACCCATTTCATTCATCGTCCGATATGACTTAACGTTGGAGGACGTAAATAAAAAAAAGTTTTGAGAAAAGATACGTCCATTGGGGAGGAAGGTTTGCTCAGATGTGACCAACATAAAAAATCCGTTTCAAAATGTTTCATTATATAGTTTTTCAAATAGAACTCTTATTGCGTTAAATACTGTGCAGAGATCCTTATTTTCTGCGTCTCCTTCCCTCCCGCTTTTCTTCCCTCCATCCTAGTCTCTCCGTTTTTCTTCTTAACCTCCATCTCCACTCTCATTGCTTCTCACTTTTTCCCCTCACTCTCTATTCCTTTGCTCCTCTCTGTGCAACATTAGTTTACGTTTTGAAATTATGTAATAAAACTTTTTTCTAGGTTGTAAATAAAAGTAAAGCAGAAGTAAAAGATTTAATAGTGTATACATTTATCCTTTGTAATGCAAGCTATGATGTTTCCCGTGGTGCCATCCGGCTTAAGTGCAACAACGGAAAGCTGGAATAACTTCCCTAATATCCAACCCATTGGAATTTCAGAAATAACCACACTAGCCACACATTACACTTATATGTGTGTATATTTTTTATTTTGTTTTAAATTCAAAACAAAGAATTGTTTATGACATCCAGTTCCTACAAAATACCACTTAGGTGAAGTAATGCTATAGGTATGGCCAATGTTTCTAAGTGAGACCTAAGATATTTATCCAACATCAAGTAACACAGTAATCGAGTGAAAGGGCACGCACACACACGTACACACACAGATGCACATTCGTTCTTCCCTTGTGAGCCAATTTTGGGGATACTAATTACAAATGCCACCCTCCGAGGTCTAGGGGTAACGTGCTAGCTTCTAGTTCACAAGATCGCAGTGGAGGTCAATGGATCTCTAGCATGGTTTCTTGCGGATAGGAAGTTACGAGGACTGTTCAATAAAGAATGATCACAACGTACCTTTACTCATCCTCAAAATTTTGATTGTCCTTCTCAAAATAGTCTCCCCTGAACGCGATGCACTTGTCCCGGCGTTTCTGCCAGTCTTCAAAGACATGCTGGAAACCGTTTTTGAAAGATTCTTCAAAATTGCCTCCGCAGCCTTCACCACTGCTTTTGATGATGGATAATGCCTTCCACGAAGGCGTTTCTTCAAGTTAGGGAATATAAAACATTCACATGGGACTAAATCCAGACCATAGGGAGCGTCAGGGATGCACTTCTCGTTGATTTTTGCAAGATATTAAGCAACAGCACTGGCAATATACGGCCGCGCATTATCGTGGTGCAGCATCCAGCCTTGTTCACGGAAATGTGGTCTTTTGCGCCTGATATGGACTTGCAATGTTTTCAGGACATCCCTGTAGTATTGTCCAGTTACTGATGTGTGTCCAGGTACAACATGCTGATAAACCATTCCATGAATAACTTTCCCAGCAGAAGCAACCACTTTTGCTTTCTTGGGGTTGGTGATGAAGGAGATTTCCACACTGAGCTTTGCTGTTTGCTCTTAGGATCAAAATGATGTAGCCAAGTTTCATCAGAAGTGATTACGGATATCCGAATCTTCCTCTTACATCAACTTTAACTGCAAGCGAATGTCCTTTTGTTCGGGAATCAACCGTCTTGAAACTCATCGTGCACAAAGACGTTTGATGTGTAATGTTTCTGTCACCAACGTTTGGGTGGCACCGAATGAAATGTTCAGTATTTCAGAAAGTGATCTTAAGGTAATTCGCCGATCCTCTCTCACAATGGCAGCAGCAGTGTTGATTTCTTCAGTAAAAGCAGTAACTGGAGCACCGGGTCCACCTTCCTTTGAAATTTAATGTATCGCCCCTTTAAACATTTTAAACCACCTTCGAGCTGTGCTGTAGGAAATAACAGACTCTCCAAAGGTCTCCTGTAACATTGTATAGGCCTCAACTGAAGATTTGTTGAGACGAAAGCAGAATTTCAAAGCCGCATATTGTTCCTCACGTGTTACCTCCATTGCAGAGGTAGGCAACACTGAACTTGTCAAGTTCTCACAGGCGGAAACCAGGAGTAGCAACAATGAAACTACTATGGCCGTGTTTGTTTCACATTAAGCTAAGAGAATATAACAAGATTGAATTTTAGTGCGAAAAATTACGACCATAAAAATTATGATCATTCTTTATTGAGCAGCCCACGTAGGATAGGAATATCTACGATCCCGTGTCGCAGATATTTAGTCATAAATTTGGCACGTAAAGTAACCTTTATTTTATGAAAAATACTCACAAACACACAAGCTTGTACCAAATAACCAAAATATACGTCTCCTATACTTCTATGAAAACTACCAAGAACAATTTTTTTCTATAATATGTTACAGTGCATTTTAATTAAACATTTAACCATTGTAGGAACTACATAACTACTCTTATTTCCAACAATTTAACAGAAATATGACCATATCTTTATTAAACAAAAGCTGAAAAGTTTGAAATGTCATTTTCATTGGATTTTTAATGTTTCGACATTTAGTGCAGTTTTTCAGTTTGTATCAAGTTTCCCATACGATATTTCAAACACATTTCCTTTAAAAGGTTATTGTCATTTATCTGTAAATAGCACTGTCACATGTTTTCTACTAGTTCTAGTTGCAAATAAAATGAATTTTGAAAGTCTTACATTGCCTTATGTTTATAGACCATGTGTTGCGTAAAGATGAAATGTTATTTTGTTCGTTCAGAACATTTATATGACAATAATAATGTAACCTTTGTGATACGTTTCATAAGAATTGGTTGAAAATTCCTTTAGGTGAAATCTGCTAAACAAACTTTCTGAGAAATATCATAACTAAATCATAAATATCTACAATGCCATCCATATTGTAACTTTGTGGGTTCGAGAAATTAAAAGTCCAATTGCATAGACTCAAAATGTTCTTTATTTCCACCGAAATACAGTTGAAACACTTGCCGATTACACAGAATTACGTAGCGCACACAATTACAATTCACCAATTCGTCCGTCACAGTTCCACTGCACGCTCACAGTTACGTACACTCCTCCGATGCACGTGCACAGTCTTCCAGTCCGTTCTCTCACTGGGCACTCCTCACAGCTGCTCGCCAAGAACTGAACTGACTCGCCAACTACAGGCCTTATATAGGGAATATCGCCGTTTCTGGAAGGTTCGCGGGGCGCACAATTATCCCGAGGTTTCGAGACGTCTGGTGAGAGGGAAAGGAGACGGTACAGGGCTCGCGCCGTTCTCCTAATAATCCCTTCAGTTAGTGACACGAGACAAATGGGTAGGCATGGTCTGAATGCTTCCCCGGCCGGTTCTATAGGTAGTTCTGACGTTCGGGTGACAATATAAACCTGAGCCATTTCAATAGGCCATAACATTTGAATCAGTAATAGGACACACGTGCAACTTTGGGAGAATATAATACACAATTGGGAGATTACATTACACTATTTACATCTCAGAGAAAATGTTGGAAGTGTCCTCCAGCAGCATCTATACATGTTTGCACTCGTCTCACCATATTCTCTGAAGTTTTACGGGAGTATCCTCGCCAATGTTACTTATTTCGGTTCAAATGGATTCCCTGATAACATAAATTATCCGTGGCCTATTCTTGTACACTCTACTTTCTAGATACCCCCTCAAGAAAAAAATTCCGGTTAGGTTAGGTCAGGGGATTTGGGGGCTACAGACCGTTTGAGATTATTCGATTATCAAATAAACTTGTTACAAGTTCCATGGTGTCATTTTATGTATGGCACATTGCTCCATCTTGCTGGAAATAACTTTCTCTCAATTCGATATCATCTCCGTAAAACTTCAGAGAATATGGTGAGACGAGTGCAAACATGTATAGATCTCTGTGGAGGACACTTCCAACATTTTCTCTGAGATGTAAATAGTGTAGTGTAATCTCCCAATTGTGTATTATATTCTCCCAAAGTTGCACGTGTGTCCTATTACTGATTCAAAAGTTATGGCCTATTGAAATGGTTCAGGTTTATTTGGATCACACTGTGGATATACACGAGCAGTTTTAATGGGCGCTCGATTACCCCAAAAATTGACATCGTTTTCTCGTTTCAGTTCATGCCAATAACCTGTATATACGCTCTGATTTGGTTCCGTAGTCCCTTTAGTGGAGCCCTGTTTGCTGTGTGAAGGGTCCCAGGATCGATTCCTAGCTTGGGTGACGATTTTTCTCTAACCAAGGAAACTCCCTGTCTTCCTCAGAGTGTGGAAGTGTGAATGAAGTGTGAATGTGTTTTATGTGTGCATTGATCCAACACACAATATCCAAAGTCATATGGATATTACAGTTAAAAAAGGAATATAAATGGAACAATTAAAACAATGTCTTGCTTTTCTTGAATATTTAGGTATTAATATGAAATTTAAACTCCTACGTTAAGTCATATTGGAAGATGAATGAAATGGGTAAAATGATGCTGAAATGAGCCCAGGTTCCACAGAGCTTGGAGTTACCCAAAATTCGTCTTTCAGGAGAATGGAAAAGCCCAGGAAAAAGCCTTATGCAGGTAAGTCACCCTCACCGAGATTCGAACTCGGGACCTCTTGAACTCAAATTTAAACCTACCACAATAGATACCGATGAAAAGAAAATGCTGCCAAAACTCCTAGCTAAGTTCATTTCATGCGAATATCTTTATCTAGGAGCTGAGAGAACCGGGAAAACTTAAGATCGGGCAAGAAGAGACAGCATCGATCCTTGCTGCACGTTCTGTAGGTCAGAGGTCAATACGAGAAAAAAATACTTAAGCAGTTGTTGAGTTTTTGATGCGAGAAGTAAGCAAGTTAAGACACCGGGTTTACAAGGCTTAAACCAACATTGGCTTTTCCTCAGCTTATAGAGTTTAAAGCAACCCTCGTGATTTAAGATATAACAGATCCAATTAGTGACTCTAATAGGTAGCGGCTCCATCACCGACTACTCATCGCTGAGCCGTGTCAGTAACTGTACTTGAACAACGAAGTACTTACATACTTCTGACTGGCTTCCAATTAGCAACCCATCGTCTAAATAATATTCAGCTGGTTAAAGCATGCCAACCTTTTTTTTTAATTTGTTTTATTGCCAGAGTGGCTGAATGGTCAGATCAAGGCCACTCAGGTTCGATCCCAGGTAACTGCATATGTATCTTTTGCTGTACAAAGTGCTGTCTAGCGTCATACTAGCTACTTTCTCTGATGAGGATTGTATCCCTTGATAGGCATCTGACCTTAGTCATCCAGTTGTAAGTCCTAAGGGTTCATGTCGTCTATAGGAGGATAAAAGAAGAAGAAATTTAGCCCCCTTTAATTTCTATTATAGACCTTATCCGACTTTACTTCAGAATATAACTCGTCTCTAAGTTCTATGAAGTATTTTTCCTTTCTTTTATCATGTTTAGCATTAAACGCAGTCACACAGTCATATTCCTTGTACTTAAGACTTTATGGTGAGTAGGGCAACATTCTAATTAAAGAAAATTGTCCCATCCTAGCCGGAAATTGAACGTGGGACCTCTGGGCTGAGAAGCCAGAATGCTGACCTCTCGACCATAGAGGCTGTCACTGACAACTTGCATGCAAAGGCTGAGATTTTTATACAGTACACAAAACCTTAGGAAACACAGAGAAAATTTTGAGAAAATAATATAGAATAGATCAAGAAACCAACAGTTTGTTACATGTAAGACGTTGCTAGAGCACTTGTCAAATTAGTTTAAACGTGGCAAATTAGTAACAGTGATCAATGAACTTTCTTCTTTTGAACTGGTAACGTAAAAGGTTGATTCTGTTATTATACAAAATAGTCTATCGTCATATCAACACTTCATGACATAATGTGGTTCCTAGCAGGAAAACAAAGATACACGAACATCACTTTTGCAAGGAAAAAGGGATCAGGAGATGCCTTCAGAGCATTCACAAAGTAAGAGATAGCCTTCAACGGAAACCACATTATGGGCACTGGAACGTTATTTTTACCCAAACAAGGATAATTTTTTACCAGTATTAAAATTTGAATGTATAGAAAACTAAACATTATCAGAAACTGAAATTCAGTATGATTACTGTATAGGGATGTGTTCATTTAACTACAGTATAATATTTAAATTACGTTCACATAGGCACATGCAAAAGGGGCATAAATCACACCGAGTGGCCTAAAAAAATATTGCACCCTATATTTCAGGTGCATTTTACTTGTAGGAATTTAAAGCTACATGCACCAAGTTTTATCCTAAATAGCCTAAGATACAGTTTTATAACTAAGATACAGTTTTATGCTAAATGAAAATCACATATAAATGAAAAATTAATTAGTTTTAAGTAAAAAAGATATATTTTCAAAGACTGAATATTTGTTTTCATCCATTTTATAAATCACATGAATATAAATGTTAGCCGAATGTGTTCAACGAACATTGAAAACAAACCACTACAAATTTTGTGTCAATATCTTTTATAGTTTTTGAGAAACATGCACCTAAAGTATGAAAAATCAAGGTTTTGGGAAATCACGATCAAAGATTAAGCAGCATTCTCAGGAAGTGGGCGTATCATTACGCCGCCATGTTTAAATTGACGAATTAAAGGACTTTAATACCAGCTGACAACCTGCGTTATATATATAAATTTAAAGCTGAAGAACTATATAAATTTTTAACATTAAAAGCAAAAACTGGATTTTTTGAACCTATTGACCTCCCAGTGCCCTTAACTCCTGGTTTAGTGAATGATGTACACTTGAACCAGCTAAAAATGAATATCATTAAGAGGCCTTTATGTGAGTTTAATTTCGTAAGTAAGTTATTTGTTTTCGATTGCTTTCGACAGTTTGCTTTGATAATCGACTAGTTCCCTGTGTCAACCATGAATCCCCTCCCCTCCCGCAGGGGAGGGGATCCGTCCCCTTCAGCTGCCGTGGTGCGGGCGCTGCGCACCCTTAGCACTCGTGGTACCTCTGACGTTACTAGAGGAACCTCGGGCCGAACATCTGAGCCCCTTTCTCTGGGAGATGTTCGGATTGGGTTTGTCTCGAGCGGGCAGTGTGTTCCCGATACCCGTGGTAATCGGGTACGTCTTGTGTCCTTGGACCAGGTGAGGGGGGGGGCTTGTTTGTAACCCAGGTCTTGCCCTATGGAAAGCCCCATGGAGAACGCCGAGCGCCCTATGGGACAGCTTGGATAACTCCCTGATTTTAAGAAGCCTGGGTCTTGGTCCTACGGGTCCAGGACTAATGAGAGTAGACCCTCTGGGCTCAAACTGTCCACCATGTATTGCCGAATTGTTTACTGACCACAAGTTTACAAATTACTTTCAATCAATAACTTAACTAATCAGAGGTTAAGATCAAAACTCCTGTTAATAAGAGATTATTTAAATATTGTGACTTTGTGGGTTCATAGAATTAAACGTCTAGTTTGCGGAACTTTAAAATGCTCTTTATTTCAGTAGAAAGAAACTTTGTACACCCCTTACAGGCTCTACAAGTGACGTGTTATACACAAAATCAGTCTCTCGTTGCTTCACCACACGTAAACAAACTAAAGAAATCCCTTGCGGTTCACTTCAGATCACTACACAGCTGCACACACACAATTAACAGTTCTCAACTACCAACTGACACCGCGGCGCTTTTATACCTGCAATCACTGTTTCTAGAAATTAGTGGAACCCTCGGTAACAATTGCGATGTAACGGGAAATTCCAGACTATCTTTGTCTCTTTCTCCCTCTGTTTCTCTCTCGGCAAGCGTTCAACGCTCGCGTAGCTCCAGCTTTGCGCGGCTTCAACGAAATAACGCGATTGGTGACAATATTAACGAGATCTTGTGCATTATAAGCAGCTCTTGTAATTCATGTACTTCCTTGCCATGCTTCCAAAACAATGTGTCTTTCCCTCCTGCCAATAGAATGACATGCTTTCAATTCTCAGAATCTTTGGTTACAACACTGATATTAATATTTTATTCTTACACAATATTCCTTTAGTATACAACCATCTTGAAATCTTGTTATGTTGTCTCAAACATAGGATAGTTGCACTAAGATAACCCTACATGGGTTAGGCTTTGACCACTTTGAATTAAATCGACTCCTCCGTCCATTGGCAAAGACCGCGAAAACTCTTTGAAGCTTTTAGTTAGTCTAGATTGTTATGAAAAACGAATTCGACATTAAATGGTGTTGATATAACACTGCAGACATGCATATGTTGTAAAACAATGGTATGATCTTCAATAATTTCAAAAATGACAAACATCAACATTTGTTATAGTCTTCAAGAGCTGCCTTTATTTTTGAGAGCCTTGCGCAAAGTTTATAAAGGAACTCACTTAATCTGGTGCATATACAGGTTGTTTCAAAACTTCACCGTACGATTATAGCCATTGCGTTGTTTATAACTTAACTAGTCCGAATTACGGTGCCGCAGCTTCAAAATTCTGTTAAGTATAATTTTATGCAGCATTAAATATTACGTGATTAGGCAGTTCAGGAACCACTGGTGTGCGTATTTAATTGGGACGCAGTTAAGGAGTTACTACAGAATATCCGAGCTGAGATACAGTGCCTAAACACACGAATATGCGACATAGAGACTAAACTCACCGACGCAGCAGCCGCCAACAACTCCAACCCCTTGCGAGAGGACCTCCAGGATCTCCACTCTGACGTGCTGAACCTGGACCCTCGCCTCGGGAGTTTGGAAGAAGTGACAACCACGACCTTCAATACAGTCTTCACTGCACTCAACTCACACCACCAGTCGACCGTGAATCAGATCATCAACACAACTAAACCCACGCAGTATACCAAAACTACAATCACTCTGCAGAACTCTTCACTTCAAGAACAAGTCACCCAACTCGTCAGGACCACTTCCGTTCATCAGAAGCTCCTGAAGAAGTTGGAGGACAGCAGCACAACCAGTCACCCATCCAAAAGGACATTCTCCTAGCCTTGGAGCAAGTCCAGCAGAAACAGACAGACCTTCAGGTCGCCCTCGCCAGTTCATCTTATGACATAGACCTACTACAGCAAGACTTCATAAAGTTACACAACAGCATTCACTCCTTAAGCTCCAGCGTCAGTAACTGTCATACGGACTCCGCCATAGAAACAACACACCGATCCCGACTCCGTTAGGTGTCACATGCCCTACTAAGCACCTCGGTGCACAGCAAGAACAATAAATAAACTTAACTTCCTCTCTTTATCCCTTCTTTCCCTTTCAACCTTCTCATCCCACCCTACTACACTGGCTATGGTCAGGGCCTTGTGTCATGGCCATGAGCCAGGAAAGCCAACCTGACCTGTGCACCCTTCCTGCACAGATTTAGCGTTAACCTACACTAACGGAGGTGCTTTCGTGGAACTCCGCTATTTTTCCTGACCTTCTCCCCTCTATTACCTGAACTTCTCTTGCTGGCTTTTCTTTCTCTTCTCCTGTCCTTTCCTCTTTCTTGTTAAATAAACACGAAAACAAAAGCATTACTCCGTGCTCCTTATCAGTGACCCTAGCCTACCTTTCAGATAAATGAGCAAAGGGCAGTTATTTGTGCAAAAATCGACTAATAACTCGGACAATTGCAAGGTTGCTCTTCAGTGTAAAACTACACATTCCCTCCTAACAGGGAGGAGTTTACGCGTACTTACATAGCAAATCCAAGCAATATGGACATAGATTACTGGATGAGGATTGATGAATTTTAAGGCTGGATAAATAAGAAAGAAAGTGTTCCATTTGGTGAAACCGTTGTTTAGCACTCGAATCATGTTTCAATTCAATTGGATCTTATTCTCTCTAATCGGGAAGTGCATGTAGATTAACTGTGAGGGTGATCTTGATAATTTACTCTGCCAATCTTTTGTAAACAAATCAAGGAAATAAAGGTCGAACTCATTTTGAAGTCGTTCAAGGTTTGCACTAATGATAACTCATTGGCATTATTCTAGTGACTCCATGAATCGAGGAAATGACGTAAATTTAGTAATGGGAGCATCCAGTCACATCTACCATGTTTGTGTATTTTCCAAGAAGTCATTTGTGGCTTCATTAGCATCTATTATACTCTAGTTGCAAATTCAGGCCATTCATGGTTTCAAAGAGGTCTGAGGGGTGTGTAAGGGGAGAGAGAAAGGTATTATAAACGAATGAATGTTGCAGTTCCGCTTTACGTTTTCCCAAAGGAAATTGGTGTACCTCTGATTGCAATTGATGCAATTGCTAAGTATATTGCCGTTTCAAAGCCATCATATGAAAGGAATATAAATATTCACTTAATTATACCGTTAGCACTTTCAGGAAAATGTCGTTTCTAAAGAAACGTTTTAATAATTAGATCTAGTTTGTGTTATTTTCTTCTTTTGCAATACTTAAAACCTAACTTAGATGCTGCCCCTTCAGCACTAATTCCCATAGTTTTGTCCAAAAATGTGTAACTAATAATTAAACATACATAAGGGACAGAAAATATATCACAACATTCTGATGTTTTCTCCAAGAGTTAGTAAAGCAATAGTTCACCATTTTTTTTTTAGTTTACAAATAATTGTGTGACGCTGTTGAGCTATAGAATTCTGTAGCGTTTGGGCACATTAGCAGTTGGGCACAAGGCAAAAACAGTAGCAATTGGGCACAAGGCAAAAACAGTAGCAATTGGGCACACGGATCAACTAGCAAATCCAGTTTCAGGTACTGGGGATTGAGAGGCGCAGGAATGTTAATTGCTCTTGGTCATTTTTATTATTTTGTTGAAGTTCATTTGTATAAAACAGAATTTGTCACAAATTTAATTTATGCACATAGGCAAGAGTTTTCATTCATTTTCTTAAATCTCTAGTTTCCTCAGAATCTTTCAGGTTATTGGCAATCCTATTGTCCAGTGTAATTGTAGACTTTCTTCGTTTTTTACCCTTCAAGTTGAGTTCTTTTCGTTCGAATAGGTACTCCTGGTATTCTGCATCATCCTTCAAGGCCTTAACTACTGCGAGTATGTTAGGGTATGGTCTTTGCACGATTTTGTTGAACTGGTGGTTCCAACATTCGACAGCATTGCTGGTTCTGTGACATTTTACATGACAGTTCCATAAACCTGTGGAACAGTGACTGAATAATCCTTCAATACCAACAAAGTAGTCGTAGAAAGACCTTAGTTGCTCATTTTCTGGCAATTTTTCTTGTATAATGAGCCAACCAACGTCATTTTCAGTAAGCGAAAGATGGGCCAATGCAGAACATATCCTTATATGAAATCTAATTTCCTCATTTTGAATGTAGTTCCGTGCCAGTCTTAATTCTTGCACCTTTCACCAAATACACTGACTTAAATGACAATTGCAACCAGAAATTTGTACATTTATAAAAACAGGCTTCAAAGCTTGAATAGCGCCAGGTTCAAGATCATTTACTTCCTTGAGGTTTCAAGGAATTGGGGTTCCAGTCTGGAATCTTCTCTTTAATTGCGTTGAATAGCTTGCTGTAAGTCTCCTTTTTCTTATTTGGAAGAAGAGCGTATACCACAGGCATGACATTGGTTTCATGATTTGTACTTCCAAGATCGGCGTGGATGGTGTATATTTGGCTATATTGTTTGCTACAGCTTTTGAATGTACCGTCCATAAAAAAGGCGTACTCTTCTATTAGTGCAATTACCCCTTTAGTACTTGCAAATACCACAATCCTTTCTTGTGGCGCAGAGAAATCGTCTACTAAAAGAAACATGCCACCATCGTTCATCTTTAACAGTTCAGGCAGTAAAACGATGTTTTCAGGACTTTCCGGCTCTTTCTGAAAACCTTGTGATTTTCCTCTAATTCGGTGTAGGTTAATTTTACACACATTTTTAGAAAGAATTTCAGTCACCAGTTCATATCCGCGGTTAAATAACGGACTCATTTCTTCCGCATAAATCACAGATATCGAAGTTATTTCTTCATATTTCATTACATATACGCTTCTGAACGCGTATTACATATACGCTTGCAACAACGTTCGGCACACAACATGCGATGTGTGGCACTTCCTTCAAGACTCCGTTATTACTGCTGATTATTCTTCCTGAGCACTTAAACTTGACACAATTTACTCATCTCCAAAAAGTAAGGTTTTCTTGTTAACTCGTCCTACTCTGTATAGATACCCATTGTAGTGCACAAGGTTTACCCTTCTCTGTTTCTGTGTGTTCCATGTCAGCAAACTTACCTTCCCGAGTTACAAACTGAAAGTGTCCTTCGCAATGAACGCGGAAAAAAAATCAATTACCCCCTCTGAAAGTGACCTACACAATTAAACCGGAAAAGCATCTCCCTCCCCTGCTGAAACCTAGATAATCATCTGTGTGCCCAATGTCTAATGTGCCGAACTACTTACACACCCGAACTATATTATAATAGAATCATCACACCTCAAGACGAAGTACAGACATATCAGTCTTTTAATTAGCTTTTACAAGGCGTGTCCGTAAACTAAGGTCTCCAAGGCGCTGGAGCCGTGAGGAACGCTATTACGCGAGATCCGGCCACTTGGCGTGTAGCCTGGTTTCACCCCTTCAAATTCCCACCACAACGAATCCGTTGCAACCATTAGTCTTGGCTGGACAGCTGTTTGCGATGGAGCTTCCCATCACTTCCGCCGTCAAGTGCGAGTTGCTTGCAGTGATCCCACACTGAAATTCATCGTCAGTTATGGGAGTCTATGGGCCACAGTGTATGGACGTCAAAAACGTGCGAAAGTGGGTCAGAGAGTTCAAAGACGGACATACAGACGTCCATGATGAACAGCGTTCTAGTCGGCCTTCGGTTTCAGCCGAAACAATTGCAAAGTGGGGCAAGTAATGCTTAAAGATCGACGTGTAACAGTTCGCGAGCTGTGTGAACTTATCCCTGAAGTCAGTAAACTTGTATCACCCTCATGAGTCTCCTGGGCATCGAATCTGCTAGATTTTCAAAATACTTTTTGTCCATTTCCACCCATAACTTCTTCAACACCTCCTTAATATTTGATCCTTGTAGCTCTTCTATTTTATTTTTCATTTCATCCCAAGCATTTTCTGTTTGATTTAGGTAAGGAGAGTAACCAGGCAAGTCAAGTACATGTATATTATTATCCTTCAGAAACTTCTGAACCATCTTTGTTCTATGAGCATGGGTACCACCATGCATAAAGAACTGACACTGATGAATTGGCCAAAATGTGACCAAGTGCTGTTGCAGCACTTCTAGTTACTTCCCTTCATTGTTACATTTTTAGGGAGAAAGTACAAGCACCTCTACTAAAGGCACTCCATACCATCACACTTTCTGGATGTTTAACAGTTTTGACCATAAACTTTGGAACATACTGTGACACATTTTTTTGGCCTCCTCGCTTTTTTGGACTTTCCTCTGACCAGTTTGAAAGTTCTTTCATCAGAAAACATTACTTTGTGCTGATATGTTTTGCAGAAATGTACTCTTTCCTTCATCATAGCTTCGATTAGAAGAGGTTTCTTGGCAGCACACCGAATTGGTAAACCTGTCTTTTTGAAGCCAATACTGAATGGTTCGGATTGCAACACTTTTGAGCAGTTCTAGATGATTCCTTTTTAAATATGCTGCTGTAACCCATGGATTAGCTATCACTTATGTTTTAGAAGGTCATCAATCCTTGGAGAAGTCTTTCTCTTACCACCCGAGCCTATCTTTTCAGTTGGTGTGGTGGATTTAGATCAGCTGCTATACGAATTACAGAGGTACCTACCTTTAACAAGTAAGCTTCTTGCGTCCCATTTTGTATATTGGATACAGAAATACACACCTTCAAAAACATCTCTGAGATCAAAAATCGGATGATAACACACAATAAACAACTCGTTGTACACAAATATCAGAGGTAGACTGAGACCTGGGCTGCTAATGAAAGACAGTTTCTGCTGTGCACTCGAGAATCATGTGATTTGCAGCTCCGCCTGCCTTTATGTGTAATGGTGGAAGGACAAACAAGGTGCATTGTGTTTGTAAACACTTTTCTTGCGTTTAAAATGTAAAGATTTCCATTGCAGTGACTGTACAACTTGGGCAAAGAATCTCTAAAGCTAATTGGCACCAGATGCTGATAAGTTGGTATTTAAACAAGGCGGGTGAAATTATTAAATTATGATGTTTTAAAACTGCTTCCCGAGTATAGAAATATTGATTATTTGTAGTTCGCTATTGGCTCGTTCTCAAGATTTAATGGCTCAAAGATGTCTCAAATCTCAAACTAATAACCTACCAGTGCGACACTGAACTGCCTTTTACACCATAAAGCATACTCTAGTACTATTTGACTAACTTTTCACATGCCAAAACCTTAACGCCGAAAACTGGAATAGGTGATTAACTCGGTTCCTACCATATAGTTAATTTTTTCTTCGTCTTTTTAATATGCAAATTCTAATAGGAAGAAATGGCGTGATTCGTAACAAGTGCCCAAATAATAGCAGCATGTGAAGTAATTCGACACACACATGAAAACACACACAAACACTAGGAATTTTGGACAGAGTACGATATTCGTTGCTTCGCCACTGTCAACTTTGCATTGAAAATGCAGGTTGCCATTTCGAGCAGTTCCTATAAACTGAATATATTGAAAATATTAAGCAGGATTCAACCTTTGTTAGAAATAATTGCATTGATAAGGTGAAATTGTCCCTGAAATGCATACAACACAAGAGTTAAAAGTTTAGACAATTTTTTTTAAAAAAACTAAGCAAACAAAACAAAAATAAACAAAAAGGCGAAAGGGACTGCTCGACACGTCTCTTCGTTGTGTTATGCACTCAAGTGTTATCAGTGGCATACTGGCACTTTAGAAACTAACAGTCCTACCCTCTACTTTTGAATAACAGGCAATAAGTCTCCTAATTCAAATTGCTTGTTTAAAATATCTCCACTTGCTTTGCAAATATGTCAGTGTAGTCCATTAACACCCTGTATATTAAAAGAAAATATCAAGCGAGAAATGTCCGCCTCGTTGCGTAGATGGTAGCGTGTCTGCCTCGCGTTCAAGAGGTCCCGAGTTTGAATCTCGGTTAGGGTGAGTTACCTGAATAAGGATTTTTCCGTGGTTTTCCCTTATCCTGAAAGACGAATGTCGGGTAGCTCTAAGCTCTATGGACCCGGGACTCATTTGAGCATCATTTCATGATTTTCATTCGCCGTCCGATATGACTTAACGTTGGAGGACGTAAATTACAAGAAAATAAGCGAGAAATCGACCTAATTTCGAAACATAAGACGACGCGTGTGAGTAAAAATTTTCCAAAAATGTATTTCAAAGATGTAAATTTAGAAGCACTATATTCCTATGTGGTAGGATACATTTTATTGCTATTGCAGCTATACATGATTTTAATTATGGTAAATGTCAAATGTTTTTCTCTACAGATTAATAAAATGGAGTGTCAAGTTCGACAAAAAATGTATTTTAGACTCGTCGAGAAACTTCTGTGACTTCCGCACCATGATTAAACGCATAAAGCAGAAGGTATCAAAAATTCTCTTTGTCGAATTGACACTTAAATGACCTGAAAAGAACAAGGAGAATATGAGCATACAAACATAAACATTAATTTTGTAGGGCACATAATTCTTTATCGAATCTTTGCCAAATTATTTTGCCATAAAAACGTACATTTAAAATGCAGAAAAAATCTCCTTTAGCAGGCCAACCGCCATGTGCCATGAAACTCCAGGAAACATACCGTGGATGCAAAATTTGAAATCTTCTATCGATAGAAGTACTCAAGACAATTTGGAAGACACCCATCCTAGATACCAAGGTGTGCACGTTATCCAGGGACCAGCAATTTGCAACGTGTATCGTAGAGCGTAGTGGGAGGACGCACCTTCCTCCCCTCGCACAGACACGTTCATTCATCAGAGCAGTTCACCTCTGAACTTCTGCGGCCGCATCAACTTTGACCTTCAGGTAGTGTACGTGGTTTGGTTTGGCGCACATTCCTGGCTCACCCACTACATTACCTTGCCCTAGAATGTACTGACCTCCAGCCCAACCCCCTCACAATGAATAGTCCTGTACCGGTACAGAACCGAATACGGCTATAAGGACTTTGCTATAAAGTATTGATATCTAACAATTACATGACTTTACTACTCATTATTAATTCAAGCCATCTCTTTTCCAACAAAATAATATTCTTATACATGGTTCATTCAAAACTTAGTGGCAACACTGCCTCATTTCGCGCTATCAGTGGTAAATCATGTAAGCTGATATCAATGAAAAATAAGAGCATCTACGAGGGCTGTTCAATAAAAAATAATCACAACTTTTTGGCAACGTACCTTTACTCATCCTCATAATTTTGATGGTCCTTCTCAAACTAGGCTCCCCTGAACGCGATGTACTTGTCCCAGTCGTCTGCCATTCTTCAAAGACATGCTGGAATCAATTTTTGAGAGATCCTTCAAAATTGCCTCCACAAAGGCGTTTCTTTAAGTTAGGGAACAGAAAAAAGGTCACATGGGGCTGAATCCGGACTATAGGGAGGGTGAGGGATGCACTTCACGTTGATTTTTGCAAGATATTCTGCAACAACATTGGCAATATACGGTCGCGCATTATCTTAGTGCGTCATCCAGCGTGCATTACGGAAATGAGGTCTTTCGCGCCTGATATGGACTTGCACTGTTTTCAGGACATGCCTGTAGTATTGTCCATTTACTGATGTGTGTGCAGGTACAACATGCTGATAAACTATTCCATGAATATCAAAGAATGAGATGACCATAACTTTCTCAGCGGAAGCTGGGAATTGTTTTTTGGGGGTTGGTGATGAAGGAGATTTCCATATTGAGTTTTGCTGTTTGCTCTCAGGATCAAACTGATGTAGCCAAATTTCATCAGCAGTGATTGCGTTTGAAAGAAACTCCGGATCTTCGTCTAACATCAACTCAAACTGCACGCAGACCTACATGCGAATGTCCTTTTGTTCGGCAATCAAGTCTTGGAACCCATCGTGCACAAACAAGTCTCATGTGTAGTGTTTCTGTCACCAACGTGTGGGTGGCACCCAATGAAATGTTCAGTATTTCAGAAAGTGATCTTAAGATAATTCGTCGATCCTCTTTCACAATGGCAGCAGCAGTGTTGATGTTTTCTTCCGTAAGAGCAGTAACTGGAGCACTGGGCTCACCATCCTTTGAAATTGAATGTCTTACCTCTTTAAACATTTTAAACCCCCTTCGAGATGTGCTTTAGCAGACTCTGCATAGGCCTCCGGCAACATTGTATAGGCCTCAACTGAAGATTTGTTGAGACGAAAGCAGAATTTCAAAGCCGCATATTGTTCCTCGCGTGTTACCTCCATTGCAGCGGTAGACGATACTGAAAATGTCTGAACTTGCCTGGTTCTCATAGTCGGGAACCAGGAGTACCAACAATGAAACTACTACGGCATGTTTGTTTCACATTAATCTAACAGAATATAATAAGATTGAATTTAAGTGCGAACAATTATGACCTCATTCTTTATTGAACAGCGTTCGTAGTGTTTGGTAGTTGTGAGTTTGAAGACAGTAATTTTATTTAATAAGACATTTTAGTATGTTTAACTGTAGGTTTTGATCTTTAGTGCTCTAAATATGTTTAATAAATATGAACAAAAATGCTTCATTAAAATTTAGGTTGCAAAATGCTTTTCAATGCCATGCAGAAATATCGGAAGCTTGTGGTAGACAGACTTTACCATATCGTACCATGACTACGTGGGCGAATGATTTTCGTAGAGGAAGGGAAGACGTTCATCAAACACGTGGAGCTGGCAGACCGCAATCAGCAAGTGATGATGTGAATGCTATTAGAGCACTCCTGTTGGACTTTTATTGAACTAGCACGGACAATGGGATTACCACTTAGAGAAGTGGTAATTTAGAACCAGACAGGCAATTATAACAGCAGTAGAGCAGTCCGTTCGAATATTAGGACAACGCTGTGGATGTCATCCATCGGCTCCCTTATGTGTGGAGGTGAGTTCATGTTGCAGGATACTTCTAGCACTGCATTAATATGACTGCTCCAAGAAAGTTTTATTTGTTGTTAATTCAAATGTTTCGGAATGATGTTATTGAATGACCTAAGTATATACCTTTATAAATCCACTAATTTTCTTCCACTACCCAGAAGCCTAAGAGTGTTCCATTAAAGTATACTCTCTTCTATATATTTACAAGAGGGTCGTTCTATTTTGAGACAGATTATAGGAAAATTTAATCCAGTATGATAAGATGTAAAAATACGAGAGCAGTTCAATAAAGAATGATGCTTTTTTTCAACGTACCTTTACTCATCCTCATAATTTTGATGGTCCTTCTCAAAATAGTCTCCCTTGAATGCGATACATTTGTCCCAGCGTTTCTTCCAGTCCTCAAAGTCATGCTGGAAACCATCCTTTTAGAGATCCTTTAAAATCGCCTCTGCAGCCTTCATCACTGCTTCCGATGATGGATAATTCCTCCCTCGAAGGCGTTTCTTCAAGTTAGGGAATAGAAAAAGGTCACATGGGGCTAAATCCGGACTATAGGGAGGGTGAGGGATGCACTTCATGTTGACTTTTGCAAGATATTCAGCAACAACATGGGCAATATGCGGCCGCGCATTATCGTGGTACAGTATCCAGCCTGCTTCACGGAAATGTGGCAGCCAATGAAATGTTCAGTATTTCAGAAAATGTTCTTAAGGTAACTCGTCGATCCTCTCTCACAATGGCAGCAGCATGTTGATGTTTTCTTCCGTAGAGTAGTAACTGGAGCACCGGGTTCACCTTCCTTTCAAATTTATTGTCTTCCCCTCTTTAAACATTTCAAACCACCTTCAAGCTGTGCTATAGGGAAGAATAGACTCTCCATAGGCCTCCTGTAACGTCGTTTAGACCTCAACTGAAGTTTTGTTGAGACGAAAGCAGAATTTCAAAGCCGCATGTTGTTCCTCGCGTGTTACCTCCATTACAGCGGTAGGCGATACTGAACATGTCTGAACTTGCCTGGTTCTCACAGGCAGGAACAAGGAGTATCAACAATGAAACTACTACGGTGTGTTTGCTTTACATTAAGCTAACAGAATATAATAAGATTGAATTTTAGTGCGAAAAATTATGACCGTAAAAAATTATGATCATTCTTTATTGAACAGCCCTCGTATTTGTAAAATAGACTCCGCTTGCTTTCCTTGGAACCTCTTCTATGTGGGTCCTTTTTGGAAGCATGTTTGTGGTTCTTCACTCCTCTTTTCCAATTGTGACCGGTGATGACACTAGATGTGGAACTTGCAATTTTTCTCCGAACTTTTGCTCAAGCCCTTTATTTCTTAACATACCAGTAATAATTAAAACAGTAAAGCTGTAGCTTTTTTTTAATCCTGTAAAAATGTTCTTAAAACGTTTATTCTATAATGCACTTCTTGTTAATTGATACATTCGCAGAATGAATATACGTTTTATTTCCTTATAGGTACAATTGGGATAAAAGAATACTGACACAGATCAACGGTAAATAGGAAGCAATTAGCGCATTTGACCTGGCCGTTGCCTGCCACCAAAACTGGGGAAATATCGCAGTCTTTTGTTCTGCCATCAGTCATGCATACAGAGCCTTCCATCTATATAAGCCCAATAAACCCAAACACCTCCCCGAAAGCTATCGTCCTATAAGTCTGTCGCCGACCCTCTCCAAACTGTTTGAAAAAGTAATTCATCGCCGTCTTCTGTCTTACCTTAATGATAACCATGTTCTTTCGCCTTATCAATTTGGATTTCGTCACAAACATTCCACCATCCATCAGCTTTTACGATTAACTCAGTCAGTTGTCCACGGCTTCGAGGCCCATCAGTATACCACGGTTGTCTTCCTTGATGTGGCACAGGCATTCGACAGGATTTGGCATGATGGTTTGCTCCTAAGCTCTACCGCATCGGTCTTCCTAATTACTTATAACATCGAATCCACAGTTTCCTCTACGACCGCAGCTTTTCAGTACGCATTGGTGGAAAGCTTTCATCCCCACGTAATATTACCCACAGGGTTCTATCTTGGCCCCGACTCTATTTAATATACACATTTCTGATATTCCTGACTTATCTCCGACTTCTTTAGCTCTTTACGCTGATGACATAGTACTATATTATTCTCATGTTAATCTCCAGCACGCACAACAAGTAGTAAAGCTCCTTTTAGATCGCATAAATCATTGGTTCAGCACTTGGCGGTTCTCTTTGAACCCTCAGAAAACCGAGGCTAAAATCTTCACTCTTCACCGATATACTCCATTTCCTCCGTTGTGTCTCTACAGGAACAATGTCCCTTGGCTCCCCACTACAATTCCCGTTAAATACCTTGGAGTGCTTTTGGACTCTCGACTGACCTGGCGTGTTCATATCTATCGTCTGATATCACTGGCCTCCGGGCGACTTTCAAAACTCTCACCTCTGTTGCATCGCCGTTCCATCCTCGACCTACAGTCTTCATTGTTACTCTACAAATCACTCGTTCATCCGCTTATTGCATATGCCTGCCAAGTGTGGGGGGCCGCACACACATGTCATCTGCGTCGTCTTCAGGTTATACAGAATCGCTTCATGCGCATCGCTACCAACGGTCCATGGTTCATACGTAATCAGCAGCTCCATCACGAACTAGGACTGTTAACTGTTCACGACTACATTCGCAGGATCGCCCGTCGTTTCTTTTCCACGCTGCAAGAAGTTCCAGGAGCTGTGCATTATAACATCGGCGTCCGCACGCGCCAGCCCTCACGCTTGAAGAGGAGACTACCACAGGACCTGCTTCTGAGTCATTCATGTGATTCGAGTGATTCTAGTGCTTGATGTGTGTCTTTACATCTCCAATATTGACATAATTTCTCAGAGAGTATTATTGGAGTTCTACCTTCTTTTCACTCTGATCTGTAAAGCATTGTACTGCTGATCGATCAATAAAAATTATAAAAAAGAGCCTTCAATCTAGGTGACTGGAACAATCCATTTCGAGAAGCTTCTAGAACCATTCAGACCAGCCTGTCAAGTGAGTCAGTCAAGCGAGTCAGTCAGAAAGGATCGTTCTGTGATAATCGAGAAATTTAGAAGCAGATGGTGTGTACAATAGAAACTAACATTAGCACTGTGGTAATCTCTACGTGTTAATCGTTTGCTCTTATTATACGGCAAAGCGAGAATGCGTATCGGAAAAATTCGAAACACAGAGATGTTTACCTGAGCTTATCGCACATACACTGCAAGTCCAATGTATGTATACTCTGTTCAGATATAATCATGTCTTCTGGACAGCAACGTGCATCATACATCGACAGGCGCGAGAAAACATATCACATAGACACAAGCTGCTTCCAGTCGCTCTATTTGTGTTTCGTAACTTGCTGTACGTCACTTACTACTGAGCTCGTGACCTCCGAGGGATGAGGTGTGGGGGAGAGTGTAACCGTTGTCCGGTTACGCAGTGAGTGAGCAATACAGTAAACATTCAGCAATCACCTGCAGAAAGTCATGTAGCCTATTTGCGTGGCAAGATACAGTACTAGTTCACTGCAGTAACATTTACTGGTCTTCTCACAATGTCTGAAGGTTTTTAGAAATTTAATGTTGTGAATTCGGAAGGGCGTTATAGATAAATGTGATAAAGAAGCTTTGAGAAAACAATATTCATATCCAGTGTCACAAGCTACACAATGGGATGCCGCTTGTGTAATAAGTAGGCTGCATATTATCTTCCCAGCGTTTCTATCTGTGCGCGACTCGTTTATCATTACGTCACCTTGTCTATACGTCTATATGTCTGTAGTGAACGCATTCCTCTCAGAGTTCATAATGCCAGAACATAACAATAATATTTCATGGAAAATTAATTTTTCTTTCACACTGGCCGTGTGTAGGCTAAAGTATGGAAATATAGAGTCAGACTGAAAAATTCAATGCCATAGCCGGGATTTGAACTACGGATCTTCTGGTTCAAATCCCGGCCATGGCATTGAATTTTTCAGTCAGACTCTAGCTTTCAATAATATTTCACTCTTCTAATAGACCAGGTAAGAACCGATAAGAGTCGATCACAGCGCTGATCACCTGGAGGTCAATACGCCTCAACGCTCTGTCGAATAATACTTGGTGTGAGCACTAACAAAAGTGAAATTAAGTGTAAGCTAACAGTTTAAATGACAATAGTGTGGGTTTAGCACAATATGATGTTTTTGTCACAATAAGGTAGACTTAAATTATAGTCATATCTTTTAAGAGCTAGTCGCTCTGTAGTGACTTTGACATTTCATTCCCTCTGTATGTGCCAAATATAAAACAAAGAATAATTATTTCCGATTTGGCAGAAGTATAAATATTCGAAAATTCAAACAAACGACACGGAATTTCTCAGGAATCATTCACTTCACACACACACAAAACTGCTCTGCTTGATATTGTGTTTTGATCACATCTGTATTTCTCTGTAGTAGGATTTTGTTTGTTGGAATTTACCATTTATTCAAAAGTCGTCCAGAATAAAGAGGACTTCTGAGGACATTCCCAGATATTTCAAGATATACATTTAATTTATAACAAACATATCTTAAACTGGTATTTTAATTAAAATCATTAGAGATAATATCGATAAAATCAATATTTTCAAAACATGTTCCATGTAAAGGGTAGTCTTGAAATGGAGGAAGAGTTTTCTTGAAAAGTTTCGTGTTATAACCTTGGAATGTGCAGAACTTAAATACCAAATTTGGTACTTAATCGACTCCTCGTTTATGAGTTATGCTTTAAAAAAGCACACACACAAGAGATATTTTTTAAAAACTGATTTGTTGTATTTGGGAGACTTCAAGAGGCATATTTTCAGCGACTGCTTTGTGGCTTTGGCGATTTCATTAAACCGAAAAGCAAAAGGTGTCGAAAGTGCTCTTTTTTGTCGACTTGACACTCCATTTTATTGAACCTGAAAAGAGCTAATAGAGTATTAGCTACAAAAACTAATATGTTATTTTTAAAGTATATAAATTCTCTATCGAATTATAAAACTACTGGCAAAACATTATATTTTGCACGCAAATTTCACTTTCAAAATCGCCAGTACTTATCGGTCAATCCATTATTTCATTTGTCTTTTCTTGCAATTTTTCATCTACGCTGTTTTCACATACACATTTATAATTATTTTTTGGAGGGTTCAGAAGGTTTCAAAATATGTATTTCCAGTAAATTTCGATGGATAGGCGCATTTACTCTTGCTACCATAGTTAAATGGAAGAGAAAACCAAATGATTTAACTAAGAGAGAAGAAGAGAAAATATAAACGAAATAAAACAAACCCCCTTTAGTTGATAAAGCTGCAAGATTTTCCTTAACGCGTTCTCTCCCACCGTTACTTCCTTTATTGAAATACTTAACAATAGGTGAGATGTCAAAGAAGGTAGCGAAAAGACCAATCCGGTCGAGTTCAAGTGTACACGAGCGTCCCAGGTAGCTAAAGCCTGTCATCTGGCGGGAGATGAGCTGGTAGTGTGGGTGGCACGTATGTAGGAGTACATACATACTCTACCACTGACATTTAAGTGGAACGTTCGTACCAAGGGGTGCGCCTCGACAGCGTAATGCTTTTGTTTTTATTAGTGCAGTAGCGCTAATTTACTTTCATCTCAGGTCAGAAAGCCATTTCCCTTTCATTTCGTATGACAAAACGAATAAACGACATCATATATAGAAGTTAAAAAGTAGCAAGACAAGTTTAAACATGTAAATGATAGCAACATAGAAAAATACAATGCTTTCTCAATCCTGTAGTAGCCTATAGGTCAGCAAAACTGAGAAACGTCTCGAGAGGCATTCTGCACATATATTTTGCCAAAATATTTCTACCACAAAACTCGCAGTTTCTCCACCCAAATCTCTCGTCTGCTTCTTTGAACTTCCCACACTAAATCATGCTGATGTTTTTTTTTTCTTCCATTCAATAACCTCACATCTTTTCAATGAATTTGTTCCCTAAGAACTTTTTCATGTTACTTTACATTTCAGTTGCCTATCGGATGATGTCTGTTAACCCTCTTTTCGCGGATCTGCGTGTGTTCTTATTATTCACTTTTGCCTCTTTGATATACTGAGTCTATTCATCCTCCTTAAATCTGTTTACATCTCAGCTGGCCACAACCTTGCCGAATACATTTCCTCGCTGTTATTCTTAAGATCTACCTGCGTTTGGATTGCTTTCCCTGTGCCAGCTTCAGCCCACACAACTCTTATTTCACAATGGACCAATCTTCACAACAGACCACTGAGAACTGCTTCTTAAAACCCTGCCTACGTTTTATTTATATAGGGTGTTTCGAAACGACACCTAATGAATATTTAGAAGTAGTTGTTCAGCTTCTATTTGACACATATAGATAGCCTTTACCGCCAATTGCAGTGACATGAACAGCGCGCGCCTCCTGCTATTGAAGGTAGGTGATACACCGTGCCGCCTGAGGTAGTATTTTGTAAACATATCAGCATACTCCACGGTAGCTTCCTACTATTAAGAATTTCTATGAAACTGCAATAAGTAGCTATCCCTTAGTTACTTGTTTATGGATGTAACGTGCTCCAAAATTCCGTTATAACAGTCCATGACGGCAAATAAGCTGGTGGACATATACAACATAGCCCTTCTAGAGGGAAGTTAGTGTTAGTGGGGTTGAGGATGCTGGTGGCATTAAATGGTAAACAGAACAGAGAACAATAGTGCAGAATTGTATATAAAGTTAACCAAAACTAATTGCCTTATGCGACGAGAAAGAATTTTATTTCACTGTATTTATGAATGCTAAATAAAGCGTTTGTAACTGAAAAGGAAGCTGTTGATATTTACAGTATGTGGTTGAAAGTATTGTACAATTAAGATCATAACAAAATGCTCTGAAATTAAACAAATAAATATTATCATTGATGTAAATATTTTTACAATACATACTGTTAATGAAACTAAACTATTGCATTCTTAGAGATACTCCAACAATTTCTCTTGAATATTTTCATGCAAATGCTCAAATAACGATCTTCGGATTCTAAACAAAGCTGACATCTTCGTATAAATTACCTATGCACTCGACGTATAACTGCTGGTTTTGAAATCACTTCTTCCCATGCAGAATGGAGTCTGGCTGCCAGTTCCACTTCTGTTTGTACGGCTGTTGCATGCACTATATTTTCAAGTGTCCCCAGAAATAAAAGTCGACTGGTGAAAGATCTGGGAATTGAGGCGGCCAAGAGATGGGACCCCCACGACCGATCCATTTGTTTGGGAATACAGAATTCAAATATTCCCGATAGTTTGGGTTTCCAGGCTACAGGTACGGTACAATTGGAGAATCTGAGACAGTACCTCCCCAGACGTTTATTGCAAATCGATGATGGTGTCCTCTTTCAATGAAACTCCGCGGATTTTCTTCTTCCCAATAATGCTGATAGTTAGCCTATCTCTGGTCAGTTCCACTTCATCTGTGAATAAAATTGACTTTGTAAAATATGGATTGGCATCGCACTTCTGCAGTAACTATCGACAAAATTCCTGCCTTCTCGGGTAATCAGCTGGTTTAAGAGCTTGTACTTTCCATGAACGATAGGAATGCAGCCTTCGTTCATGTATATTCATGTACCACTCTCCAAATAGCAAGATGATCTACGTTCATTTCGACCGCTAGTTGTCGATTACTAAGTTCAGGTGCTTCTTCAATTCTGTTGAGCACTTGCTCCTTAAACGGCACAGTCCTCACAGACCTATTGCGTCCTTTGTCAAATAGCCGTGGGTTGAAGCTACCAGATTCCCTTAAGCACTGCTCTATTGCCATAAATGTGCCTTGATGAGGCACACGGCGAATAGGAATCGTTCTCGATACATCCGACGTGCGTTTAACTCCATTCAGCTCTTCCAAACATCAAAACCATATCCGTCATTTCGTCGTTTGTATAGCGTTCCAGAATTCATTATGGCAAAATTCATTATGAATATATAGAATTCATTATGGCAGGTTATTGCAAAGGGTTCTCCAATCATCTTCAGTGCTTCTTCTTATTCTATTACCTATCATTAAATTATTGCTGAAGTAAACCGTTTGACATCCATTAAGGTTAAATTTCCAGAAATTTCTCCGATACAAAAAAAAAAATCCATCAACTGGAATAGTAATTCGGCGCTGGAGGATAAAATTCTTTCTTTTATTACCGTAAAATATAACTTGTTACTTTCTGGTGCACTTACAAAGTAAGCAGAGGAAGTATTTACATTCTATCCACACAAAAATTCAGTACTAAGATTATCCAGAAATACGCGTTTGGTGTGCTCCTAAACCTTACAGCATTTTATAACAACATTCATATGTGTGCGTCTGTTTCTGTCAATTATTGGCATAATCTAAGAACAAAAATATAGTTAAATTTCAAATTTGGTACTGAAATTCATTACCTTCAAAAACACGACATGAGCATTAAAAAAATCCCATACCCCAAACTGCTTCTACATAAAAAATAAGTTATTTTTATTTTCTCAAAAAGGCCATTATGATCTTTATTAAAATGTCAAACTTTTTAAGATATTTGAATAAGAAATAAAACGTATATATTTAAATTTCTGAGAATAGCATATTAAGTTCCTTTCCTTCTGAATAACTGTTATATCTATAGTTGGTAAAACAAAAGAGATAAACAAAATCTAACCTAGATAACTTAAACCATATAGCTCACCTCAGATACATTTTTTGCAATGTTAAGCACTTCCGAGACTTAGTTAATTATTTGAAATTTATTTTTAGAAAGTGATTTTTTTCAGTTTATACTTCTGATCATTTAAAGAGCATTTAATTTCAAATCCTCTCTGTTGCAACTTTCTTTTTCTTCAACGAAACGACTGTGTACATTTGTAATGAAAGTCTACGTATTTTGGAAGTATACTTGTAGATGAGCGAATGAGTTACGTGAAAGTCTATCAAATGTTTAAGCAACCTGCGCGATATATTAAATAAAACTAATTAGCAGCATAATGAAGACAATGTGTAAATGATAATAAAAATATGAAAATGAAAGATTTTAAAGCAAATTTGAAAGTAGGAGAAAGAGACTGCACCTCTGAGGTCGGGAGTTTTAGAATTTCTGATCCCGACGTGTGCCGAAACTTCGAGTCCTAGCACCCACACACCCCCACGGTCACCTCGGCTACTGAATGGAAACGGCTTCAACTTTTGACATTTCACTTCATTAAGGTGTGGAACAACTCGTTTACAGGGCGACATAAACGCAATCTTAACGTTGTATATGTGTTTCATTCACGTAGCACTAAGATTTAGTGCTTCCCTGGCCTAACACTCGATCCACACGTTTTAGCAGCACTTTCTGCTGCGTTGTTGCTTTATTAATACTAGGTTCCACTAATATTTTAATGCATTATATTGAACTTTAGTTAAATTAAATTTTAATTTATCGTGACCCTATTAATTTCGTAATAAACTGTCCTTTTGTGTTTTAAGTTGTAAATTTATACCTTTAAATTAAACATTTTATTTTCGTTAATTGCTTCGAGTTAACTCTTTTAGTTAAAATAGCTTTTTTTATGTTTTAAAGTGTATTAATTAACAAACTTCAAACTATATTAAATTAAGATGATATAAATCATCTACTTTAGCAGGAAAATACTAAAAATTATTTTAAATTTCATTATTACAGATAAAAATATAAGCTTCTTTACTTATAAATTAGCAGAAGAGTTTAAATTCCATTATAACTACTCTTGGCAACTCTCACTAGCTGTTTTTGCTCTGGCAGTGAGACATGTAGTGACGAAAAAGTACAAGTAATTTGGAACGAATAGAACATCTTTCTACCGTGACATTGTTTATTTCATGGAATGCTGCTTGATTATGGATTAGAATGGGGTGAGCCCTGGTTAAATAACACTGGACAACAACAACAAAAATTTAATGTTTCGAGCACTTCATGAGGCAATTCTTACTAATTTTGGGTTCAGAAAAACAAACATGACAATGAAAAAAAAATTATTAGCCCTAGTTTCTATGATATACACAAGGTGGGAGTATTACATATTAACGGATTGAGAGAAAAGGATACTGTAGGTTTGTAGAGTTAAAAATCAAATTTTCAGAAATTCTAAATGTTCTTTATTTCCGTAGAAATACAGTGATCAATTCTCACGTAACATTACGTCATACACACCACAATCCACCAAGTCGATGACAGTAACAACGTTCTGATCAGCTCTCGTTACAACACTCTCGTTACACAACTCGTCACTACCTTAAATACCTCATTCATAATTCGAGAGATTTCCAGAACAATAAAGAAACCGAATAATCAAGCTGTTACCAGAAATTTCCATTTACCTCAGTTTGTTTGTTTCGGTAAGTCTTTTATCTCAAGCTCTATGTTTATGTGCTTATGCAAGCTCGTTATCTACGTGAAACCTATCCGTCCATTGTCTTTATCTGCAGGCTCTTTTGTGTACACTAACCGCGCTTATCTCTCGGCACCGAAACTTTCGTGCTTTTTCGCCGCGGCAATACTTTCTAATTACATATCTGCTAACAACAATGAAAGTGCATTTGATTTTTTAACTGGTAATTACATGTTAAAAGTTCTAAATTGCTGTAAAAATACTTCGCAGCATGTGGTGGCCTATTGACCTCGTCGTCTTTTAGCTTTCCTCTTGTGATGGAGTTCCGCAGAATCCCTATACAAAGACCAATAGTAATCCGCAAGCATTACTTCATTCCAACGGCCCTGATATCTTTGTTCCATAACAGAAATGTCCTGATGGAATCTCTCCATGTCCATCACTAACAGCTCCACAACTAGGAGGGTAAAAGTCTAAGTGGGAGTGGAGAAAATGGATCTTAAGGGGCATGTTGCATCCAATATTACGGCATTTTTGCAGGAGCACTGTCACCAAATGCTTGTAGTTGTCATCTCTTTTGTTACCTAAAAATCCATGAACAACACCCTTAAAGACTTCCCAAGCTTCCATTTCTTTCCCCTCCAAAATTTGGTAAAATGCAGGATCCTTTACAAGTTCTCTTATTTGTGGTCCAACAAAAATGCCTTCCTTAACTTTTGCATCACTTAATTTCCAAAATTTATCTCTGATTGTGTTTTGTTATTTGACAGGTGTGCAAACTCGCCAAAAAATTCCCCCAAATTTAAAATCTTCACTCTAAAAATGAAATGTCACTGTAATTTCAAACCAAGAGCTAATCTGCCATTTTATGGCGATTTTTTAATTCAGCAGATGGAAATACATGTAAATTCACTATTTTTAAGCCCGAAACATCAGTCTGCGACATGTCAAAATAATGACGGGGCAGGTAGAAGCGCCGCTGAGCTTTAGATTTCCATCCTATACAGAAGTAACTCCAGGGTAGATGTTACTCGCTAAGGGCGGAAAGGAGAGTAGAGTTAATATCTAGAATGAAGCCGCCCAACATGCAAAGGAACTGCATTGTGGCTACCAGTGCCCCTTAGAGCCCAGTCTAATCGCAATCAAATATTCGCATCATAATACAGAGAGAGAGAGAGAGAGAGAGAGAGAGAGAGAGAGAGAGAGAAAGAGAGAGAGAGAAAATATTTCAGAAATGCTTTTACAAACTTCAGATACAGGTTTCTCAACCAAAAGAAGGAAACGAGTTCATATGAACATATGTCCCATGATCCTTGGTTTTCGCGTTATTCATGTCACAATGATAGTGTGAGTTCAATGGCCTTCGGGGTCCAACCTCAAAACTTCATTTAATTATGCAGTCATAGAAGGCTTTGACCTATTGTACTACAGACGGTAGAAGGCGAAGTGTTTCCATGGAGACTTGTTTACGTTTGTCATTTTTATCAGTCTGTCTTGAACTTTCAATTGTGTACATGCAGTGAGTTAACTACACATGTTTCGCTCCATTCGTGACCAGGCAGACTTTAGTTTTATGTATAGTCGTACAAATGGTAATGGACGCGAGGCTGCGCGGCTCTATCAGATGGAGTTTCCAGACCGAAGTCATCCAACCTTTGTCGCTGTTTATCGTCGCCTTGCTGAGACAGGAACCGTTGCACCACGGATTATTGATCAAGGAAGACCAAGAGTTGTTCGTACACCAGAACGCGATGAACAGGTGTTAAAGTGTGTCGAAGGCGATCCAGGTATCAGTACAAGACTGTGGAATCGGATACATCAAACCATGGTTGTAGTATAGATGGTTTGTAGCACAAACAGTCAACCCATAGTTTGCCTTGGCAGTTTTGTTTACAGACGAGGCAACTTTGGGAGAGATGGAATTACTAATTTTCCACATGTATGGCCAGATCGCAATCCTCATACTGTACTTCAGGCTAGATATCAGCAACAGTTTAGTATGAAGGAGTGGGCTGACATTTAGGTGACCGTCTGGTAGGTCCATGCATTTTGCCAGCACGTCTTACTGATGCTGTCTACAGGGACCTTATCCAGCACACTCTTCCCAACCTACTTCATGAAAATTTACCCCTGCAAATAAGGGGAAAAATGGTTTATGCATAATGGTGCACCGGAATATTTAGTCGGATTGTTCGAGATGCACTGATTTTTATCTACCGTGACCGATGGATAGGCAGAGGAGGACTAGTTCCATGGCCTGTACGATCTCCCGAACTCAATCCTGTGGATTTTTACCGCTGGGGCATCTTAAATCATTGGTTTATGGAGCTGCCATCCCGGATGTAGAAACGCTTCATCGATATGTCATGGAAGCATGCGAAGCCATTCGCCACCATCCCTGAGTGTTAGAAAGGGTGAGACATTTTATGACTCGACGAGTAAGGCATGCATAGAAGCAATAGGAAGACATTTCTAGCATTTATTGTGAGTTTTGTGTGTTATAACTGTACCACTGTGTTGAAAACCTCCTAACGAGAAAACAAAGGATTATAGGACATATGTTCATATGGACTTTTTTCCTTATGTGCTTACGTAAATTTGGAATTTGATATATTTTATGACGGTACTAATTGGTATTTATAATGTGCATGCCTGAAAGAGTAAAGGAAAATCAATTTAAAACAAATAAAATCGGGTAATATTGCACAGCATATGAAGTGTACAAAGAGGCTAATGCCTGAAGAAGTTCTATGTTTCACAAATATTATTTCGCAGTTCGTGTTACTAATCATTTCAGTACGAATACCCTTCTTGTAAGATGAACGTTGACAGAAGATTTGCTGCAGTATTTTTAGGACAGCTAAACAAATAGGGCACTCTATTTATTCATAAGTTTTTGGTTTTTACATTACTCTATTATTTCCTCGTAATTGTTTTGCAATCTATGATGCCCAGGTTTCTTTATGTTTCAGCTCCAACTTAAAGGGACAGCAGCACAAGGGCTTATTTTCCATTTGTTTCGTGAATCTCGTCTTCTTTCAACATTAAAACCAACTGGGATAATTTGTTGCATAGAAAGAGGAAAAGATGCATACAAGATGAATTGCCTATAATACGTATGCTAGTACAACAATTTCGAATCCAGACCTCGTATGTTATGTTATAGGTAATGTCAGGAATGGTTTTAAAATTACCGATAAATTCACGTGGGACGAAGTCGCGAGGGAATTTATCTGGGGAACTTCAAAACCTCGAGTTACATTTTTAGAGACTATTTCACAAATGAAAAAAATTGTTAGGAGCAATAAGAAAGGTATTTAATCAGCTAGAAAAGGATATAGATGCATTCATACATAATATACAGCAAGCAGCGTGAAACAGCTCACCAATGAGGAAACAGAAATCGAAAAATAATGATAACCCATTCTAGATACGAGCAATGGTAACAGTAACAGTAATGGTAACAGTATAAAATAATCATAAATCGTCTAGGAAACAACCTCCAACAAAAACTTCACCAAATAAAAAATGAATCCATCAACAAGTACATACAAAACCTATCAGCTGAAAAGGATACCGACTACTCGCTATGGAAAATGATGAAAAGGCAGAAAAGCCATCAAGTGCATGCTCCCCTTTAAGAACATCTAACAATGATTGGACTAAAAGTGACAGAGAGAAGGCAGAAGTCTTCTCTGAGTATTTGCAAGAAACTTTCCGACCATTTCCTAGACAGACAGCTGACGAATACGTTACAATTTATCCAACTAAAATATTGTTAAGATTAAACAAGTTAGAATGAGTGAATTAAAAGAAGTCATAGTAAGAGACCTGAAAGCCAAAAGAGCTCTTGGTTATGATTTGATTACTGGTCAAATACTAAAAGAATTGTCACCTCTAGCACTTATGAATGCGCCCCTTCAACTAAATTACGTCCCTAGGCAGTGGAAATATGCAAAAATTATAATGATACCTAAGCCCAGGAAGGATGTTTATGATAGAAAATCATATCGACCAATCTCCTTGCTGCCAGCAATGTCGAAATTATTTGAGAAACTACTTTTAAGACGTCTCTATCCCATTATTAATGAATACAAATTCATTCCACAACATCAATTTGGCTTCCAAAGCAAACATTTAACCACGAAACAAGTTCACAGAGTTGTGGAAACAACTGAAAGAACTCTTGAAGACAAGAAAGTATGTGCAAGCGCTTTTTAGACGTATCTCAAGCATTTGATAAAGGATGGCATAAAGGCCTTCTTTTTAAATTAAAGGGAGATCTGCCTGAAGAATTCAGTGTAATCATACAACCCTAACTCAAAGATAGAACATTCCAAGTTAAATCAGGAAGTGAATACTCTGTGTTTAAACATATCACTGCAGGAGTGCCACAGGGTAGTGTACCTGGACCGATATTATACTTGCACACACGAGACATCCCACAAGATGAGGAAACTGTGATAGCGACTTTTGCCGAGGACACAGCAGTAATGTCAGTGAGTGACACTCTTGAAGAGGCTACAGAAAAACTTAAAAAAAACAGTCAGTATTTGGATAAAAAAGGACGAATAAAATTAAATGAAACAAAGTCAGTCCATATAAATTTCACAAACAGGAAAACAGAAAAGGTACACATTGAGCTAAATTGACAAAGTGTTCCCTACGAAAAAGATGTAAAATATTTACATGTGGTACTAGATGAAAAGCTCAATTGGAAACCCATGAAAAAAGGAAAAGAAGTGAACTATATCTAAGATTTATAAAGCTGTATTTGTACTAAGGGCTATAGTAAAGGCATCTGGGTGTGTACGCAATGACAATATCCACGGGGGCTTGAGTATAGCATTTGTTAATGAAGAAATTACAGCTGCTGTAGTTAAGCACGAAATACGGTTATGTGTACATGAAAATACGGAGGTAATGCGTATGCTAGCAAGTAACAACACAGTACGAAGACTGAAAAGATCCAAGCCCTTCGATTTAGTGCGTTAAAACCAATGTGATGAAACTGTTGTAACAGAATTACTCATAGGAGTAACATCTAGTAAACGTAATACTATACAGTGAAGACTAAACTATTATGTGTTTCAAATGGGAAGATGTTTGCCCTTGAGCGCTACTAGGTGAGCAACCAATCAGAGTCCTGCCGTGTTGTCGTCCCGCTAAGTGGTGTGAGGAGCGCCAACCTAATCAATCTGTATGTGTAGTGTTTAACTCCCGCTTTTACTACATACGGCACCGCAGGCGGTGACACTGATGATACATGAGATGAAGATGGAGCATCGGTGGAATGAGATGGCGGGGGAAACCGGAGGTCCCGGAGAAAACCCGCCCCAGCGCCGTGTTGTCCACCACAAATCTCACTTTGCGGTCGCCTGGGATCGAACCCGGGCCGCCTTGGTGAGAGCCAAGTGGTCTAACCATTGAGCCACGGCGCGGCCCAATCAATCTGTATGAAATACAATTCGCGCTAAGACAAAAATTCAGATTTTGCCAAAACTGATCCACGTGGAACGTAGAGGATAATGTATCTAACATAACCATGAAAACCCCATATTTTTAGCTCAAATAGTTTTTCTGATACAAATAAATCAACCACATTAACTGTGTTATAACAACGCATTGCGACGTAAGCACTGTAACGAATAGCATTATTGGTTGGCATGTATGCGTGTACGTACATTTTTAATTACTGAAACCTAAATGTTTGACATGACGTGATAAAATAATTACTTTGAATAATCCAATTCAAGCGAGAGGAAACAATAAATTTCCTGCTGCCCTGGCAGAACGTGTCTGGTCACATTATATCTTTGTTTATATCTCTATTTAGTCTAGAGAGTTCAAAGTGGTTGGTGTGTATGTATGTACATATACTTTTAATTACTCAGAACTGAGCTTTAAATTACTGACATGACGTGATAAAAGAATTACTGTGAATAAGATATTAAATTCGAGAAAGAGCAAGCTCTTCATTTCCTGTTAGCTTGTGGAATGCTGTATGCTTATGTTTATGAATGAATGCTGGATAAGAAGCGTTTATTTACTCTGGACAGTTTAGATCAATATCCTTCAGTTGTTCTTTACACAACAGTAGAGTAAGAGTTAAATAGTGCAGTGGCTTCTTGCGGTGAAATTAGTGGCGCGTCAAAAAGGCAGGTATTGCGAAGTCAGGCTCGAAGTATTATTTTTAAGGTGTACACGTTCTTCAAAATATTTTCGGAAACATAAACTAAAAATTAGTTAAGCAAAGAGTACTTCCGTTTAAAAACACGGAAAAAGTGTATCAGCTGGATCAACTTGCAATTGAAACGCATCATCAACCTTCAAGATAGGCCTGTTTCGGCTCAGAAGGGATCTTCCCAGCATCTGCGTGGTCTTCCAAAATATCTAATACCAACTGGTTTATACTGCAAGGTCTGTTCGGTGAGTCTTTCTTCTGGCATTTAAGAGAGATGGTCTTGCCATTTAATTTTGTACTCCCTGAGTTTGTCATTTAAAGTAAATATTTTTAGTTGTTCTCTTATTGTTTCACTTTTAATGTGATATTTAAGACTACTGCCAGCTACGTACCTCAAAAATTTCATTTCAGCCGTTTCAATAATTATTTTATCAGTTCTGTTCAAGGTCCAAGTCTCGGCTCCATAAAATATAACAGGCACTGTCATAGTTTTATACAACTTTAATATGGTATCTCTTCTTGTTTTGTTTGTAATTAACATCATAAGCAGGTCGTGCTAAATAATTATATAAAGAAGGAAAGTTTATAACATTAGAAACCTGTGAACTGATATTTTTAGTTATCAGCTGAGAAGATTGTGTCTCTTTAGGCCAAAAAGTTTAACTTTGTGGTTGAGATGTGCGATGTCTTCATATTAATTAGCTTCACTTCTCTTTAGTTGTATGTTACTCGGCCTTGTATTAAGTAAAAGCTCTGCAAATCTTGGGTTTTACATAACTATGGGACCAAAGAGAACATACAGGGGTTTAAAAGTTATCTACTGTGAATATTTGACAAGTTACTCGTCCATTTTGATCGATGATTGTTCTAAAGTAAAGGAAACTTACAGGCTATGCAAAATTTACAGAACTTGAAAGACTTAGAGGAGGCTAAGGAAGTCATGCACTTTTGCGATAATTAAGAGAGCTGTTCAATTTTTTTTTTTTTTTTTTTTTTTTTTTTTTTTTTGAAAACTTCCCTTTACTCATCCTCATAATTTTGATGTTCCCTCTCAAAATGGTCTCCCCTGTATGCTATGCACTTGTCCCAGAGTTTCTGTCAGTCTTCAAAGACATGCTGAAAAGCATATTTGAGTGATGCTTCAAAATCGCCTCCGCAGCCTTCACCACTGCTTCTGATGGTGGATAGTGCCTCCCACGAAGGCATTTCTTCAAGTTAGGGGATATAAAAAGTCACATGGGGCTAAATCCGGACTATAGGGAGGGTTAGAGATGCACTTCACGTTGGTTTTTGCAAGATATTCAGCAACAACATTGGCAATATGCGGCCGCGCATTATCGTGGTGTAGCATCCAGCCTGCTTCACAGAAATGTGGTCTTTTGTGCCTGATAAGTACTTACAATGTTCTCAGGACATCCCTGTGGTATTGTCCAGTTACTGATGTGTGTGCAGGTACAACATGCTGATAAACCATTCCATGAATACCAAAGAATGAGATGACCTTAAGTTTCCCAGCAGAAACAACCACAATTGCTTTTTGGGGGGTTAGTGATGAAGGAGATTTCCACGCTGAGCTTTGCTGTTTTCTCTCAGGATCAAAATGATGTAGCCAAGCTTCATCAGCAGTGATTACGTTTGAAAGAAACTACGGATCTTCCTCTAACATCAACTTTAACTGCATGTTACCTCTATTGCAGTGGTAGGCGATACTGAACATGTCTTAACTTGCTTGGTTCTTACAGGCGGGAACCAGGAGTACCACCAATGAAACTACTACGGCGTGTTTGTTTCACATTAAGCTAACAGAATATAATAAGATTGAATTTTATGGCGATAAATTATGACCGTAAACAAATTCTGATCATTCTTTATTGAACAGCCGTCGTATCAGCGTATTTTCCTTTCGTTATTAAAAATAGTCAGACCTCGTTAAATTAAAATTATAAGCGTAAAAGCGAACAATTCCCCATAAATATCTTACACATCATTGTACAAAAATTTCTTAAACAACATGAGGATACACATGCAATTAGGTCGTCATTCAAGTTTCACAAACTACCTGTGTAATCAGGCTGTATATAGTGTATAAGTTCAAATGTTTAATATGGTCTAGTAATTAACTTCCAATTTTATTTAAAGGGAGTGAGCTTTGGATTGGATATTTCTAGATTAAGGATGTATACTATTCGACTATTAAGATGTTTTGGATATAATATTTCTGAAATTTTGCTCGATGCGACATAAAACATCTACTCAATGAAGCAATGTTATCCTGCACTGCCAAATAAAGTGCATTAAATTAATCAAAACGTGACTTTAATTATCGGATTAATCTCTTTTGTGCAAATGATAAAAGGGCAGAGGTTACAATCATTGCTTTCCAGCTCCAATTCAATCACACATTATAGCATTTATTTAGATGTTTTACAGCGAAATGTTTTTCTGTAACAATCCTAGTTTTTGTCAACAAACATATCTATGTGCCTTTTTAAACTTTCTGCATTATTTTGTCTTTTTGTAATATTTAATTATTAATACTAGTTAGGATTAGGAAAAAGTAACTTAGATGCAGAACAACGTAGAATTTTGGGGAAAAGGCAATGTTTTCAAACGACTAATAATCTACTTATATAACATAGAGGCAACTGATTCATCTGGAACATGCACAAGTTGTAACACAGCTTTTAGTTTTCAGAGAATTCCACAATAACTATAAACATTGATTTGAGTATTTTTTCCAAATAGGCATAAGAAGAGAAGAAGAAGAACAATAAGAAGAAGAAGTTAGTATAACTTTTAATTGCTGTTCTCTCTCAAACTTACACTGTCATATGTACATGGTATATCAGATGCGATATAATACAGGTATCATTTGCTGTAATATAAATTACCTTACTACATTTCTTTGATATTACTGTGCCAGTATGGTAAGCGAGTGAGGTGGCACACGGTAACGGGTGCGATCGCATCCAGGAGGTCTCAACTTCGATTCATAGTGGCCGCTGTAACGTAATATTTATTACTTATGCGATGGAGAAATGAGGAATTCTGATGATGAAGCCATGGGATGCTGAATTATGGAGTCCTACGAAGCGGTGCGGTATGTAACAATATGTTACATAATGGTTTGTGGATAAAGGGAATGATGATACTTCTGGAAGTGCTGGATGTTCTCTGCCGTATCTCAAGTCAGTAGAACCTGGGAACTCTGGATTCAGGGTGTAGTATAGAGCGAGGAAATTAAATTTTCACACAATTGCGAAATAATTGAATTATTCAATCATTTAATTATATATTAATTACAATACTCCTCTTATCGATGATGAAGAAATTGTATTCACGTCTTTCATTAAGATATACCTCCTATTTCCGAATTTCCAACACACACGAAGTATTACATTTTACGTCCTTCACTTCCGAAGTTCCAGGATCAATTGGGCCGATTTAAATCCTTCTTACCATGAATATTGATTTTCTGTCCTACGTCGCCATAACTACTAAAGAACTCTGGTTCTGATTGGTTGCACCACATTTCTTTAAAGTTACATCATCTCATTTACATAATTTAACCATTCATGGCCAACTATACAAATACAGTTTCTTTTTCACACGAAACAGCCATTTTAAACTAATCCTCTTTAAACACATAAAAATTTTCACTTCTCTGGGCTAAAACCAAAAACAACGGTTACACCGCTCAGGATGATCCACGGGTTTTTCTTGGTTTGGCCGGGTCGAAGGTGAAAGTAAGTGCTGGGGTGGTTCCTGTTCTACTGAATCTTACCATTCTTTAATTTACTGTTGTCATCATCTCCATCAGGATTGCAGGCTGATTGTATTCCACTGGTTCCTGCTGGGCGATGGATGTCAACATTGTAGTCAGGACCCGCTTTCGGGAGGGCCAGATCAGGGGTGAGACGGCCGTGCCTTACAGACCCCAGGCTTGCAAAATCACATAACAGTTTTGAAATATTAGGTATAGGAATGTATAATGCACTTCCAGATTATGTAACTCGACTGCCAAATAACAGCGTTGAACATAGGCTTTATGACAGATTATTAATCAACCCATTCTACTTCTTATAGGAATTTTTTGAAAATACATCTCAATTGTAAATAGTGTCACTTATTCACTGAACATTATTTTCTCATGTGTATATATTCTGTAAAATAGAATAGAAATATTTGTATTGTATTGTATTGTTAAACTCGGCTTTGTACATACTCTGTATCATATTGTTGTAATTTGTATTGTATCTTCTGACGTTGTCCATTGCTGTAAAGCTCAACGACAGTAAAATTCGTATTAATTTTGGGGGAGTTGGAATTGGAAACGTTAGGGACCCTCCTCTCACTCCTCCCTTCCTGGGATCACGGTAGAAGCAAAAGAGTTCGTTGCAGCCTACTTCGTGACTCCGCTCCGGGTTTTCTGATGCCCTGCGTTCACCTCTACCTTTTACCTATAACATTATGGTATATTGTCATAAAATGACAGTAGGCGTATTTTAGCAGATAAAAGCGAAGCTTATAAAACCTGAGTTGAGGCTGCTGTTAACGCACTTATGGGATAATGCTGTAAGATATATGGGATTGTATAAATGAACTACCAAAATCGATTGCATACAAACATTTAGTTTCTTTCGAATGAAATATTATTTAGAACCAAAATAATATTTAGTAACAAAACCAATAATAATGTAATTCTCATGAATGTAATTACGAATAAATTATAAATTAATTATAAATTAAGGGTGAATATTTCAGTATGAATGAAGTTAGAAAACCAAGAGGTAAAGGAAGGATGGAATAAAGTGATTTAAGTATTAATAATGTGACATGAGAAATTGCATGCCACACTTAAATGGTCCAGGGATGATCAAATAATAATGGCCACAAATGAAGATGACCTGCAGAAAATGCTGTATAGTCTAGATAAAATTTCTACAGAATATGGAATGAAAATATCAGCAAATAAATCCAAAACCATGGCATTTAAAGGAATTATACAAGTAAGATCAAAAATAGTGTTAGATAACATAATAATTGAGCAGAAATCACACTTTAAGTATTTAGGATGTAATGTCTCGTACCAAGGGGAAGCTGATATAATAGAGAAAATAAATAAATTTAACTATGTAACAGGCACAATAAAAAGAACATTAAAAAATAAAGCAAGAAAGGACTCTATAATAAAACTATACAAAAGAATGGCAATACCAACTGTGATCTACGGATCAGAAACATGGAAACTAACAAAAATAAATAGTATGAGAATACAGTCATCAGAAATGAAATTCATAAG
Organism: Mantis religiosa; assembly: GCA_030765055.1. Classification (NCBI taxonomy): domain Eukaryota; kingdom Metazoa; phylum Arthropoda; class Insecta; order Mantodea; family Mantidae; genus Mantis; species Mantis religiosa. The sequence continues at coordinate 99,954,916 of CM060957.1, forward strand.
ATCAATAGCTGGATATACCAAAATTGATACAAAACACGTAGTCAGGATATTAGGACAGAATTAAAAGCAGAAGAAATAAACCATACTATTGAAAGAAATAGAAATCAATGGAAAGAACATGTTCAGAGGATAACAGAATACCAAAAATAGCCTTAAACTACAAACCTATAGGAAGAAGAAACCAGGGAAGACCGAAGGAAATATGGGCAGACCAATTTGGAGCCGGAACAATCCAAAGCCGTGAGGTAGAAGAAGAAGGGATTAAAAACGATCTAAGTTTGCTTTTTAAAGAAAAACATTAGATGTGTAACGTTCACATGAATTTCACTGTCTTTTAGTTTAACGTCTCTTTTACATACTAATTGTAAAATTACTTATTTTTCTGTATACACTTCATTTTAATTTAGGTAAAGGTTTGCAGAAATGGCTCCCTTGTACACTCATAGTGGATATAATTGGACTACAAGAGACGGAGTAGATATTTAAAAAACTAATAAGTGCATGGGGCCTTTGAGATTTCGTCTGTAAAATTTTGTATGCACAACAAATTCAAATATCTTAAAGCACATCAGCTGTTCCCGAGGTATCTGTTACTGGTTTTCGCTATTGTTTAAAATACGGTCACCATACAATTGTTGAACGTGTTGTCATGGAGCCAGTATGGAGTTTCAAGGATTCTACATGACTATTTTTGTTTTAATCATTTTACTTTTAGTTTTCTAAATATCTCTTTTGTTGTTATAAGTATATATGCAGTGGATCTATTTCTATAAATCTTTATCTCCATTAACAGGAAATAGATCAAAGAATAGGTTTATAACAATAATTTGTTAGAGAACATGTAGAGAATATTTTGTGAATTTAACAGTCTCTTAGGTCCAAAATATTTCCATTTCTCCTTTCTCGGGTAGTTAATAAGTTCCGTAAACACTACCTCGAATGTGCGGCAAATATTAACTGCATGGTTAAGTTAAAAACAATTCACAATTCCATTTTATTTTTCTGAGTATGTTCTGCGAGACGAAGTAGCGATCACAATGGCGGCTGCAAAGCAGGTGCGTGCGTATCCTCTGTCGCAGAGACTGCCTCCTTTTTATGGAGGAAAAGGTGATCCAAGAGATCCGGGTAAGAGAGAAAGGTCCTTCTTGGAAGCCCGGAAACTCTTGCCTATTCGTCAGTCTTCTGTCCCTAGGACCGGTACTTACAGTGCAGGTGCAGCTATGGCGGTGCCTAGACGTGAAATGGCGACACAAACTAGCAACATAAACGGGGCAGTAATATACGAAAGAACAAGTACACCCAGATCACTGCCAAAGCAGCAGACACCAGCACGAACAACAGTGAGCACACATAAGGAAACTCCACACTTCAGAAATGGAACAGTCTTTGAGGACCAACAGCAACCCTGAATAGCAAACCAACCAATAGCAATTTCTGCATTACGTGCAGAAATTCGTTGTGTGTCACGATGTGGAGACCGTGGGTGGGAAATGCAGTGGTAAATGCAAATGAAGTAGTAGATAACTTTCAGTCAAGTGAAAATAATCAAAGTGATGACAATAGTGTGAATAAATTGGAAAGTGTTGCTGGGCCGAGTTATGTTTCTGGAAAAGCCTCAATATACAAAGTAACTGTTTCTAAGCAAATTCAAGTGCTTGTTTTGAACACATATAAATATGTGCTAAAAATAATCTTGGTAGGGTGTCATGCAATGAACCTGATGATAAATTCTGGGTATTCACAGAAATACAGTAAGAAATATTGTGACGAAAGGAATACCAAAGATGCTGATCAAGTGTGAAAACAAAAGAAACGTTTCTCTAAAGTAGATAATTTCACAAGTGATTTCATTCGTCGAGAAATTTATAGATTCTATGCAAAAGGGAGAGCGCCCACCTTAGGCGAATTGGCTGCACATTTGCAAGAAATTTGTGATTTTCCTTATGGGCACTGCACCTTGCGCGGTCTCTTAAAGGAGCTGGGTTTCAAATACCGCACTTTGAATAAGATAGAGGTTATTATGGAATCCAGTAGAATTGTAATTTGTCAAAACTAAGGAAGTTTCGCAGTAATAGAGAAACCTCGTACGATATCCATGACGTATCGAGAAAGGTGGCAAGCTTGCAGATCGGACTGCGAGGAGGAGGGCCGTGGTTGTAAAACGATTATAAGAGTTCGTCAAAGGAGGCGACCGACGTGCACATGAGTTAAGTAAACAGACTCTACAGTCCTATGAAGAACGTTACCGCAGAAAGTATCTACCTCAAGAATACATGGACCAGAAATATATGTTGCATCGCCCAGAAAGTTCAAGACCTCGTATGAAAGAACTGACTTCCTCAGGGAGAATAAGTAGGCTAGCACCAAGTTCACGACCATCTCCTCCGAGAACATCTTCTGAGGAAACATATGGAGAGGACTCAGATCGGTGGCTTTCATCTTCGCCGATCGCAATTTCAGCCTCGATTCGAAGTTAGCAGTCCTCCATTCAGGAGGAATCCAGTCCATGTGGAGCCAGAAGATCCAGCCCTCATTGCCAAAACGACAGTGAGAAAAAGGCAGGATAAACCTGCGGAAAATGCTAGCCCAGCCCCTAAGAAAAGAAACAAATTGATTTGACCACCACTGGGCAGGTAGTTTGTTCTGTAAATGAGAGTTTATATTGAAAACAGTTTTTATGCCTTTTGGTATATTATTATTAATTATAGTTTTTATTCGGTTTATCCTTATTTGAGCTCTTTTATTTTGTCATTTTGTTTTTCTTT